>PVKS010000373.1:0-162500 GCA_004027875.1 Aplodontia rufa | reverse complement strand
GGGGTTAGGCCAGCTTTTATTCTCAGCAGCAATCCTTTGCTAGAGCAAAGAGCTCAAGTAAACAGCTTTTGTGCATATAAACCCTATCACAGAAGCTGAACAGGGCGAGGGGAGGTGATTGGCATCCTGGGGCTGAGGGCACAGATAGCACTTGGTTCACAAAGGAACTGAAAGTACCAGTGGGCCTCTATGTATGGGTAGCATGGAATTAAATAGTGCAGTAGCAGTAAGAGGTTTGTGTGTTGTGAGACACTCTTTTTGGTTGATTGGGCTTTTAATATAAAACTACTTTACTTCCATGCATAAATGAAAAATGTTTTTAAATTCCTGAACATTACATTTTCTCCCATAAGCTATCGCATTATAAGACCTAATCTTAGCCACTAACTGAAAACTCTGTAAGGTCAGGGTCTTACTAGACTTGACATTGTTTTGTTCCCAGAGCCTTGGGCAGTGCCTCAGATGTTGCAGGTGTGTTATTAATATTTTTTTAACTAAACAAATAAGTAAGTAAGTGAATGACTGAAGATAGTAATAAATGAAACTCTTAGGGGAGACAAGAGCCACTCAAATATATATGTGCATGTGTACATACATACACAGTAAACCTAATAATGAAAATTACATTCACTTGGGAGAATCCTAAATAATGCTGTGATGAGGAGAAAGGTATTTGGATAAAGAGAAAATGAGTTTGTATTAATAATGAGGAGAACTCCCACCACAACATTGAGTCACAGGACAGAAGTTTGGAGAATCTAAGAGTCAAGTTATGAGTTATGAGTCCAGTCGGTTAAAATATCTATTTAAGCTCTTCATGGGGTATTTTAAATAAATGTGTGTGGTTGCATTATAGGAGTTATCAATGTCTAGAATAATGCTATCACTATCAATTTATAATTAGAGATTTAATACATGGGAACCAAAAGGAATAGTTTACTAAAATTCTATACAAAGTATTACCATGCAGAAGGAAACTGTGTTGCATAAAGAATGGTACAAAGAATATCAGAAACCATTAAATCCTGCATTAAATTGCATCTCTATTTTTAAGTGCTTCTCAGTCACAAGATGGACATCAATAAACTTAAGTTTCAGAAGTAGGATAAGCAGCAGTTATATACAGAAACAACAACACACATACATATATATATATAATTCTTTAAAGCATTTACTTTCAGGGGTATACTTTAAAAATCTAATTTAAAAACCCCATGAGAGCATCAGATATATGGTACTGTAGCCCTCCTATAAACAATCTTAATTCACTTTCTAACCATTTGTTCTCAGAGCCTTCTCATCCAACTTACATTTTACAGCTCTGCATATTAAATGAGATAATACATTTGAAAGCATCTAGCTTGGTGCCCAGGCAAACAGCTGTTTTCTGAACATCAGTAAAGGTGGGAAGAGAGAGGAGTTGCTTTTACAACTGTAAATTATGTTTTTAAACACACAGCCATTTAATAGCGGAATGGTCTGTGGTAAATCAATACATTAGGGACCTTAAATTGAAGACTCCATTTAAATATAAAATATGACTGAATTATTCAAAAGTCTCAAACTTTGAGGTTTTTTTGTACATGGTTTAGCAATGTACATTGGAACATACGTTAGACTATATATTTCCTGCCTCTTTCTGGGAAAAGACTACGCTGTACGTCCCTGTTGCATCAATGGGCTGGCCAGGGAAAGGTGTGCATGAGTGATGTTCATCATTTCTAGTTGAAAGCTTTATGGGAAGTTTGTAGTTTAACATGATCTTTTCCTTCTTTTGCAAGACAAGCAGTCCAACTCAAACTTTGGGTCATGAAGTAATGACTTCCTGGGGCAATGCTAAATCTAACTTCCGTGGAACATACAGCACGGATAGCTGTCAGCCACTGAGATGCTGGAGCCATTTGCTACCGTGGTTTAATCCAGCCCATTCTGCTTGATACGGACATTAACATCATGGATTCTGAACCCAATGGAAATCAACTTCTAAGTTCTATAAATTCCATACCTGTAGCCAACTCAGAGCTTATAACTAATATTTTCCTTTAAATTATGGTCCCTTTATTAAGATGAATCCTTTTGTGATTTATTGTGAAATCATTTAAAAACCTTTTTACATAATTGTTCAATAAACGCTTTCTAACTCTTCACAATCTGACCTCAAACTGTTTTTCCATCCATGTTTGTAACATCTGAATCTGACATTTCTGCCACACAGAGCTGCTTGAGTTTTCCTTCGTTGGATTTTTGTGTCTGAATGCATTATGATCTTTCTGGGTGGTGTGCTGTGTGTCTTTTAAGTTTCTGCTGTCTGGGATCGCCTCTTTGCATTGTCTGCTATTGAACTTCTTACCCTTGCCGATGCAGTAACATCAGTTGCTCTATGATACCTTTCTGCAGCACTCTAGACAACTTCCTCACTCCCTGCCTTGTGTTTCCACAGCGCGGTGGGTGCACTTATTGAAGTGTCAGTTACTGAATGGTGATTATTTGCATCTGTATCTCCTTTTCTCCTAACAGCGATGGTGCAATATGGCAAGCACAGTGCTTTGTCATCTAAGCAAAGCACAAGGTGATGATAGTTATCTATCTATTCATTAAATAGCTTGGAGTTGACTTTTTAATAGTTGGCTTAATTTTTTTTTTAAAGAGAGAGGGACAGTGACAGAGAGAGAGAGAGAGAGAGAGAAAATCAATTTTATTTAGTTTTTCATGTGGCTTTTGTTGCTCCAAGACTTTGTTGTGTGCGTGCTGCTGGGTTTTGAACCTGCCTCCTCAAGCATGCCAGGTAAGCACCAGAACCGCTAAGCCACCACTCCAGCCCCTGTTAGCTTAATTTTTCAAAGCCCTTAAGATTATGGGTCTAAATTATTTGATTTCATAACTAGAAATAAAAACTTTATTTAATTTTTGTAGCTTTCACAAAAATTTTGATTTAGGCATGTCATAAATCAGTAATTAAATACCATCCTAGCAGATCTCACGTTACGTTGTTTCATTTTAGGCTTTTCTTAGAGAATAAATGGTCGGTGGAAAATCCCAGGCATGGAAGAAAACTTAACAATGAAAACTGGAAAACCTACATGCCTCGATGCCACCCTTCCACAGAGACTCAACATTTCTAGAGATTGACTCTGTTTAGATCAGTACCTAAAACTTGACTCGATTTCTCCATCAACATTCACTCATGTGACCAAACTTGTCTCATTTCTTTCTGCCACTCCCTTCTACTTTCTAAACTCCATGTGGGCGCCTCTCAAATTTCTGTGCACATTCTCACCTTTAGCTTTTATTCCTGGCTCCCTGCACGACCCATCTTTAGCTCACCTGAGGACTTCTCTAAGATTTAACTCTCATTTTCCTTCCAGCAGACAGTTTGGCAATTGCCCACAGCAGCCAGCCTTTCCCTTATGTCCTGTTCCTCCTATCACTTGAACCATCTCTTGGACACTTAGGATATGAGATGACTGTTAAACTTACTTACATGCATCCTCTCTTTACGGGGAGATTGATTATAAGCTCAATTGTGACTAGGGATTACATCCTACTGTTTTTGATCCTCATCACCTTGACCAGTGCAAGCACAATTTGCCCTCACACAAATAAACAAAGCTTCTGCTAGGTGTTCATTGACCAGTCCTAAGGGTGAGAGTGTTCTTTTGTGGGACCCAAGAGCCCAGAAAATTCCTGGGATTAACCATTTTTTACTGAATCACTTTTTTAAAAATACAGAACAAACACTAATTTCCATCTTTATCATTATTAATTAGGATGATTAAACCAGATTCCCCACAGTTTTCTCTTCTCCACAAGGGGAAAGGGAGAAGATTTCAATTGTATATAATGGTAAGTACTACAATTGTGTTATTTCGAAACCAACAACAAAAAGTAAAATAAAATCTGACTAGTAATGTTAATTTAAATTATCCAAAAAGTGTTTATTAGGGTTCCCATATGAGAACAGAAAAATTAAAAAAGCAAAACACAACATTTAAGCTAGAATTAAATCACCACCAAAGCCTCAATAGAATTTCCTTCACTGTAGGGCCCTGAAATCATACAGAATAAGGAAATTGATGGCCTGACAGGCAAGATATTGGGGATATTTGTAGGCTTAAATATGTAATTTTATTCCTCTCTTTTCTATATACTACTTCCATAGGTCTGCATCGTGGTGTACTATACATCCACTTTTTTTTTCTTTTAAAGGGAGAGAGGGACAGTGAGAGAGAGAAAGATAGAATCAATTTCAATTAGTTTTTCATTGGGATTTTGTTGCTCCAACACTTAGTTGTGTATGCGGTGTTGGGGTTTGAACCTTGGTCCTCATGCATGCCAGGCAAACGCCATAACCACCGAGCCCCTGCTCCAGCCCCTACATCCACTTTTTGACATGAGCAGAATGCAACTTTCCATTTCTGTTCATAAGCACTTTTGTCTCTGTGTTGAATCATAGACCCAATAACTCCCCTCTACAAAATCGAGTTAAGAAGGAAAGTAGAGCTACTTAGAGAGATTATTCATGATGAAAATTAATACATGAGATTTGGTGCATCACATCTTCAGAGATGATTACTTAGAGAGCAAAAGTCTTCTGTGGGACAAGACCTTTTAGTGCAGCACACATAATGCACAAAACCTTAGTAAATCATAGGAACTGGGTTCCAAGCTCTGTCTCCTACTTTCTGTTATTCACCCGAAAAAGAATTAGACCACTGCACAAGTGACACAGCATGTAGTTAAGGTAGGTGGCCACACATGTCAGTTTATGCCCCCTGCACTGGTCTTGTGAATAGTGTCCCCCTTGATTCCCAAAAGTATTCTGGTGGGTGGAAAGCACACATCTTGGAATCCTGACAAACACAGGATCTGAGTAGTTCTCTCTTCCTGTTCAAGCATGGGGGAGTTTAAACACCTTGTGAAAATTTACTAAAGAAACAATGAATACATCTTTCTGACTTACAGGAAGAATATACATTTGGAAATGATTTCCAAAATACAGCAAAGAAATATTTTCAACAAATAACTCATATCATCAATAAAATATTAGAAGACGTAGACATGAGTTTCAGAGAAAAAAGTCATGGGAAATAAGAGTTTGATACACAAAAGTCACTGGATAAGAATAATTTTAAGGAAACTAACTGTAAAAGCAAAATATTTTTTGGGAGCTAAACAACAGAATTGAAAATGCAGAAACTCAATGAAGTTATGTTGATAGAAACCTGAGAAATTGTTTTTAAAAAGCAAACAAGGATAATGCACTGCAAAGCTAGAGAAAGTAATCTGATGTAAAGACACAGTTCCAGTCAAGGATGAGATCAGAATAACTGGAAGATAAGTTGATAACAGAAACAAAGACTCAAGGAATGGACCATGTACCAACAAAAAGGAATCTAGAGCTAATCTAGAAAATATTTTGACATTAAAAATATTATCATCATTATTATTTGGTAGTGGGGATTGTAGCTGAGCTACACCCTATTTATTTTTTATTTATTCTTTATTTATTCTTGAGTACTGATGATTGAAACTAAAGGAGTTCCACCACTACACCATATCCCTAACCCTCCTTTTATTTTTTATTTTGAGACAGAGTCTCATTAAGTTGCTTTGGGCCTCATTGGTTTTAGGGTAGCCTGAAACTTGTGATCTTCCTGCCTTAGCCTCCTGAGCAGCTGGGATTACAGGTATGTGTCTGGTTAAAAAAAAAAATCCTTTAGAAGCATCAAGCACAGAGGGAAAAAAAATAAATAAAAAAACAGACAATGACTTCAAAAGGGTACCTACATAAATAGCAGGACTTGGTCTTGCAAAAGTCTGGCAACATCTAGATCAGTGCTCCAAGTAGAAATTTCATGCTGGCCGTACATATAATTTAAGATTATCTAATAGCTACATCAAAATAATAAAAGGGACAAATTATTTTAATAACACATTTTGTTTAGCCTACCATATATAAAATATTGTATCAATTTAAAATTTACATGAAAAACTTAGTTGCATATACACACATATATGCATAGTATTAAGTCTTTGGAATCTGTGTGCTTCACAGTTATAGCACATCTCAATCCAGACCAGTCATGTAGCAAGTGCTGCATATTCACAAACAGCAACTCTCTATCATACAGGATGGTGCAAACTGGAGAATTCATGGAAAAATAATAATCTCACACCCAGTCCGGTTGCATTTCATTCAAGATGGCAACCAGAGATGAGAAGACTAAAAATATGTTCCACATATACTCTTTCAGAGTCATTTAAGAGTAATCCTTTAACTGATACTCAGTATTCATGAATGAAAGACCTGGTGAAGGTAAAGACAGAAAAATACTTTGGTGACCTACCAAATCTTATGTAACACATAAGCTGTGAGGACTATAGCTAAGATAGAGGTAGTGGAGAAAGGCAGGGAGGAGGTGTTCAGTACTGTACAGTATAGTTGAGTCCCATGGGAACCCCAAATGCACCCAGACAGGAGTATAAATCTAGTAATTTCAATGTTCAAATTACATGTATATGGTCATTTATGTCTATAACTTGGGGTAACTACAGAGAAGTAACAAGATCAAGGAGTGAGAGAACCAATGAATCCCTTCATTATGTAAAATGATGCTGAACCAAGAAAAAAATACTTTACCAGGGCTGGAGTGGTGGCTCGGCGGTTACAGTGTTTGCCCGGCATGCCCAAGTACACGGGTTCAAATCCCAGCACCCAGGTACACAACTGTGTCATTACAACGAAAGCCATGTGAAAAACTCAATAAAAATTGATTCTCTCTGTCTCTCTCTCACTGTACTTCTCTCTTTAAAAAAAAAAAGGAAGAAGAAAAAATACTTTATTGTGCTGAATTTACAACTCATTTTTAAAAAAGGATATACAAAGTGAAAAATAACAGGTACCAACATACAGAATGTAAATACCAGAAAATAATCACTGATAACAATGGGATTTCAAGAAATATTTCATACTTATCCCTATTTTTAAAATTGGCCCAATGAACATATGTTAGAAAAAGTGATTTGATATTAAACTCTACTGTATAGTCATTACGGAGTTGAGGTGTAAGAAAAAGATGATACGCTTTGTGTTTTGGTGGAATTATACAATTATGGAAGGTGAAAGGAATTATGATGAAATGTATTCACTCAACACCTACTTACTGACAAACGTGAGTCAGGTGCTGTGCCTTGGGCAGCTCTCTCTAAGAGGGGGGTCATGAATGGCAGAAAGAACAGGGACAAAGAGAAAATGTTCTGGGGTCTTTTCTGCATGGGTTTTTTTTTAAGATTTTGTAATTTTTTTTATTAGATGGGTATAGAGATACAATTGAGGGGGAAACATTATCAACATTCAAGAACCAATGTATATATACTTAGTTATCCAGGGCTAAGGCCATATCATGGATGCCCAGCTTGGGTTCCCCCTGTTGCTATTTCCCCCAGAAGAACTCCTGAGTTAAATGGATATCTCATGGAGGACAGAGATCTCCTTCTGAGATGATTCCCCCATATTCCAACCCTCCAATATCCTAGGAGTTCTTCTACACTTTCCCCCGCCCGACCCCCCTCCTTACGCCTCCAAGTATCCTAGGGAGTCCTCTCCCTGTTGCATTGAGAATCATACAATCTGAAGTTATTATTAGCTTAGCTGTCTAACATACTGCTTCCCAGTGTATTCTAGTTTCCACAGATGAGAGATATCATTCGGCCCTTGAGTCTCTGAAATTTGGACACTTCACTTAGCATAATTCTTTCCATCTCCATCCATTTGAAATCAAAAGCAATAATATCATCTTCTCTAATGGCCGAGTAGTATTCCATTGTATAAATGTACCAAAGTTTTTGTATCCACTCATCCAGTGAGGGGCGTCTGGGTTGGTTCCATAATCTAGCTATAGTAAATTGAGCTGCTATAAACATTGAGGAAGCCACATCACTATAATATGCTGATTCTAACTCTTTTGGGAAAATACCCAGGAGTGGAATAGCTGGGTCATAAGGTGGTTCCATCCTTAACTTTTTTTTATTATGAGTATATAGAGATACAAATGAGAGGGAAACATTATCAAACCATCAATGACCAATGTATATATACATAGTGAATGGGTTCTTAAAAGGGAATTGTAAAACTGGTTCTCCAGGGAGTCCTCATTCTTACTAAATCGTTTTTGACCTTCTCATTCTCAAAAGCCCTTTGCTTCATAGCTTTACAAGTGAAAGCCACAATGCCCAAATTTTGCAAAAGCTGCAAGGTGTGAAAACCCTTAGGGCAAAAGAACAAAAGAACCATTTTAGGTAGCATCCCCTCTTCAGCACAGGTCCCTGGAGCCCAGACAAACCTTAACAGCCAGCTGCAGCTACTGCATAGGGCCCTGTGCCTTACCTCTTTATCTGTGTTAGGATTCCAGCTCAGAAGTGAGATGGTTTGGGGGTGTGCGTGGGGGTGAGGGACTAACAGGCTTATTTGAATTGGAAGATAAAGTAAGACTTTTCCTGAGGGATGGAAGACTGATCTGGCTGGTCAGCATAACAGTGAAGATATTCTTTGCCAATTAGGTTATACGGCAGAAGCTTTTATGAAATATTGAGCTAAATCTGCAGCTCCATGGTTTTGATACAAATATACTGGAGGCACATGCACAATACAATGTACCCTAGAGATTATTAGAAATTAATAGGAATAAATTAGTAGTAAATTAATCATAAATAGTAGTGAATACTAGCAATTAATAATGCTGAGAACTCCTTAAACTTGTGATTAAACTTTTAGATAGCCAGGGAATTCATCATATTTCAACATACATTTAGGGGAACTTGAATCTAAGTCTTATGAATTATATAAAACATGGGAAAGTGAAGGTTGGAGAAGGACATTGATGGAGCATGGATGGCTGGGTGGGAGGTATGCAGGACATCTCACAGGGACATCAGCAGAACATGAGATGATAAATTGACTTTTTTTCCCCCTTATTTTAATCCCTAAGAAAAAGTTGCTGAAAAATATATCATAAGATTACCAAAGGATCTTATCACATCCTTAAAATAAAAGTATACTTAGCAAAAAGTAAATGTGACAGGGAAATCGGGAAAAATTTTCTCTGGCAGTTCAGCATGCTTATGTCTCCCTGTGAAGTCAAAATGAAATCATTTAAACTTGACACCCATTATTTCTAAATGCAATTTATCCAACAAGAGAACTATTCTAGTATTGATCTCCACATAGCTATCAAGGTTGTAAAATTTAATTTGAAATTGGAGTTCATCATAATATGCTATTCCCAGAGGAGTACTAGAGTGGAGCCACCCATCAGTCTGCTAATTACATTGTCCAGGCCCATTGGCTTTGAACCTGCAAAGGCAGTCAAACACAGCAAAAGCAGTCAAGACTAAGAAGAGTGCTAATAATCCACAAGACAATAATCATAATTGCTAACACACAACGAGTTTGTCTACTTACTGGACACTGCGGTAAGCACTCTATATGTATTATCCAAAATGACTTTTTCCAAAATATTTATATTAAGATTCTATTATTATCATTCCCATTGTACGTGTTTCTAACCATGAGATGATGGACACATGCCTTACAAGTTAATAGAGATGGAGTAGTGTGTTCAAGGTAACAATTTAATGAATGGAAGAGTAAGGAGTCAAACCCAAATCTGTCTGAATCGAGAGCCTGAATGATATAGCTTCCCTATCAAAGCTTGATTTATGTATTAGCTATGCTTTTTTTATTCAGAGTCAAAATGGGGTATGTGTGTATGTGTGTGTGCATGCATGCGTGTGTGTGTATGTGTGTAGACTAGTGAAAATGTATAGGTGATTCCAATCACCCCATAATTAACACAGTGAATTTAGGCTGTGAGGGATCTGAACTGCTCTTAACACAATCTAATTGGTGATTAGGATGATGGAGGTGCTGATTCAGACATTACCACTTCCTGGGTTTTCCTGAGTATATAAGCTTTACCGGTGACAGCTGGTAAAATATTTCAAACTTGAATTCATATCTGTACAGAACAATAAGCTAGAAAATATTGAGAAATAAACATGGAAAATAATTTGGGCCAAGAACATACAGAATCATGAATGTTACACAAAGGAAGTGGCAGGAGAAAAGAGCAAACGTCTTTGTAGTCAGCAAACTTGGAGGTAGAGGCTCAAATGTGACATTTAATAAATGGATGATCTTTATTAAGTCACCTCTCTATACCTGGGTTTCATTTGTACAGTGAATCTGCTGTGTGATCTAAATAAGGAAATAGATGCAGAAGAGGGGGCTATGTTGAGCATAGCATCACAAGACACTGGGGTTGTATGTAATGTGCACTGAGGGTTAAGAGGAAAGAATCACTGATGAGTTTTTGAATCACGGATCATTCTACTTTGTTTTGGAGGACTTTTTTTTTTTGGAAAATAAAATTAAGGCAGGGACAAAGCACAACAGAGGAATGCATAAGTTTTAAATGAAAAAAATGCATATCATGTCCTATTTGTTATTAACACTGAAAGATTGTCTAAAAAGGAAGTACCAATATATGATAATCCTTTGCTTTCTATTAGTTTCTTAAATTTGCAGAAGCCCTTAGTAAAGGCATTATCTCACTTGGTTTTTAGTACAAATCTTCAAAATACACTTATATCTTGCAATAATATGTCAGATGGCACATAAATTCAGATATAATCTGATTGGTGAGTTATTTTCATTCTTCATCCATCCAGAGTTTAAAAATGGAGTTATGCCAAAGTTTTCATTTTCTAGTTGAGAGTCAGGATTATTATTCAGAATTATGCTTCTTGCATTAGGCAGAAAAAAAAACTGGCATCAACTAACCAAAGATTCCTGGAATTGTTGGCCCTACTAGAAATGTTCTGGTCTGCCATCATCCTTAAGACCATCTTCATCAGATACATGAGCCAGAGAGAGCCACTGCCACCAGATGGCATTAACCTGCAGTCAGGGATCAGGGCATTTATTTAGACCTGGAGAGCTGCCTCAGTGACCAATAACTACCTAACAACAAGATTTCATATTTTAGATGACTAAATTTTTGGATCCCACTTAGAGAGGATGTAAGAGCTGTTAGTGAGATGGATGAACAACACCCAGGACTTTGCTGTCAAAGACTACAACACCATCATCAGGTAGTGAGTATGGTGGTAAAAGAGTACATAACCAGGAAGGACTCAAATGACAGGTGCAAGTCCCAGCCCAGCTACTTTCTAACCACAAGATGATGGACACATGTCTTACAATTTCTGAGGCTGCTGTCTCAACTACAGCTTGGATGCCCAACATGGATATGGAAGGATAATGCATGTGAAGGTGCAAAAACCAGAGTGTGCAATGTAGTATACCAGGGGATTCTAAATGCATTTAGATTTCCTCTGATTCTGTGTATTAATAATTCTAATATTGTTCTATACCAAATTATAGGAATAGTAGATTCTTCATAATTGAACCTATAACTCTCAAGGGTATATTACTTTTTAAGATATAAGAATGCATCACCAAAGCAAAATAACAATATCCTTTCATTTAACAATCAACTGACTAGAATTCATTAAGTACATACTATGTGATAAACAATGTAGAGGCCAAGGAAAAAAGATATATCATGGTTTCTATCCTTAAGGGGATAAATTAGCAATTAGAGAAATTAAAACAGATACAAATACAGGGAAAACAGATAATGCTAGATGACCTAGTAACTACCAGGTCCTGCAGAAACAATGACAACTCTACCACTGTCAGAGAACAGGAAGATGAGTGAACTCCGGGATAGTGAGGAGAATCTGACAAAGAGTTAAGAATTTGATTTTGTTCTGAAGGTTGATAGGATACAAGGGGCAAAAAAAGAAAGAGAAGTTAGCTGTTCTGATTCTTCTCTTTGCTTTTCTCTGACTCAGTGGTTCCATTTGGGTTAATATGATCCCAGAAGCTCCAAGCAGATTCTTATCAGGACAGTTTTGTATTAACTGCTGACCTATTGGTAGGGGATATTGAAAGACATGCATGGAGTATAATTTTTCAGCAACTTCTGGGCAGGTGCTGCTAGAGAAGCAGCTCCCTTTTAAATGTATCAGCACTTCCTCGACTGTAGTGCATAAAAGTTACTCACAGTTTGTATCTGTGCCAGTAAGATGAAGGCAAAGCCTGCTCCACTCACCAGTGGGAAGATGTGTGATTTCACCCTTGGAGAATTTGACAGAATAATCGACTTTGATGATTAATCCATTGTAACAGGAGGCTCAGCATTGGTGGAGATGAATTTTCTGCCTTAAGTGACTCTCCTGTGGTGCTGTATTCTTTAAAATCCTTTGGAAGTTGATGTGCTATAGGAAGGAGTAAGGTTGCAGACCTTGGGGAATCACTCTGATTCTTTTAGGCTTGTGAAAAAGCACATGAGGTGGCTGTACGTGTGCTTTTAGTGTCTAGATTTGACTAAATCAAGAGGATCTTACAGAATATGTCCCCCTGGGAAATCCTTGATAATACCAGCACATGATCTCTCCACAAGATTTAAAAGGTTTCCTGCCAACCATGGGGGAACACACACACACACACACACACGCACATACACACAACACAAAGACGTATGTAGGTAATTTATATGTATGTAAGTATATGTGTGTATATACAGGAAATATATATGTGTATATACAGGAAATATATATATATATGTACGTATAGGAAATATATATATATATATGTGTGTGTGTGTGTGTGTGTGTGTGTGTGTGTGCATGTATTGACAGGAAAGTTTATTGTATATCCATACTATATACAACTTAGTTGATAAAGAAAAAATATTTGTTTTTCCTGCCAGTATCTCTTTTCTCTGCCTTCCATTCTCAAGTGGCACCTTATTTCCAATTCTGAGAACTTACCATTTAAGAACACAGTAACTCTGCCCTTGAGAGAAAATCTCATGAAGAAGAAATGATTTTCCTATTAGAGGTTGCATAAGATTCAGCTGGAGTCATTATGAACATTTCAGGTACCTTGGCCCTAGCCCCAGAAATTCTGAATCAGGAGGTCTGAGCAAAGTCTAAGAAATTTAAAGGGTTTATTTCCTCCTGGGGATTCTGAAGAAGATCATCTGAAAAATCACAATTTGAAAAATGTAAGAATACAGGGACTAAAGTCAGTCAGATAGAGTCTGGAATTCTAGCTCCACCATTTACTGTCTACGTGTTGTTGAGCAAGTCCATTAACTCAGATGCTCTTAAATCTCAATGCTGTAGTAAAACACTTCTAACATCTGACTCTACCAGAAGAACATGTATGTGTATGAATTTGTATATATGTGTATTATAAATTTTACTGATATAGTGATACTTATTATAAGTAGTACTAAAATTACTCTTAATAATTAAGATATAGGGGTTGGCTATATCTTATCTGGTGGCTCGGCAGTTACAACGTTTGCCTTGCATGCGTGAGTATGTGGGTTTGAACCCTAGCACCATGTACACATCAAAGTGACAGAGGAATGAAAGTCACATGAAAAACTAAATAAAAATTGCTTCTCTTTCTCTCTCTATCCCCTTAAAAATAATTAAGATATATAATGCTCTTTACTACAAATTTTCCATATAGATCAATTCTCATAGGATGTTTCATCAAATTTTGCCCAACCCGTGGATCCACACCCAATTTTTGGATGAGATAAGGAACCAGCAAGTATTAGCTGCTGTTTCTGGTTATGTTATGCTCTGAAGCAGCCAAATAAAAGTGAAACCCTGAAGACAAAATGTCCCCACTCCACCCAGACATCTGTGAGGTGAGTGACTTCTTTACTGAAATATATAATCATTTCAAATATTGGAATATTATATTCTCAAAATTTTTGCCATTCAATATTGCAGTGGATAGAGATAAGAAACACTTTTCAATTTAAATATGCATTGGTATGCTTTTCTTCAATCTTCTAAATATGAAAAATAAAACAGTAAACTAATGTCCAGTAGCATTTGCCAGTTTCTGCAGTGTGAACACTCTCACCATAACTGATTATAAGCTTCCAAAGTGAGGCCACTGGACTCTGACTTGGGAAGTGGTGCACACTAGTATATCATTACATAGCATTTTTTTTATTCATTAAACACAGTCTTTCAATTAGGAGGGGTTCATCATCAAACAGTCAAGAACAAAAGTATAATGACAGAACCAGCCAAGGCTGGTGCCATTCCATGGTTTATCCCTTTGGGTGCCCCATGGTTCCATGTTTCCCCCTACTTAAACCCCAAGTTAATTGGACTTCTCATGGAAGTCGGAGGTTCCCCTCTGATTAGATTCCCCTGTACTCCCTCCCTCTGGTCTCCATGATATTCTTCCTATTCCCTTCTCTCTCCCTCCCCCTCCCCCTACGTCTCCCAGAATCCTGGGCAAGGTTCCCCCTGTTTGTGTAAAAATTCATACAATTTGAGGTTATTATTAGCTTAGCCATCTATCACACTGTTTCTGGTTGTAATCTAGCTTCCAGAAATGAGAGAAAACATTCATCCCTTGAATCTCTGAGATTGGAATATTTCATTCAGCATAATTTTTTCCATCTCCATCCATTTGGCTGCAAAAGCAGTATCATTTTCTCTAATGGATGAGTAGTACTCTACTGTATATATGTACCAAAGTTTTTGAATCCACTTGTCGAGTGTGGTGCAACTGCATTGGATCCATAATCTAGCTATAGTAAACTGAGCTACTATAAACATTGATGAAGCCGTATTTCTATAATATGCTAATTCTAACTCTTACAAGAAAACATTACATAGCATTTCCATCACAAGATATAATAGTTAAAAAACAATCTCAAAAGCATAGTTAATAATAAATGGCAGTAAAATAATTAAAAAGTTAAAGGTTTTGAATAATCATTATTAAAACATAATTTATTGAATTGTAAGTTTATATACTTTGATTTTAAATTGTGGCTATGTTTAAAAACTGGCTGGAGAAATTCCACCCAATTCAGTGACTGGGTCTTAGGAGCTGGTATAATTGGATTCCAGCACAACACCTCTGCATCAATTCATCACAGGTGTTATGGTTTGAATGTGAGGTGTCCCTGCCAAAGTTGGTGAGTGACAATTTGGAAAAGCCAAGATGAGATGATTGGGATATAAGGCCTTAACTCAATCAGTGAGTTAATTCCCTTAACTGGAAACGGTAGGTTGGTAGGGTCTGGCAAGAGGACATGGGTCACTGGGGGCGTGCCTTGGGGGTACATATTCTGTATCTGGCATGGAGTTTCTTTCTCCATGTGATGCTTTGAGCTCCCTGTTCCCTGGAGCCATGCCTGGCAATATGTACAGCCTTACCTAGGGTCCCGAGGAATGGGGCTGGCCTTCTCTGGACATAGACCTCTGAAACTGTGAACCCCTAAATAAACCATTTTCTCCTAAAACTGTTCTTGTCAGGTCCTTGGATCACAAAAGCATAACACTGACTTAAACAACAGATGATACTGGAATTACTGCATCTTCTTCACAGGGTGAATCTGATGCAAATCTGCCTCCCATCTCTAAGGAAGAGTCTCATTACTACTACTTGTTATCTGTTTACAGACTGACTTTCAGAATGTGAATTAACTCATGGCCTGTGCGCTCTTGCTCACCCTCATGTGCTACTACTTGTGACAGAGATTACACTGGGTGGTAGCAGTGTGCATTTGTAGAATGGCAGGATGGATTCTTTCTCTAGCACATTGAGAGGGTTTTTTTTTCTTTTTCTTCATCTCTCTTGCTCCATCTTTTAATTTCTTTAACATTTTTGTTTCAACAATCACTTATACCTCCCTATTGGCTTCTTCCCAGGTCTTTTCCCATCTTAAAAAAACCCAAACTTCTTCTCATGTGATCCCCAAACCAATGATTCTGCTCTAAGAGCCTTCTTTGTAAACTAAATCTGATAATCAGAAAAGAATAAGAGTGGGAACCAAAAATCACATCAATTTTAAGTCAAGTGATTGAAATGATAAACAAAAATGGAATTAAAATAGTACCATAAGAATAATTAGGCTGCATTGAATGCTCACTCTCAACCCCTTGCATGGATTCTCAGTGAATTCTCATCATGATCTTGTGAACCATTTTTAAAGATAAGGAAACAGACACAAGCACATTTAAGAGATTGCCTAAGCATTACATGAATTTTGGCTTGGAAGTTCTCTTTCGAAAACCACTAGAGGCCCGTAAAAACACATACACATTGCTGTGTGTTTTTAAACATGTTGAATTTTAGGTTATAGCAGGTTTCCAATATTTAAATTAAATTATATTCTCTAAAGAGGTCTGAAATGATAAAACTGATTATTAAAATAATTTCTCTTCATGTCTCAATTTGAAGACAGATTATAGAGATGCAGTTCTACTGTCCTTTCATGCATATACAACTATTACCCTTCTCACCTACTTTCAAATTAGTTATGTTCCTATTGAATGAGAATGGTCAGTGGTCAGCAGTCAGAAGTGATAGGCCCTAATTGAGGTCTTGTTCAAGTGCAGAAACCACAACCTGGAAGCTAACCTGTAGAAATATTATTGAGCACAACTAAGACGTATTTCAGATGTAAAAGACCTTGAGGCTCCCCTGTGGGATTGCCTCGGGCCTTTGTCTGAGAGAGATGGGAAAACTGAAGGTGGGGGTGAACTCTGCTTTGGCCAAATAAAAAGGGGCAAAAGTGATACACTCATTGAGCATCCATGAGCGACACATCATACCTCTTCTCCCTACTAGGTGATCAAAGAAGCCTGAGCTGAGCTCTGCTCTCCAGCATTCCTGAATGAATGAAATGGACAGACAACTTCCCTGAAGACTACACTAGACCTATTGTATAACTGAAAGTCAAAACTTGGTTTTTCAGACCACTGAAAGTTTGGAGTTGTTTATGACTATAACATAGCAAACTATGCCAATTACCACATGAGGTTGTTTTTTTCCCTATCTTGATTGGATCTGGAATGTTTCCTTGAGAAGAAAAATAAAGAAATAAACAAATGGATCAGACTGAGTAGTAGCTAAAGAATTTTGATTCTTATAACACTGTGTAAATTGAAGCTGACTACACGAGTAGGTGACCAACCAAAATTAAGCAAACTTAATTATCCACGCTCCTATAAAAGATCAAAAGTTTAGCATAGATTTAAAGCTTGTACAATACTTGGACATAACCAAGGTTTGGAAATCCCCCTAAAATGAGGTTGAGTTTTGAGTTTCATAATGAAATCCAAACCTTAGCAGAGAGTTTCACATTTCACCCTGAAAGTTTCATACAGCTCAAACTTTCGTATCTTTTTCAGGTATCATACTACAAAAGTTCCTAAAAATTCATTTTAAATAAATAATGATTATTAGCACCATCTATTAAATTCGGTGTGGTCTGCTGTTCTTTGTGTACAAAGGTGATACCACAGACCTATTATCAATTTGCTGTGCGTTCTCAGTTGTTTTTTTTTTTTTAATTTCTGGTTGCTCCAGTATCACTTTATTTTTCCCCAATTTTTATTTTAAGAGAGAGGGACAGTGAGAGAGAAAGGAAGATAAAATTAATTTTTATTTAGTTTTTCATGTGCCCTTTGTTGTTCCAAAACTTTGTTGTGTACATGGTGCTAGTTTCTAACCTGTGTCCTCGCACATGCCAGGCAAGCATCATAACCACTGAGACACCACACCAGCCCTTTCCCCAAATTTTTAAGTACTGGAAGTAGTGCAATGCATTTTTGGAAAAATGATTAGTTGAGTAATGAAATCTGGGAGCTATGCATATAGATCTCTTGATCTTGGCTCCATGTGCTCCATGCTCTTAACTGAATGAGATGACTTCTAGAAGAAGAAAATAAAACATTAAGAAGACCTGCCTAATCCTATAACCAACTCCATTAAAATATATACCCAAGGCAAGGAGTATAGAAGATTGCAAAAACGGGCAAAAATTACTTTTTATTATTTGAAGAGGTTATCATTGAGATTTCCAAAGTGACAAAGTGAGTGAGAATGTTGCACTCAATGATTGACTTTAATTCAAGGACGCAAAATTATGATCCATGTCTTCTTGACAATAAGATTCTGGGAGTCCCCTCTCCTTCTCTCTTACCTTTTATAATATATGCTATCAAAATGCATATGAGAAAGAGCATCTTTGTTCACCTTCTCCCTTTATCACCAAGAATGGAGCAGGTTTTTGGCCGGCTATCACACCTATGCTTTGATCCCCAAATTCTGTTTTGTTAAAGAACAATTCTAATTAAAATATATCTCTATTGTAATGCAGAAATTGTGCTCTATGAAGAGTTTTTAAAGGGACATAGAAAAATATAGATTTTACGTTTTCATTCATCTTTAATTCAACCCGTGGCATATTCTTGAAACATGGGATGTTCTTCATTATTGTGTGTCAAAGAATGGTCTTTGACCAATTTTTTTGGATCCTTTTAGATCACATATATTTGATTACGATGTGAAAGTGATAGTTTGGAAGGGACAGTAGTTAGTGTTGGAATATTAGTCATAACTTAGCTGATTGTTGCCTTCACTGAGAAAATCTTGCTATGGAACAACGTTACTTGACTAAAGAAGGTGCTTTTGGCTGTAGGACATTTATATCAGTCACAAGTTTCTCACCTCACTATAGACCAGTAACAAAGAGTTCAGCAACACTTCCAAGGTTGTAAAATGAACCTCCCCAGAACTATAGAAAACTGACTTCCAAAAGTGGAGATGGAGTTTGTAGGTGCTGTTGTTCCCTAGACAAACGCCAGGTTAAATAAGGTCCAACAAACTGTTTTTTATAATTAGATGTTTTCCTAGTGTGTGCCATTTTATGCTTCCATCCCGCACTAGTACTAATCACACTCCCCTTCCCTGTTGAATTGTCCTATTCTGTGTGTTCATTGTTTAGTCCCTTTATGTGGGAACCCTCACTGGTATGCAGAATAAGAACTTTGAAGAAGCATAAATAACAATAGTAAAAAAGAACCTTTGGGATAGATATAGTTTCTCAGTTCCACCAAAAAATAAATAATTAAATAAGGAATGGGAAAAGTTTATCTTAGAGTAGCATTTTAGACATTTTAATCAAATTGACTAAAATTAATTTCATTTCCAATGTGATTTTACACAATAGCCTTCATTTTTGCATACTACATACTTTTGATTTTTGTGTTTTAGGAACTATTATAATAATCTTGAAGCTGTGAAAGTCACCCATGTATGGGGACTTAAATTTTTCATAAATCCTATGTATGCTTAGATTTGAATCATTTCAAAATTTGTAAGGATAGTAGAGCCCTTAAAGACCAGACTTATACATCTTAGCTTTGACTCTTTTTTGATCTGGATGAATGTGTCTCAATTACTTAGTACCCCTAAGATTCAGTTCCCTATCAATCAGAGTCAAACACACACACACACACACACATACACTCTTGGATCTGCTTGAGGATTAAAGGTGTATATGAAAGTTAAATTGCATATAAATTAATTTATTTCTAGTTTGGGGGTCACTTTTTCAGCATATCTGATGGTAAGCACATCTATTGGTGAAAGTCTTGCATGTTCTCTGCCCATTCATTCATTTGTTCCCTGGAGGACTGGAGTGGCTTTTCTGCTTGGTGAGTTTGAGACAAGGAACTGAGTTCTGAGCCTGCCTCTCTTCTCTCTCTTGGGAGCCATCTGGCCCTCAGAACAGATCTTTGAGTTCACTTCATGTCCAGGGTAATCAGAAGCTGTCCACTGCTGCATGTGATTCTGAGGGCAAATCTGCCTGTCTTGGACACAATGTGAAGTCACCCACTTGATGAACACTTCCACACTATAATCTTTAATCATTTTAGACCATTAAAGCTGGTACTTTGATTTTCATTTCCCATATGCCATATTTATATCTCAAAAGGGAATGAATAAGAGGTGCTATTAATTTGTTCCTGCAAACCCAAACAAAAATAAGTTTCTGTAGTAGAAAATGTAAATGACACATGTTATGCTGATACTTTATTGTGGTTTATAATTTATTTTGTAAACATAAAATAATCATAATCAGTCTTGTTTATATGTCAAATCTAATAGTTATTTGTATTTTTTACTAACAATGTCTAAAAATATAACTCACTAAATTAAACATCTTTATATAATTCATTAATTTTAGAATCAGACTACCATCAGTTCAGAAAACATAATAGGGCACTTATACTGATTTAATGGGGCAACGTACTTTGACTAGCTTTCTAATATGAATATCATGATTAGAACTTAATCCCTTAATTATATACTGGCTTAGAGTTTACAAACACTCTTACATTCATGATCACTCAATCCTGTCATCTTGTCCTCCATATGACCAGGCTGCTTGAGGAAAAGGGCTACAATTACAGATTCTATGATGACAGTAACTGACTAGTAAGTGAATCCAACTTGCAACTTGAGCCTCCCTGCTATTACGCATTAACCATTGTGCAAAATGGCCAAGAAGGAGACCTCATCAGAAAGTGAACTAGGATTCATACAGGGATACAGTGCCTTGTGGAGTTGAATTGTAGCCCACTTTCCCTTATGAAGCAGTGCATCTTATCTAAGTATTGCAGATGTTTCTCAAATGACCTAATAAATATTAGAATATCATCGAGGTAAATGAGGTAAATATGTCATTGGAATCTTGCAGCCTCTTATAATTAAATACAACACATCAGCTGCCTATTGTCTTTCTAGCAAGTTAAAGTTGACTAGGTTGAATCACCAACCCGTTGTGACAATATACCTTTCTAGGGAAGCTGGGATACATTTATTTGGCTGGAGCAGGGGTGGGAAAGGGGTAGGTAGTTATCTAATTAATATGATATAACTTAATTAATTCTGCATCCTCAGAGCACAGATGGAACTATGGATTTCAAATGTAAGATATCACATCAGTCAGGCTAGGTCGCCAGCCATGGGAGAGGGCATGACATTTTACATAACCATCAGTCTTTGAAGCTACATCCAATTTCCTGACATATTCAGAATTTATAAAATATCATTGTTAGATTTTTTGTTGATTTAAAGTACTCCAAATAAATGTATAAAGGGAGAGTAAATATGCACAGCTTTCCTGTCAAATTCTTAATGGTGCAAAACTCTAAGTAAAGCCAATTTGATAGTGTGATGGTCTTTAGCAGGTTTGGAACCAGTTTGCCCAGTTCCTAATGTAATATTGAGAGAGGGAGACAAGTGACGAGGGCCTTGGTATGAACAAGGACTGGTGTGGTTTGAATCCACTACTTGTGCCAAAGGGGAGAGAACTCAGAGTTGATTATCTGCTAGCCCAGATGCAGGGAGAGGCACAGCTTAAAAATTGTCCACAGTCAAAAATGAAAAAGGTGGGGCTGGAGCAGTGGCTTAGCAATTACAGTGCTTGCCTGGCATGCACAAGGACCCAGGTTCAAGCCCCAGCACCACGTATACAACTAAGTCAGAGAAACAGAGATCAGATGAAAAAAAATAAATAAAATTGATTCTCTTTCTCTCTCTTACTCTCTCCCTCTCTCTTTAAAAATAAAATGGAAAAAAGTAATGAGACCCATTGTTACACCTAACAATTATAAGAATGGGGGAAAATGATACAGGATTACCATGGAGGGAGAATACACACACACACACACACACACACACACACACACACACATATAATATGCATTCTAAAAAAAACTGACTTGCACAATTATGATAGTATTTATGCAAAGAAATTTTTAAAATAATAAAATGCTTAAAATATAAAGACATATGGCTCTGTGCATTAAAACTAGGCTAGGACTATGAAGGAAAGCATCTGCAGGTATTCTGGCTATGATTTGTACTGAAGGCCCAGCTTCATCTGAGTGCAGTGGACTTCTCTAAAATGTTAACTCGCATCACACAACCTAAATCTCATGCCACACACCACACTGAGCTTCTGTCCATTTCTCAGACAAACCAGGACCTCATGAAGCCATGTGCTTTTGTGCGCACCATTCCCTTCTTTCCTTGCCTAGCAATGTCACTGAAGTCAATCCCCACCAAAACCTTCCAAGCAGTTGGTTCCAACATCCACTTTGTTTCCACACTACAGGTTTTCTCCTTAATGTATTTCACTGTTAATTATATTATCATATCTATCTGTCCACTTATATTCTCATTATCTGAGGAACAGGTCTAAAGCATAAATCTTTACCTGGCTAGTACTAAGCATGGTGCCAACTAGACCATTGGGGCTCAATACAGCTTATGATGCTATCTAGTACTAATAAAAGTGTTAGTTGAGCTGAAGTGGTTACAGCACTTGCTTTGCATGTGTGAGTACGTGAGTTCAAACCCCAGCACCCATGTACAGAACTAAGTGTCCAAGGAATGAAAGTCACATGCAAAAAATAAACCAAATAAAAATTTCTTCTCTTTCTCTCTAACTGTCCTGTCTTTCTTAAAAAAAACTGTTCTTAATAGAACTACTTTTTCTGTTCTAAAATGGAAGCATTTTCTATATGTTATTCATTTTCTTCAGTCCTTAGCATCATGCTAATATAGTTCTAGTACCTTCTCAACAGAATATGACTGGGGAAAAAATGAAGTCCAAGTAATATCTCTTCCTTCAGTATTTATTTGTTGCTGTTTGTTTCCACTTTGCCTTGGGAAAAGTATTAAAGAATTGACATACTTATTTAGATAATACTGGATGATATTAGACTAAGTTTCTTATGAATTCTGCCTGTCCTAATCTTCTATCCTAACGTTTGTGTCTTTTGAATCAACAGTGTCCAGGGGAAACAAGAAACAAGCAAGGAAGTGGCTTCACATCTACCTCCTGCTGCTGACCCAGTTGTCAAAAATGAGAGCAAGATCTGGATCCTTCTATAATCAGGAGATTAGATTGAAAGTCTGGTGTGGGTTCCTAACTGCATTGTGCATGTATGCGCCTTCTGGGTATGAGGCAGGAGCTGTCAAGTTCTTTACAACTGACTGAAACACATCACTTCTAGCATAAGACAAGGAGATAATTTGGGATCTAACATAACTGATTTGCCTTTAAAGAGCATTCTGGGAAAAGCCCTGTTTGGAAAAATCTAAGAAATACCCACAACCAGAAAAATTACACTGAAGCATGCTTTGGGAAAGACAGAAATGAAAAAGCTACCAATATACACTATGGCTGACACCATCACTGCCACCCCATTTTGTATTACAGCAGAGCAATTTGTGATTTTCAAAATACTTTTCACTTACATTCGATGCCCAAGATAAACTTCCATGTAAAAAGGCAGTAACTGTTCTTCTGGGAAGACCTAACACATGCTGCAGTTGCACGTTGTGGCTAACGCCTTAGCTATTATTTGTTGAAAGCCATCTCTTAAAATTAATGCACAGAGGATGCAGATAGTTGGAAATTTGCTTGTTCTTCAAAACAAAGCAAAACAAAACAAACACAAAACAAACACAGAGAGGCAGCCCTTTAAGAAGCTGAGCAGACACTTCCTGTCAAATAATGAACAACATTGTGAGACGCATTTATTCATACTACAGCTGTGATTTGATAACCAATTCTGTATGGAATTTATTTGTGAAATGTCACATAATCCAAGATGTTTTAATTATGTTACATTTCAGGACTGCTGATTATAAAATGAGTGATCAAGAGTTAAATCAACTCAAGTCTAGAAAAGATGTAGGAAGTAGCACCGCTACAGTGTAAGCACATCAAACCTGGAATACCTGGCAGGTGATTTCTGTTTGTGCTTAAATAAAAATACCTCTGGCTCAAAAAAAATGGGCACCATTCTTGGAACATGACTGCAGTCTTTGGTTAGCACACACATCTTCACAGTAGTGACTTCACAGTCTTTGTTATGAAGACTGTATTCTCAGTTATTACACATCTGTGCGGAACTGACTTACATATTTTATAGCATTAAATTACACATATTTCTAACCACCATCTTACTGCTGTTTAGAATTGATACTGATGATATATTTGAAGACAGTGTGGAACATATTACCACCTTTTCTTTTGCAGATTTACTTCAAGGTGTATTAGCTTCTGTGAGCAGGACATTTTTATTTTAGCTTGATTTTTACAGGATTGCTTTATCAAAGTAGCTAGTTTATTTTCTCTGTAAATTATTTACAGATAGATTGTACATTATACATTGAGAATAACTCTAGCTTAATCACTACTAATAGCAGATAGAAATAGAAAATAAGCCAAATGGTAGGAAATTTCACATAAGATCAAATGATTTGAAAAGCTGCTTGTAAGTACCGAGGCTAAGAAATATCAACAGAAATGATTTCATAGTAGCATCTAAGAAGTTCCTATCTTTGGTTAAATAGAAAATCCTAATAGAATATAGTTTTAGCTTGTTAGATGTCTGAAAATATACTTCAGATATTAATTGTAGCCGACTCTTCCATTGGTTCTCTATTTTGATTCCAAGACAAAATAAGGAAAACAGAAATGTGGGCATGAGACATGCTTTTTGTTTTTCTATGCAATCTAAAATGTTATTGATATAATAAATTCATTCTTATGTAACTACCCTTAATAACAAGAGATACAACAACAAACCCACACAATTAATCAAAAAGAAATTGAGAGTAGTCTAAAATATCAGTTAATGGCAAATTATAGCAACTGCGAAATATAATTTTTAAAAAATGTAAAAAAAATGACATTTCAGATCCGAACTAACAGTGACAGGGTCAATAAAAAAAATCCAAAGCAAGACATGTTGAAATTCTGAATGATATTTAGTCTTAACACAAGTTACAGGATGTAAAAAGATCTATCAGCAGGCATCTAACATATATTATTAATGAAATGACTAAGGAACCAGTAACTGGTGCTATTTTGGCAATCAGAATTGTACAAATGTTTTTCTAAATTGTAGAAATCTAGAAAATGTCTGCTAAAATCATTCCTGAATATCTGATTAATTCTGAAAATTACTAAAATCAATTCAAGCTAAGTCATTCCTCATTGAATATGGATAAAGTAACTTCAAAATCCATAGCCACTGGTTGCCATGCAACCTGCTATATAGCATTATGGCAAAATAAGCTGGGCTTGTATTTTCTAGGCCCTCTTGCTTTGCCGACTTGATGTTTTGATACTCTAATGCGTCTCAGCTAACTTCCATTAAGTAGTGTTTTGTGGGGTAGTATTCCAAGGTTAAAATGATTAAATAACTTTTATGGTTGATCAAATATAAGCCCTTATTATACACAGTAGGCAAAATCATACATTTTAATTGCTTTGTTATCAATGATCTAGGTATTTACATTTCATTTTTCAATAATAATTCTGAATTTAGTAAACCGCTGAAAAATACCTAAAATTATTGCCCTTAAAAATATTTGTTACAAATAATAAAATTAACATAGGATAACAATAAACAACATTCACAGAATATTGAGTGATAAGTGCTTTTATTTTATGCCTCTGTATAGAGTTTAATTTTTTCAACATGATTAAATTAATTATTTGAGAGTCTGCATTATATTTCTCACTTTGCAACCATGCACAAAACAAAGAAACTGATCAATATTTGATCACAGTTACAGTGCATTAATTCAAAGTTGATTTTCAGTAGAACCACTGCCATTATTCACTTTTGAGAGTTGTTATAAGAACACAAGGAAAAACATTCAATCTTTGTAGAAAGAAAAAAAAAGACATTTTAAGAAGACATTTAAAAAACTCCATGTAACTAAGAAAATAGAAAATTTAAAATAATATTTCTATTTGCTTAGAAAATACCGATGAGGCTTCATCTTTTACATTTGATGTTGTGCAAATATGAATCATTCTTTTATAAAGAAAGAATCAGAGTGACCAAAATCTCTTTAATAAAATCATCTCTTGGAAATCCACTTATTATCAAAATGGAAAGTAATTTAAAATCTAGCCATTAACCTCTAGCACTTATGTAAAAGCAGATTTATTAGAATAGGAGAGAAATACCATTTTAGTAATTTACACTATAAATATTTCAAAATAAAAATATTACCCTTCATTTAATTACAAAGGAAAGTGAATATGTCAAAATTCACTCACATTTAATTTTAATGGCAAGATGTTCAGATAATTACACCTTATAGAAAGACCCAAATTTGCAATTAAGTACAAATAGATTTAATATTGCTTGTGCCTGACATTAGGTAAATTAAACTGCAGATCTCTTTTAAATAACTTATGTGTTCATTTTTACTTGCATAGTCCTAAAATCCACTGGCTTAAGTAAATGTATTATAAAGAGTCTTTCCAACCTCTTTCAGGTTCTCAACATAATCTAGTAAAGGGAGGAGATGACACTGATTTTGACTGTATGGGAATTGAACAGCTGGGAAGATCTTTAAATCAAAATGTCAGTGTACAGGTAATCTAAGGCATAGTGAAAATGATGCTTTTGAAACTATTTACAATAATTGAGCTACGTAGTTTTTTATTCTTTAAACTATATAATGTTTCTGCTCATAGAACTATCTAATTTTTATTATTATAAGTCATGAATTCAAGTTATTTTAGTTTTTATATCATGCACTTTGTCTATAACATATCTAAAAGCTATCAATTGCTAAGGCAAATTCTTCCAACTTGGGAATATTTTCATTAGAATAAAAATGCCCTGAAGTATTAAATAAAGCTTTGAAAAATTTCAATTTATATATTCCATTTTATGTTGATTAAAGTACTGGCTAGCTCATTGTCTAGGAAGGAACAAGCAAAAACCTAATATTATTAACAAATGATCCATGAATCTAAGGAAGTGATAAGTTCTCTTTGAGTTAAGAAATCCAGTAGTTTTAAAAATATCTGATATGCATTTTGAAATTTCTCTGGCATTCCCCCAGATGTATCTGTTATGGTTGATACCTCTCCACTTTCATTCTTGTCAACTTTTCTAGTGTCTCTTCTGCTTTGAGAGCCCCTGGCCTGGAACACAAGAAATGTAGTGATCAAGATCAGATCATGAAATAAAAATTCGGAAAGGATAACCTGGCTCATGATTCAGGTAAAAGTAGAACTAGTATTCAAAAAAGGTAATTAGAACTGATATCCGTTCAAGTTGCATCAAATGTTGATGCTAAGTACATACTATTTGCATAGAGCTAACTTTGGCATTGTGAAAGACTTTTGAGAAATACAAGAGAAAAGATAACCACTGCAGGAACATATCATGGTAGATGATTCAGATACTCAAAATATAAATTTAGGGACCAGCTTAACTTTTTTTACCAGCTTAACTTTCTACCCCATGTTTGGAGATAAAACTCATGCTGGGAACTACTAGGGATGAAGATATTCTTCAATTCAGTTCTTATATAAGACTTTCAGAAAATGAGGGATGTAAGTGATGAACAATAGTAGAACAATGTAGTCTGAAATTAGTCATTCATGTTTAGCAATGTTTGAAAAAAAAGAAAATGCTCCTTTTTTGAAGCAATGCTACTATCTTAAAAGAAGACAATTTTTTTTATAATTGTAAACTGAGGATATAAATTTTCAGAAAAAAATGCATCAAATTTTTAATGTGTATAGGATTCCTGGGAAAATTACATTATCTAGTAGGAAACACAGAGTTACTCTGGAGTATATATAAAGCTAAAACCAGTTTGAAGCAAAAGTTTAAAAGGTCTATCATTCAACTTTAAATAGGCCTTTCTCTGGCCTGGCTAAATTACTACACTTCTTGATGCTGTTGGCCCCTCATAGCAATTGAAAGCATATGTAATTTAACAGCAGGCCTCAATCCTTTAATAAGCTCTCTTTAAAATACCTTACATGGATTACCTATCTGTAAATCTGCTTCCCATGCAGAATGTGACAGCATTATGGAAATTGTGAGTTCCATAAAGATGGCATGTACCAAAGCGAACTACATCTGCACCCTGTAAGATTATACCAAACATTAGAAGTAATCTTTCAGCATTTATAATCCTGCAAAATGCATAATTAAGATTTAAGGGTTCACTCTAACCTTTATTATGGACCGTGTATTTCAAATTTAGAAACTAGATGGAACATAAGTAGAACTATAAAGTATCATAGTAAGATTGCATCTTTTAAATTATATGAAGTTGTTTCTATAGACTGTTTTCATAGACTCAGATTATCCACATTTGTCAGATTAGCAGATAACCATGTGTTCCCTGAAATTTAAGCAGAAAAGTTGGGATCCAAAGGTGACAACATGGATATATATTTAGTTTAATTCCTTCTGTACTAAGTTTGAATTCTAGGACTTCTGATAAACAAGTACATATCAAGTTCGTCGGGGCTATCTGCATCCTGATGTACTTATCTGGTATGTATTAATAGATTATCAGTCTCCAGGCAAATTCAGGTGAGCTAGATCTTTATGCAGAACTGCAAATCTTTAAAAAAAAACTAGTATGTTTCAATTTATACACATGAATTCCAGGAATAACAATAGATATTCAAGTGGATTCTTCATGAAACCAAGGATTAAAAGAGGTCTTGGTGAAATATAAAACCTGAATCTCTCTGGAAGCTTGACCAATAAGCATAAGTGTTACAGTCTGACTTGTCCGCACAAAGCACACACCGGTCTGATTGATTTTTGTCATGTTTCAGACTAATGCTGATTCAGAATTATGCATAGAAACTACTTGAAGCAATGTTCATACTTAGAATTTATCAAAGCAACAAAACAAAATTTAAAGAAATATGATTTTAAGTTACCTTCTGAAGAGATTTTACCAAGCTAAAGTAGATTAAGTGCATTTCACAGTTGTGTTTCCTGATAATAAAGATTTAAGAAAAACAGAGCCAACCACAGGAATGGTATTGGTTATTTATGTATATTCTTGGTGAAAGAATGCTGTCTTGTGGTAATTAGCTCATTAATTTTAATAACTTTGGTTGCAAATGGAAGTAATTGGGTCTAGAAGGCTTAGAAATAAATTTCTCTTCTCATTTTCAAACTAAGAATAATGAAAATTTTTAAATTTTCTGCTGAATATCTATGTTGAATGAGAGACATACCTTATTATGCAGAGGTCAAAGGAAAGGGATTAAATAAGTATGTCCATGATCATGTAAAGATAAATTAAGGATTCTTGAAAAACTTAATGGATTAAGTGGGCAGTCTCTCCTCCTCACTCCCTGGGGCATGACCTAAGACAGACCTAATCCTACAGTGACCCTGTGGAGAGCACCAGGAGGTGGAAGGCAGAGCCAGAGAGGACCTAGTAGATCCCTACCTTGCCTACTCTTTGTAATCTGCAGAGGTTCTTGAAAAGAAGGTGGAATCATGTTTGCTGTTAGGTTCACAACAGAGATGTCATATTAATATCAAATCAATAGAAGTAATTAATCCTTAAATTACCTTACAGAAGTCATAGTTATAGAAATAAGGTAGGGAAAGGATAATCTGAATCTCCAAATTAAATTTTAAAAAATAGCCAAAGATTTTGGAGAAGTTAAGAAAATCTTTCTGGGGGATGGGGAGGGGGGAGGGTATATGAAGAACTCATAGGAGTCTGGAGATTGGGAAGATGGGGGAACCATCCCAGAAGCCGATGTCATTCCTCCACGAGCTACCCATGAGTTCTTCTGGGGGAAACTGCAACAGGTAAAACCCAAGGTGGTCATCCATGTTTTGGCATTACCCCTGGATAACAAAGTTTATATCCATTGATTGCTACTGTTTTGATAATGTTTTCCCCTCAACTGTATTTCTATATACTTCTAATAAAAGAAAAGAAAAGAAAACTTTTCTTCTGGTGGCTTTTGTTTGTTTAAATATCCATGCATTTTTGTAAAAGCCCTCTCTCGCCCTCAATTCTATAATGGAATTATCTACCCAAAGAAACAAGAACAAATGGGAAATTATTTAACAGCAATACAGAAATGACTTAAAAGTAGAAACATATACTACTTGATTCTAGCACATTTACACAATTTTCCATTCATAACATTTTAACTCTGTCATAACTAAACAGCAGAAATAACATTTTAGGCACATTCCTATTTGTTTTTGAGTGATGGGCTATTTTTATTATACATGAATCCTTCAGATTTCACTGAATGTGGCTGGTACCTACACTAATGAAAGAAAAATCAAATTCTCATATTCGTTCAGATGCAATCCAACTGTAAACATTAACTTCAGAGCCAACCTACTCTTGCTTTCCTGAATCAGAAGATTTAATTAGTGGATTTCCATCAGTTAAACAAAAAGAATGATGAATTAAGTTTAAAATATCAATTTCATGGACAGCAAAGCAAAATACAAACCATTGTTGCCTGACTCAATTCTTTTGGTGTGATATAAAAAAATAAACAAAAACCTTAACTTGTGCATCGATTCTTTTAAGTATATTTTCCTTTTCTTCACCAAGGTCAGCCGTGAACACATAGTTTCTAAGAAGAAACATTACTTTGAACTAATGCATTACAGAAAAACGTAATGTAGAATGTGTACAGGAATCTTTAGTTCTTAAAAATACAATCACATCATTTATTTTAATGATTCAGTTTTATTTGTAAAACTTGACAATATTCATAATGGTTCAGTGCTGATTTGGTGAAGACAGAACTGGATTCTAATTGTGACTCTACTCGGTATGGTTCCTCAATGATAAAATAGGGGTAAAAGTAGAACCTATCTTAGAGGGTTCATTTATAAACAAATGAGATATAGTACATGTGAATTATATGGATTTTCGACTCAGTCATTCCTCAATAAAAATCAGTTATTATTCCTAATAGGTTTGGATACAACTGACAAAGATATATCTTTGAAATTTGTTCTTACTTTCACATATAGGGAAATATGCTAATGATTACTGTAACTTTTTAATATATAATTTTGTATTCAAAGACGCTTTTGGAAGGTAAGTTCAACTTCCACAATGGAAATTTAATCATATCACTTAGTAACTAATCTATTTAGATATAATTAAAAGATGATTTAAAGGCATTTTAATCACTTACTTAGAAATATTATGGGTAATATTAAACATGGATTGACTATTGGTCAGCTGCCAGGCATTTTGATAAGGACTTTACATGAAATATCCCATTTAATTTTTATACAACACTTTTATTAAAGAGTTACTATCATAACTTCATATTCTAGATGGGAGATGTGTCTTTGAGAAGCAAAAAATCTTGTCCATTGTTTTAATGGTGGAATGGTGTAATAATAATTAGCCACATTAATTACTAGGTAGAGTTATTTTTAAAAAACATCATGCTTTGGTTAAATCCAAAGAAAACAGAAAACTCTATAGTGGAATTGTTGAAAAATTTTAAGTATTTAAAAAATTTGGGTAACATGCCTACAGGAACTTCAATGAATTGTGATTAGATTTAGCAGCAACTAGTTAAAGGGAAGATGTGTTCAACAATATGGATTCATATAAAAGTGAATGGTAAAATGAGATTGGTGATTATCGTATGTAGGACCTCTTGATTTCTGATTTTCTTATTTGTATATGTGTATATCTTTTCATTTTCAGTATATTGGATATCATTTCCTAAGTGTGTTTTTTTAAAATGTTGGGCATATAGTGTGGTGGAGCTAAGAGACAAGAAAGGAAAATGTTGTTGAGATCTCTGATGTGGCATGTCATCAACTGTTTCATCTGTTCTTCTTCCCTTTCCTCTTTTAAATGTAACTTAGGATGGAGCCACTTGGAAGAAATCTGAACACTCTTTGATGCATCTACAGATAATAAAAACTCATAGCATCACTTGCAGAGTACAGGAAAATAAATTTTTTCATTGACAATGAGTCATACATGTCCTTTACTACTTGCTGAGCACCAGAGTTGTCCACGAGCTGGTGAGCAGCTTGCAGCGATGCACCTAGCGTTTGACCTTACGTTCCGGATCGTGTATGTGACAGCAAAGTCATTACTTATGGTCCTTTGCTGTTTCTCCATGAACTTAATTGCTCAACCAAGAAACATTGGATCAGTGTTCTCTTTACACTAAACTTTTTTTTTTTTTTTGGCTCAAAGTGTGGTATTTATGTAACACTTTTATGATGGAAAAATATAGTCAATAAAATAAAGTTTATCCCTCTTATATGCCATTGTTATTTTTTTCTTGCAACCTAAGAGAAAGATATGCCCACCATTGCTCAAGCCCTTCTTGTGTCAAGTTTGGGACATTTACAATAGTCACTCACCCGGTACCTCCGCTTACTTTTCCCTTCCAGACAGTACTTCACACTGCCAACACTTTTCTGAGACATCATTTTGAGAATACCCCTGCACTGTGCCGAACAAATTTCCAACGTTCTATAGTTCAGGTTCATCTAAAAAACTCTAGTGTAGTATTCAAAGCCCATCACATTTATCTTAGGACTATCTTCCCACTGGCATTCTTTAACTCTTCTACTCCATACTTCTCCATACAGGAAAATGTGCCATTTCTGGAACACAAATGTCTTATCCTTTTTAGAATATGGTGACTCAAAATTGACATGTCCCTGGAAACTCGGTGCATGAATGATTACAAGAGATTTTGGTTCCAGTGGGTCATGAAACTTTGGATTCAGAACTGGCATGTAACTCCCTGCATGTGAGTCACCATATAGGAAGATGACTTCTGGATAGCCCAACGGACTGCTCTATGGACTCCTGAGAGGACATCTACTGAGCAGGACCCCTTGGTGCTAAAGCCTCTGGGGTTCTGTCCTATGACCTACTGCAGTGGCTACAGTTTTCCAAATCTCTTTTCTCAACTGTTAAGTGGGATGATTTTGAATGGAACTTAAGATTAAACAAGATATAACATTTTGGCCCAGTGCTCTAATGGAGCATAAATATGAATCAAATAATCGTAGAGCTGAGAGTTATGTTTATGATTACAGTATTATGCTTTTTCACATTAGGAAACATCAGCTTAGAGAGATAATTGTTCCCCTTGGGGTGAACAGCTGGGCAGTGTCAAAGTGAAAACTGTAACCTCTCCAGCATCCTCACTGAGGTCCACTTGAACCACTCACTAGTTTAAGGCTATCTGAACTCCTTTGGGTATTCTGTTGTGTACAAGATACAGAGATGGGTAAAACCTTAGAAGTGCCCTTGTGCTTGCTCATCTCAAACTGACCTAAAAATAGCACTGAAAGGATAAATACAAGAGAGATCAAGAAGCTGATGAAATAAATCATCTGTTTTACTTTTCTCTTTTCAATTCATCTTCTAGATCTTTGACCGCCTACTGATCCAGCTGACTCTGCATTCAAATCCAGGTTAAAGAGAAAAGTTCTTTCAACATGGTGACATATTTGTCTTGAAACATGTCTTGAGCTGTTGGAATTAAAGGATACCAGAATATCAAGTTTCTGTTTAATCACTTAAAAGAAATCAATGCAGAAGATTCCATGAGAGTATTTATCACAATCGTCATCATCATCACCATTATCACTGTCAATACTACTGTGCTGTTCCTCCCACCACAGAGGACATCAACTTAATCATGCAGAAAATAATAACAAAGCTGTTGCTGTTTGCCAAAGAATGGTTTTTCTTTTTTTTTCTTTTTGCATGAGCATCCTAACAGCTACTTCATAATAACCCAGTTATTTCCATCAGTAAGAAAAAAATCTGAATTGCATTTGGTTTGTCTGAATGTCAGCAGAAATGCTTATGTGAATTTAGTTTTTATTATGATGAATCATTTCAAAAGGTTAATATATTATAATAATATTTCTATTAAATTGTTAAAGAAAATATTCTAACATTAGAGATAAAAATGTGTGCAAGTTTCAAGTCCCTTTCAACTTCAACAATTATATCAACATGTAAGTGTTAATTTTTATTTAAAAAAAGTATGATGTATGCTTTGCCATAATCCATGTTAGGAGGTACAAGATTGATGACCTGGTTGAGGTTGCTGGAGAGGGCTTCCATGAAGAAGTTATACTTTGCTTGACTGAGATAGGAAGGAAGAGAAAGAAATGCTTAGCTCAGGGGAAGAGTGGTGGTGGACAGTGAGAGGGAGGGAAGTGCATAAGAGATGAACAGCATCTAAGACTACCCTGAGCAGAACAAAGGCTGACCAGCAAGAAGATTGCAAAACAGTCAGTGTAGGGAGAGCACAGTAGGGACAGTCGAGCCACCATGTTGGCAATTCATTTGAACAATGGTAAATAATTTATTGGTTAGGGGTGTGCTTCTCCTAATCATGCTCACATTTTAGAGTTCTTTTCTGAATGACATATTTCTAAAAGTAATTCACATTTTCTATGAACATGATTGACAAGTGTTGCTATGTGCATGATGAACAACAAGGATACTATCATGTATTTATGAAGATCCAGGTTTATTGTTTGAGCCTAGAAAATAATATCAATTCAAAAATATATACCTTGAAAAAATACATGACGGAATATATAATGATTTCCTCCTGGTGAATTCAGAGAGTTTTCTATGTTATCAAGTTTATTTTCAACAAAGGGACTATGAATAGTGTTTAGATCAAATAAACAGTTATAGAAAATTTGAATGGCTTGCTCAAAGTTTTATATTATTGTTTCTCATTAAATATTTCATATTTTCCATCTGAAACCTTGGTTAGATTTCATATATATATTCCATAAAATGAAGAAATGCCAAATGATATTTATTACATTTGTTTTAATAGAACCAGCTATGATAATGTTCCTGATTAACGAAACTACTGTACATTGGTAAAATTATATCATGCTTACATTTTCCTTTTATTATTTGCTATTTTCTTCATAAAAACATGTCACATATAGCTGGAAAATTTATTAATAAAATCCCTTTAATTCTCATAATACATATCATCAGAACTCCTAATCAACTTATACTTAATTGGTCTAATGTTCTTTTATTCTTTTATTGAATTTTATCATTAGCCATATTTATAGGCTGTTCGTAACTTAATAATTTTCTATAACTTTCATTATTTTAGTTGGAACATCTTATAAATTTGAGTAGTTCAGCCATTTAAATACTATTGATTCCATCTGCCTTCTCGGGTTATTTATGGACCCACTTTCTCTGGAGCGTTACTTTTTTACCTGATAAAAATGTAAGAGCACCTTTGATTCTACTTACCCCTTTTAGCCAACATTAATTCACTCAGCTTTATTTTCTTTTTTGCCCTTTTTAGCCCTTAATGCTTAAAAATTTATATTCAATATACTATGTATTCTTCTTTTATTTCTTCCCTCTCCATTTCCATAATGTGTCCATTTTATGTTCTTGATCCTTGATTGATCCTCCACGCCACATCTGTTATGCAGCTACATTTTCACACATTTTTCTTTTAACATGAAACTTACAAGCAAGTTCCAATTTCCTTCTGTTCAAGAACTCCCATTTTCTCCTAATGCTTCACTGCCTTAGATTTTGATATCCATTCTCATCCCATCTCTCTTTTTCACTTATGTACTCAAAATAAGTATCTACAAAAGGCTAAATGTTAGGTTAGATACTTGGGGATGGTTTCATATCAATTGGACAAATAATTATACAGTACAAAACTAGGACTGAAAGAGAGAGAGAGAGAATGTGTGTGTGTGTGTGTGTGTGTGTGTGTGTGTGTGTGTTGATGAGGGTCTCTTATTTGTATAGTTTACATTTTGTTTGAAGTTTTCAGGCAAGTTAAGCTATATAAGCAATTCCTTGATTCTTGACTGTTACTTTCTCTTCTAGTAGTTCATGGCCAACGTGCTGTCTTTAAATGTGCACCAGTAGTTTTATACCTACCTGAATTGTGCAGAACCTCTTACAAGTGTACATGTTTAAAGAGAAATTCATCTTAGGTGGTGTAATAGTTATCATAAACTGACTGTTGAAACAAATATGCACCAAAGTGTGGATTGCTCAAACAGAGGAAGCGTACTAAGAAGCAGTCACTGAAGTGCTCGCTGAACTGCACTGGAGAAGGTGGCAGAGACATTACTTCACAAAGACTTTCAGGAATCCAGGACGATGGAGACTGATGTCTTCAACATGTGGGTGGCTTCCAAAGTTGTGTTTGGCATTGTCTGCATTTTAGCCAGTTGAGAAAAAAAAATCAGCATATAGAAATGTGGACTGGAGTTAGCAACCACTGCCACCATGGACATTCCCCAGGTAAACACTGTCATACTCCACATCTAACTGCATAGGAAAACAGAAAATTAGGTCCACTGGGGTGCGTAGAAAAAAGGGAGAGTGGATGTTTGGTGCCCAGCTAGAAATATCTGCCTCACAAATCAAAGGAAATAAATTTTTTCCTCAGCTACTGGTAGAGATTGAAAGTAATAAATTGGAAATTGAAGAAAAGTAATAAAAACTAAAAGATGTGTGTTGAGCTGAATTTTTGGGGGGGGGGCCTTTAAAGTTAAATCTTTTCTAGAACTGCCACATATGATTTTTAAACATTTTCATATCCATATTTAATGCTAAATGTGAATGTTAAAATTTCCCAGGAGAATAGGAAGGGAATATTTATCTGTATGAAAAGTTGTATTATATCGTAAGTGCCTACACTATCTATGAGTTACACTATATAATATTGGGAGACATAAGCAAGCAAGAAGGAAAAAAATGAGATAAACCAAGAAATGTGTGGATTAGATTATCTAGATGTACCTCATTTATATGTTGTTGACTTGGAAGAACTGAGCATTTATTTTCATATTCTAATGCCCTGCACATGAACTTGAACTGGTCATTACAATAAATTAAAAAATTAAAAATTCCTAAGAAATATTACTAGAGTTTCCCATTAAAATTATAGAAGATGCAGCAATATTATTATAATCACTATGACTTTCTCCAAAAGTGGAGAGGAAATCATGATATATCAAAATGTATGTAACAATTGGGACTCTGAGAAGTGAAATGGCCGCTTAGCTCCCTTGGTTGGAAGGCTGAACTAAGAATTGAAATACATTTGAGTTTAATGTGTTTTAATAACCATGGAAGAACACACATTTAATATTTCATCACACTTGACCCCTATATACCCTATGGGAAAGAAAGGAGAACAAAGAATATAAAGTATGTGAAATGCTTTCAGCAATGTACTAGTGAACTTTAGAAATTCAATACTGTTTAAGGAATATATTAATATTATAATTACTATAATTGTCTTACTTTCCCTGTTGACCCAGTCCAAGTTTCAGTATAGCTCCTAATCAAAACTAGAAATTTTTTTTTTTGCTTTGTACTTGGAAAACTACAGAATCGCATAAAGTTGCCTGAAAGTGTTACTATCTCTGAAAATATCAGAATTCTGTATATTATCTAAAGTATAATGAGTTTGTTGAGGTTGATTTGCTTATTTTATATTCCAAATTAAATATTTCTTTAATTTTTAAAAGACACACGTCCAGAAATATATCGAGTTCTTGGCAACTTGTGATGATAAAGCTGTGTTTTAAAGATCCTACTTGAGTCAATTTACCAAGAGTGGAGCTCAAAAGTTGCAATCTCCCTTTCCATTTGCTTTCAAGATATAACAGAAAAGCTCCACATAAGTCACTAAACTAAAATAAAACAGATATCACAGAATTGTTGGGGAAAAACATCAGGTTTGTTCCTCTCAAAATTTGTTGCAAAAATATCACTTGTGATAAAAAGAAAACATTTCCCGCTTTTTGAGCAGAAAACATTTTGTGATTTCAAATGAAAAAAGGGTAAACAGATTTTTTAAAGGTAAGAGATTTTTTAAAGTTTCATGAGAACACTCATGGTCCATTTTCTGCCTTTATTTTTCTGGAAGGGACATATTATCATCTTTCATGATTTTTTGTTTTTTTTTTTTTAGTTTTACTTATTTGTTTAATGAATTGACTTTATAGAATTCTGTGCTCATATGTTAGCCACTAACACCATGTGGCTATTTCATTTAATTAAAATTTAAAATTCAGTTTCTTAATCTCATTAACCACATGTCAAGTACTCAACAGCCGTAGGTGGCTACTGGATATCACATCGGGCAATGCAGAAAAGAACATCTTCATCATCACAGAAAGCATATTGGACAGTGATTTTAAGTTGATCGTACTTAAAATATGCATGGCCAATACCATCCATATTTTTAAATATTTTGCAAATGTTTATTTTTATTGTTTAAAAATATAATACAACATATTCCAAAAAGGAGTTCATGAAGATAAACTAATATTGAAATTATTTTCCTATGATGCATGTTTTTATATACTGCACAGTCAATAGTATAAATGATGAAAGTATTATTTAATAAATAATTGTTGAGTGACTTCCTTCTGTTGAGGCTTACTTTTCTGATCTCATCAGGTAAGTTCTTATGTTGGTTGATTTGGGAAGCATCAGGGAGAACTTTCAGGATAAGATTAAAATTTGCCACCAAGTATTGGGATTAAGAACCAGACCTTTTTTACTCTCCCAATTAAATCAATTTTATTAACACCATTTATGATGAGAAAAGTACTGAGTTAGTACCTACCACATTAACCTTCTGCACTCCTTCAATGGTAAAAATTGTACTCCTAATTTAGTTATTTGGCATATTATCTTTAAACATATTGAAAATTCAAAATATAACATTTTTTGGGGACATAGCTTTTGTTTCAACTTATCCTAAGTTCTCAGCAAAATGAAGTGCTAGCTCAGAGATGACCTAACAGCTGCCTATTAATTTGACCAAATTACAGTACTTTCATTTGGCTTCACTCCGTCTTTTCCCTATCCTCAAAGCCTTGGCTTTGTAAGACTGTTTGTGCTGATAATCTGCAAAAATATCCGACCCAAGAAAAGCAAATCTCTCAAGGTGAAAATTAAACAAATGTGTTTATATTTTAATTCTTCTTCTACTTTTTGAAAAATGTATGTGACTATCCTTTCATAGCAAAGCAAATCCACAATGCGCACATTCCATGTCACTATCTCGAGTCTTTTATGAAACGTGGTCGGGGTTAAGTACCCAACTAAGTAATAACTAACTAAAGTGGTTTTTATATTCAGTATCACTTAGTTATTCTCAAACCTGATAAACAAATGTGACCTGACACATCCCTGTCCAGGGCACTTGGACTTCCCTAACAGTAAAGAGAAAAATTGGATATTCAATTATCTCTCTACCCAATAGGTCCATAGGATGTACTATGAACATTCTTCTGCTTTATCATGATATTCTCAGAAGTTTGTCTTTCCACATTCATCACAGAATGATCCATTGAGTAACTCATTCCCACACTCATTCAACATCTAGAAAGCACCTATTGTTGAATTCCACTAAATATTAGGGATGCAGAGATGAACACACACGGTCTTTGGTCACAAAGAAGAAATAGTACTGAATATATTAGGTAGAAATTGACAAGTGAATTAAAAGAATATTCACAAATTGTTTTGAAGGTTGGGGAAAGGGCTCCTAACTCAACTTGGAAAAGTCAGAGAAGGCTTCTTGGAGAGAACTTTTTCAGTGTAGATTTTTAATAGATGAAGAAAATAGCATAAGGTAAAGACGTAGCTTTGGTTTGGTAATTTGGGTTGGTCAGATATCATAAGACAAGGCAAGGAAAGCAGTGCTTTCTGGTGAAAAGGAGAGCAGACGGTCAGGGTGTAAGTGGCTAATGAATGCCCTGTGTGAGTGTGCGTGTATGTGTGTGCACACTCTGATCAGAATACAGGCAGACAATCTGTACAGGGAAATGGTACAGGAAAAGCCTCACAGTAGTCCACTGTGCCATTTCTCTGCTTGGTTCCCTATCTGTTCCTAATATAGTCTCTGACTTGATTTCACAAGGCTGAAGAGCGATCACCTGATAAATGCAAAGCAAATTGCTCTTTGGGAACTGATCTGCAGATTCTATATGCATCAGAAAACCATTGTTTATCTGTGGTCACATACTTGAGTGTCAGGTGAAGGTGGTGGGGGGTTCTGAGATCCTTCACAACACAAGTACTTGCTAGGGTATGAATATTTATGTCTTCTTAAAATTCACATGTTGAAATCCTAACCCCCAAAGTGTTATTTAGTATTAGGAGATGAGATGACAGACTGGGTTGCATCTCTGGTTACGGCACTTGCATGGCATGTGTGAGAATTTGAGTTCAAACCCCAGCACCATGTATGCAACAAATTGTCAGAGCAAGGAAAACCAGATGAAAAACTAAATCAAAAATTGATTCTCTCTTCTCTCTCACTGTCCCTCTTTCTCTTAAAAAATGAAAGAGAGAGAGAGAGAGATGGAATGTCACTAGGTCATGAGAGCAGTCTTCATGGATGTTATCAGAGCCTTTATAATAGAAGCCCAAAAGAGTTCCCTTGGTTCTCCACCATGTGAGGTCACAGTGAGAAGTCCTCTTTGAGGAAGAGGGCCCTCCCCAGACACTGAATTACTGAATTTTCTGGTGCTTTGGTCTTGGACTTCCCAACCTCTATAATTGTGAGTCACAAATTTCCTTTTTTCTTCTTCTTCTTCTTTTTTTTTTTTTTTTGGAGAGAGGATTTTGCTAAGATGTCCAGGTTGTCCTTAAATTCACAATTCTCACACCTCACCTCCCAAATGGTTGGTATTACAGGCATGTACCACCCTGGCTGGTGCTAAATTTCTGTTGCTCATTAGCATGCAGCCCCAAAGGACTAAGAGAGTACTCAAACTGACTGAAGTGAACTGATTTGAGTCATACTGAGCAGACCAATCTGCCAATATACTACAACACCAAGATGAGCCTGGACTCTCAAACCAGCCTTTCCTATACCCTAGGGCCTACAGCCAGAGTATAATCCCTAGCTTCCCTTGCAGATAGATACAGCATGTGATTGAGTTCAGCCCTGTCTCCCTGTGCTGTACTTACAGAGTAGGCAGGATAACCCTATGAACACAAGCCCATCTGAATATGCCACACCTTATTCCAGACTCTCCAATAATTCTCCATTCTTACGACTACCTACAGTATAAGTATGTTCTCTAGCTCTAATCTCTGTGACCTGGATTCCTCTATTCTAGAGATTTCTACAATTCAAATACTCTAGTGATACTGGCTCCTTTACTCTTCTACCAAAGCCTTTGTTCTTTCCTCTGCTGATGACAACTATTCCCCCAGATGTCCATTGTGGGTCACCTCCACACCGTCTTCAGATTTCTACTCAAAGGTTGTCTTAATGATAAGACTTTTCCTGAACACTGTTATGAAGGAACAAATGGATATCTTCCCACTCTACCACTGTATCCTCCACTCAGTGGTTAGCTTCCTGTTTGTATGTTCCTCATTTACAAAATGATAGCACGATTTCAATATTAACCATATTGTTTGAAAATGACTTAGCAGGAGAATATGTACATTTAATTATTTCTTCATAAATTCGGTCGCTTGTGTGTGTCATTTGTATAACTTTCTAGCCTTCAGTTATCCTGTGCGTGTCTTATTCATTTATTTCCTCATTTAATTTTGCCATTTGTTTGGTGAGAGTCTACCTTGTATCAGGCACTATATCAGGCAAAGGAGATGGAGGCATGACTGAGAAGTCTTCCCACACAGGTAACAGCCATTGTGTCACTGAATGCCTTGGGGAAGACGGTCACCAAACCTTTACAAACATGGTGAAAGTTACAGGAGATACAAAGCACACAGCAAAATGATCACAGAGTCCGGATTGTACCAATGGGTCCTCCCTAGGGTCCTGGGCGCTGTCATAACTTATGGTTGGAAGTTTGTTTCTGACACCATTCAAAAAGGAAGGGATCAGAGAGGAAACCAACAATTATTCAATGCCTAATAAACCCTGCACAGCTATTGGAAAATTCTTTTCTGAAATGCCATAAGTGTTTTCTAATTATCTCACTTTTAGGAAAGAGGAATCCAATGCCAAGGTGAATGTTAGCATTCCTATTATGAAAGTGGATAAATTTAGGGGTGGGATTCTTCTTTACTCCCACACATAAAATCATGCATTTTGTCACCTCCTACTATAATCTACAACTATTAATGTTCTCCAATGAAGGAATGATGTGGTGGCAGGACAAAGGCAGCAATGTGCTGCTTACTTTCTCCAGAAAGCCTAGCTAGGAAAAAAAAAAAAAAAAAGCAAATAAAAGTCATCTGATGCCACTCACAGGGTGAATGGATCCGAAAACTGTGATATACACACACACACATACATACATACATACATACGTACCATGGAGTTCTACTCAGCAATCAGAAAAAACAAAATTGCAGTCTTTGACGGTAGGTAAATGGATGGCAATGGAAGAAATCATGCTGATCAAAGTTAGCCACACCCAGATAGTCAAGGGTTGAATGTTTTCACTCATTTGTGGAGGCTGGAGCTAATCCCAGGCCTGTGTGAAAAGTGGTCAACCTCTTGTATTAGATCCAGCAAAGGCGTAGTAATCTAGGGCAATCATAGATATGTAGTGGGGGGTGGTGGTGATAGGGTAGGTGGGGGAGGGGAGTGGGAGGGAGAATAAGGAGGGATCTAGGGGATAATTCTGGTTTAAGAGTGTATGCATATTATACTGTTACTTTAAACATGCATTTAGGATTGTACAATAACTCAATTCCTTAATAAAAATATTTTTAAAAAGTCATCTGAACTAAAAAGCATGTTTTGAGCTGATTTACAGTCTGTATATTCTTATATGGAAAAGGGTAGTGGGAAAAGCAAGAGACAATGCAGACCAATAGATTCTGAGACCTGATTCACAGGATGGCAGGGTAGAGATAGGAAGCAATGGGTGTGAGAGATCTGGCTGGAGAGCCAACAGGGGGTCATGTAACTAAATGGATTCCTATAGCATGCCAAGAAACTGGTCCTATTTTCAAAACAATAAAGAACCACTGATACTCATGAGTTTTGGTTACTACTTAAGAATGCTCTGACTGTAGTATGTTGGTCATTTGAACTAGTTTTGTAAGTGTGTATAAATTATATTTTCATATCCTTTTTAGTTTTCCATTCAAGTCTTAGTGGCTGTCTTATTCATGTTAGTTCTTTTTATAATAAATAAATACAGATATCAAAGTCTTGTTATATTTGCAGCAATTATTTTATATTGTTTAATGTTTTCCCCTTGATGTTTTATGGGATTTTTAAAATTTGTTCAACAAATGGTTGTTCAATAAGTAAATGAAATAATATTTGTGTTCATATTATAAGAACTCATTATTTTGGTTTCAAGAATTTATTTATAGACTTAAAAGTCTTTTTACAGTTCAAATATATACTTAAAGTGTATAGAGGACCCCAGAGGATTTCTTTTTCTTTCTCTCTCTCTTTTTTTTGCTTTCTGAAGCATATTGGAGATCCAGGAAATCTCAATGGTAGCCCAGTTTCTCCATTGTATCACTGATGACCATGGAAAAGGCAACTGATATCTCTCTATTTTTCATTTATCACATACAAAATAAAAGTAATACCATATACCCCATTCCTGATTGGCATGTGGAGAAGAGTAAATAGATAAACTAGAAAATGAATATTAGGGGATGGAGAGATGGCTCAGCAGTAGAGTGCTTGCCTGGCATGTGCAAGGATGTGGGTTTGATCCCCAGCACCACATACACAACTAAGTGGAGGAAAATCAGAAGCCAGATGAGAAAATAAAATCAATTCTTTCTCCCTCTTACTCACTCTCTCTTTAAAGGAAAAAAAGACAATAACATACATAATTAGAAAGTGGCATAAAATTTTATCTGTTCTTTGGAGGAGGATATTACAAATTACAAGTTTTCACTATGAATCACAATTCACGTCTGTTGTTTAAAATAACACAAGTGAACAACTCAGTTTTCTGATTTCTGTTTATGTCTATGCTCTATCCCGTTGCATTTTAACATACTTTGAATTTTCAAAATAAGCAAGACCCTGTTGTGGGGATTTTCAATCCTGTGTTACATGGTTTACTTCATTTTAGATTGATTTGTGACCTAGATATCACAGAAAGGAAAAAGGAAGACTTGATCAACAAAAAAGCTATGGAGTAGCTGGGTGTGGTTGTGCATAGACATAATCCCAGCGAACTGGGAGACTGAGGCAAGAAAATTGGAAGTTCAAGGCCAGCCTCAGCAATTTAGTGAGATCCTAAGCAACCTAGCAAGACGCTGTCTCAAAACTTGAAAAATAAAAAGTCCTGTGGATGTGGCCCAGTTGTTAAATGCCCTGGGCTCAATCCCTAGTACCAACAACCAATCAACCAACAAACAAAAATAACAGAAATAGCTTGTGTTATATAATAGAGAGCATATATATAATATAAACATTATATTATTACATATAACTTATTTTAGAATTTCTTCATTATCTCTATTTCTTAACTCAAATAACTAAAAAATACACAGTTTAATATATTCCTGCAACAAAATGTGGAAAACCAAACAAATGCTGTATGGAATCTAATTTATACATAAGGAATAATCTGTTTCATCCGATTTTGGGATGTTGATCAACTTAAGGTCTAATAAGTAAAGTTTCTTGAAGCAACATCCAAACTTTTTTTTTTCTTTTTTAAAAAGTTCAAAGTACCAAATACATACTATATATTTAATGAGTGTTATAAAATGTCTTGGTATACATTATTAAATTCTCATAATTCCATTACATAGTTCTTATTATGAAAATTTAATACATAGAGAGAACCTTCTCACTCAAGCTTGAGAAATGATATTTGAAAGCTTGTTCTCAAGTCTCCAAACTGAGTGTGTATGTGTTAAGAACCAGCACTCATATCTGCAAAATGGGAGGCCTTTTGATTATCACCAGGAAAGACACTATTCTGTCTGCAAAGACATCATATTTAAATGTTAATCATTAGCATCATTTCAGAAAATGAGCAATGCTGCCCTTTTAGAGATGAAGATTTCTATGCCAGGTGTGACGGCACATGCCTGTAATTCCAGCAGCATGGGAAGAGGAGGCTGGAACATGGAAAGTTCAAAGCCACCTCAGTAACTTAGCAAGGCCCTAAACAACTTAGTGAGGCCCTGTCTCAAAATTAAAAATAAACAAAAGCAAAAACAAAAATGCCCTGGGACTGTGGCTCAGTGTTTAAGCACTCCTGGATTTAATCCCTGGTGTCCAGCCCACCCTCCTGTCCAAATAAAAGAAGAAAAAGAAATAAAAAATATTTTATATTCTCTTTTAAAACAAGATGATCTGCTGTCATTCATTCTCTAACAATTTAATTTACCAACTAGATTGTTAGTCTAATTTAGTAATTTACTTTTTTTTTTTAAAGAAGGACAGAGAGAGAGAGAGAGACAGAGAGAATCAATTTTTATTGAGTTTTTCACAAGGCTTTCGTTGCTCTGACACTTAGTTGTGTACGTGGGTGCTGGGGTTTGAACCTGTGTACTTGCACATGCTGAACAAGCATTGTAACCTCTGAGCCACGCTCCAACCCCTAGTAATTTACTTTTAGTAAATCTAAAAATACATTTATAAACAACACAGGTGACACACTCAAATGCTTCTAGGAGCCAGACAGGCAGCCTAAGTGTGTAAGTCAGGCCAAATTGGAGCTGCAGTGAGCTGCATCAGGGTGCTGCCTGAATGGAAAGTGGCTACTTCACCACATTTTGTGCCATGTATAAACAGAGAATAAATGATTGCACATGCTCCTGTGTTGAAAGAGTATATAGAAATGTATATTTTTAAACCTATAACATCTTTCAGTATTCTTAACTGACGGTAATACTAGACATTTAAATGTGATGCCTTTGCAGGCAGGACAGTGTCTCTCGTGGTGACAATCAAATGAGAAAAGGCCTCCCATTTTGCAGATAAGAACGCTAGAGGCCAAAAATGTTATTAATTTGCTTAAGGTCATACATGCTAGCAAGCTATAGTGATATGACTCAAAACTCACCAATGACTGCTCATACTTCTGTTCACTGCTTTGACTATGCTGGGATGTGTCTAGAAGTTAGCAATCAGATGATGCCATTAGACAATTATCTGCTTCTTCTCCACTGCATTATGCTGTGTAAGCCAACAACACACCACACTGCTGTTCAGACATATCACAGCCACTGTAATTGGACTGTCACAACCTGGGGCTTCTCTGAGCACTAGTGTGTAGGAGGAGAACTCGCAGGGTGGTTACCAGCAGGATAAAAGAGAAAATCAGGATAAAAATGGGCAATTTCCAGTTAAAATTACCATATTATAATTTTGTTAGTTATCAGACTTAGTACAGAACAGCTTATCTGACAAGAAATTATCCTTTTGGGCATGATTGAACCAAGAGATGTCTGATTTCCTCATATGTGGTGTCCAGATGGTCCTTTTTACCCTCTGTTGAGACCAGAAGGCATAAAGGCCATTTCTAAAACAGACAATGAAAGTAAGTGCAGAATGGAAATGCACAAGATTGGTCAACATAATGTACTCAATCAGATTACATTTTTAAGGCTAATTCCTTATTACCGATATGAGCAATTGATGAAGGGGAGAAAAGGGAACTATTTTGAGTGATTTTGCTAGGGGTGCTATTATATGTAACTAGCACTGATTAGATAGATTTCTTAGTCCTGGAAGCTCTGCAATAAAATGTAGAAAAACAAAGAGAAGGCTGACAAAGTGAACCAAACAGACGCCTAATGCTCCATTCGAGAAACACTGGTCCTTCCTTTCAATGCAGAATTAATTCTGTACTGAATTTCTGGACCTCTGACATGCTTAAGACGGAAGGGTCAACATGTGGGGAGGAGAAAGGTGTAAGGAATGTGACTGAGAAAAAGATCAACAGTAAGTAATCCAGGCAGGATGGAACACATAAACTGCAGAATAAACACTTAAACAAAAGTCCTCTAAAATGCTCAATTTATGATAACTTCCTATGAGCAGATCCAAATTACAACATTGGCTATTTGCATAGGATCTTATACAGCCATTTATTACAGTATTCAACAAAAAGAAAGTACCTCAAAAGACATTTTTTCTCATTTGGAATTACAATAACTTTGTAAGTTAAAATTTGGAAAGCTTCCCAGTTTTCAGCAGTAAAACGATAATGCTAGACATATCATTTTAAAGTGGGATCTCCTAGAAGTTAATTCAGTCGACAAGGTCACATTTAGACTTTTTCCCCCTTACGTTTTTGCACTCAAAATTATTCCCAAATCCTGTTATTCAAAGCACCGGAAGTTACTGCAGAAATTCCTGCCTCTGCTCCTATTCAAGATACCTCTGAGAAAGAGAGCTAATTTGAAAATAATAAATAAATACAAATAAACTACTATGCTATAGATCAGGGAATACACAATGTTTTGAGAAAAGGAAACAAAGCAGAGACATTTACTTGTTGAGGATAAGTGTTTGATTTTAGTGCTATCTTACTGTGGAGACTGGAGATTTGGCAGAATAGTTTTGGATTTAAGAATGGGGACCCTGGAGGTGACATGATTGAGGGAAAAGTCTCTTCTAGTGCTCGTTAGCTGTGTGGCCTTCATCAGTTTACTCTATTTCTTTGTGTTTCCATTTCCCCAAGTATAGGCAATAGTATCTACCTCACATCCATTCACCTCTGCTTCATTTCTAACATACTTATTAGAACAACACCTTGTCCACAGGACACTCTAGTAAGAATTAGCCATCATGTCCTTTGTCTTAAGGAAAAGATTTGAAAATGCATGAGAAAATACATTTTCAAATAAAAACTTAAACACATATGTCAGAAAAGAATTAGAATATTATGGTAACATACTTGATTTAAGCCATGTTTTATTTTGGTGGAAAAGGGAAAATTATAGAGATTTAATATGAAATATCTATAATACCTTGGATAAGAAAATGGTACACTTGTAATTTTTTTCCCTGTATTTAAAGCACATTACTATAAATCCCCTTAATGTAAAGCATCTTGACTTTGGTCTTCAGAATAACTATCCCATTTTTCCACATTCATTGATACCAGTCCTTAACATCATTGATTTGCTCAAATTTTGGAAGAAATTTTCTCAGTGGTGTTGGTGAATGAGTTTCCAAATTACCAATGGAACAACCTGTCTTCCAGGTAGCCTATAGGCTACATTGATTCCACAGATATTTTTAGAGCAGTGATTAGAAATTTAAAAAATAACAATTTTATTTATATCAGTCATGAATTTTCTAATTCACATTTTGGCAGATTCTCTACAAATGCGAATATTTTATTCCCAGTCCACTTCAGCGCTAATCTCACTTGAGTTTCTGGCCTTGCGATATCTTGGCTTTACAATCTGTCAACATCATGCCAAGTGGGAAAGATCAGGAACATACAAATTCCTAATCTATGACCATTGGATTTTTTCAACCAGAGGATCCAGAATTACAATTCTGGTACCTAGGTTTATGGGTTTACTTGAACCATAGTGTCTGGCTCCCCTGGTTTTGGAAGGTAGCTCCTTCATTTCCCCTGGACCACAGGCACCTACACAATGTTTTCTGGCCTTACCCTCTACCTCATTCTCTTGCTTTCCTCTCAATTCACATCCTTTTTTGGCAAAGGAAATCAGAGCTTCATAAAAGTCCCAAAAGAGAGTGTAAAATAGGGCTCCCTCCCGACCTCCAAAGCTGAACCCCTTGAGTCTTTCCATGAGTCTTTTGTTCGGTGGCTTCCCCTCCATCATTACAAGATGATTACATATGGAATGCTTTTTTAAAATATGATGCCAAGGTGTGAAGCAAAAAGGCAATGAAGAGAAACAAGCAATGCACACGAATCTATTTTGATTTCCTCTTTACCACTAAACACAAGACTTGGTCTCCCCTGAAAGATTTATGAGGCTTCCCACCATAAAGGAGGCTGGATTACAGCTATGCTTACTTTATAAAATGAAATTCCGCCATCATAGGCAAAGGTTCATGGCTGTAATTATTTCAATGCTCTTTCCAGTCAATGTGTCTTGCACAGCTGAGCCAAACCCTCTCTTGCACAGGCAGGCAGGCCATTTCATAAGAAGTCTGAAAGCTCCCACAACTTTGTGTGACCTTGCATTGAATAACACTGGAAAATTGATTTGGCTCTAGTAATAAAAGACCGTCTGCATTATCTGCATTCTAATTATAATTAATATAACCAGGATAACTGCTGTATTATTTACGATTAGAGCCATGGTGAGCACAGTGTAATAATAATCTGCTACATAATTTTTTATTGATCTGATGGCTTTATTGCAGAAAAAACAAAATGCTACACCACTGCATAACTAAAATTGCCTTTCTTGACATGAGTGTTTAGACAGAGGATTTCATTTAGCGTGTTTTTATCTGATCAAATTCCCACAGTTTTAATATCATAATAAGTGTGATGCTGTGGGATCTTTCTATTTTCCTCTTTGGAAAGAAGTGAAGAACAGGCATAATTCATCCAGTCAAGGTTCCTATTCTTTCATTATTGAGTATCATTAATTCCCTGACACGATGGTGGTTCCCCATTTCATTATCAGAACTGCAAAGAGCCTGAGAAAGAGGTAGCTTTCAGGTTCAGGGAAAGCCACCTGGCCCCCAGATAAACTTTGAGTAAATGTCTAATGTAGTACAAATGTGGTAATAAGTATATTTTTCTTTAACAGGAAGAAAGTTAAGCTTTTAATATATTAGTGGAGGAGGTTTGGTGAGGGAATACATCTCCCAGCTAAGTATCAGTGTTCTCACTCTACAGCTTGCTTTGGGTATGTGATAAACTGAAAATGCATTGTACAGATTATATCTATCTATCTATACACACACACAAACACACACATATAAATATATATGATATTTATCTTTTTTTAAAAGAGAGAAGTGCAGTGAGAGAAAGAGAATCAACTTTTATTGAGTTTTTCACATGGCTTTCACTGCTCTGACACTTAGTTGTGTATGTGGGTGCTGGGGTTTGAACCCGTGTACTCGCACATGCCAGGTAAGCGTCATAACCACTGAGCCACCACTCCAGCCCTATATTTATCTTTTAAAAAGTTAAAGCATACATACACACTCACAGCACATATATGTTTTATGATATTTACCTTAATGAATGAGTTAAAGCCTGGCAACCATAATTTTTCTGATGTTCCATCTTAATAAGCAAAAACTGAGTACACTCAGTGATAAAATTAAGAAAATCATTTTGTTTCCAGTTGGTCAGCTCTTGCCAAACTTTAGAAAATACATAATATAAATTTCACACTTTGTTTCCCCTAAGAAGTTTAGCATTTTAGAATCAAGTCTTCAAATATTTACCCTGCTTCCACATTATCAAATGGATTTTCATCTCTGTAGTATTTGGAAAAAAATCTAATTCAAATTGCATCTCAAAGATTCACAATTTTTCATGAATTACTATTATATAAGTTAATCTTAACAACAATAACTTGTGTAAGGTGGCAAAGATGTGTATCCTTTTCACAGGTACATAAACCGAGGCTTAAGCTGAGATGTGGCAAACTCACATTTAAACTTTTATCTCCTAACCTATGATTCTGACCTTTTTCTATAATACAATACTCGTTAGCGATTTATTTGAATTCAATTGGTAATTGATGCAGTGATGCAAACTTCCTACAGATTTCTATAATATTGGCAAAAAAGATAAAAGGTTATGAAATAGACACTAAAAGAAGTTAGAATAAATAGACAAATGAACAAACAGATATCATCATGACCATCATGGCAACTAACACTTATGAAACCAGAAAATTATAAATCACTATCTCGTAATAACCAAAGATACAGAGAAAGCAATGCCTGGAGAGAAATTAAGCAATTTACTCAGTGTTACACAAGCTACGAAGTCAAGAAAGTCCTCAACATCAATGTGCAGGAAGTCAGAGTTCCTGTTCTTTTACGTGGATTCATTTTCCTCATGCTTCAGAGTTCCAGAAACATGTCTCATGGAGATGAGTCTACAATTGGTTTAACAACAACACCTAAATGTAATCTTCTTCTTCTTCTTCTTCTTTTTTTTTTTTTTTTGTCTATGTGGCAGCTATGAAGTCTGCCACAAAGGACAATGTGATATCATATCAACAGTCAGTCACAGAGTCCTCATAGACATCTAAATTAGATCATTTAAAATTTCAGAATGCTATGTAATTAATATAGGAAGTGTAGTAAGCATACACTCTATTATAGTGAAAGGGTCATTGACTATGACTTTGAAGATTATACTTTCATGTAGACTTCATTTAATTATTTGTCTACAAAGAAATTTATCTTTGTTGGGTACTGTTTAAAATATAGGAGGATTTTTTAATCCAAAAAATTAAGATGTGATTCCTAATAAATTTTAGACAAGGCACATAATTAAACATTGTAGGGAAGAAAAAAGTTGTGTGCTATTTGAAGAGACAGAAGTAGAAATATGGAAAATTGTACACATGTTCAAAGTGGGGGGCCCCAATTTTCTTCTTCCCAACCCCTCCTTTTCTTGTCTCTCTTGGTCATACAGTGAAAGAGTAGCTAGAAATGAGAGAAAAGTAGGAGTAACATACAGGGTTTTGTTTTAAGTAAAGAGTTTCCACCATTTCTGCATGTCATTTCCATTACCTGGACAATACCCATCAGAATTTCAGAACGACTCTCTCTCTGGCAATGGAGCAGATGAATTCCAGTGCATGGTTTCCTGAAAGACGTTGCTTAGCCAATGTTCTTCCCTCACTGTGCTAATCTATTCTCTTCAAAATACAGGGCTTAAGTTAAATGTAGCAAAATATTAATTCCATGGTACCTGCTCCCTATTTTTCATTTTCATTTAAATAGTGTTTGTAAATGCTGAGAAATCTATAATTGGTAATATTATTTAAATATTTCTAGAAATTCTAGCCAATGTAATAAGGCAGGCAATATAAATAAGAATTATAAAGTCATGACAAAGGTGATCAAGGAGTCATTATTTACAGACCAGAAATTACATAAATATTAATTATCCAATTTTAAAAATAAACAGCAATCTTCTTATCTGAAAGTCGAGGCAGCACATGCCTGCAATCTCAGAGAACTGGGAGGCTAAGGCAGGAGAATTCCAAGTTCAAGGCTAGCCTCAGCAACTTAGTGAGACCCTGTCTCAAAATATAAAAATAAATAAAAAGGGATTGGTATGTAGCTCAGTGGTATAGTGCCCCGGCTTCAATCCTGGTTGGGTATCCTTCTTTCCTCACAAAACATTCTTATACTACAGAAATCTATAATTGCTATGCAATTGCTTTAATAATTATAATAACACTGTCGTATGAATGGCAATATTTTAACAAGGAATATAACCAGTTTGAAGAAATGTATTGATCAAAATTTAATAATATAAAGCCAAGTGACTTCCAAATTGACATCCTAGCATACCTCATGGCAAAATATACATATCAAGATCTTTGAAAAGATTTATCCTTAAGGTATTTCCATTCCTACCTCTCTGCTTTAAGAAAATAAATAATATCTGAAGTAAAATTTTCACACAAATATACTCAACATAATATTTATATTAGAGGAGAACTGACAATTGGACAAGCCATGCATTAGTATATTAATGAGACATTAAAACTGATTTTCACAAGTCATTGCAATTAACTCTATTAATAATATTGTTTACCAACTCACATTTCATTTAACACGTACAATCTCTAACTAGTGATGGCTTTTGTGTATTTTAATTGCTGAGTGCTGTTCAGTTGTATGGATGTACCGTGATTAGTTATCCGCTCATCTGCTGAGGGGCTTTGGAGTTGTCTTTGCAACTATACTAAAGCCCCTAAGAACATTTGTGTACAAGTCTCTGCACATATGTTTTCATTTCTCCTCAGTAAATATCAAGGAGTGAATGATTTAATCATACAGTGTTATAGATATTTAAAAAACGTCAACACTTTTCTAAAGGATTTATCTAATTTTGCATTTCCATGACCAGTGTATGATGGTTTTATTTCCTCATCACCACTCCATACATTCTTTTAATTTTAGGTATTCTAATACATATGCTGTGTGATTTAAATTTGTGCAGGCCTCATGACTAATAATATTAAGCATCTCTTCACATCTTAATTTGCCATTTATCTTTTTTAGCAATTTGTGCATACAGACATTTTGCCAATTAAAAAAACTGAATTGTTTCCTTAATATAGGAATTCCAAATTTCTTATATTTCTGGTTATAAATCCAGGATTAAAAATATATTATCTAATGTTTTACACCTTTATGACTTACCTTTGTATTGTGTTAATAATATTCTTTAAAGTGTTTTCAAATTTCAATAAGGTACAATTTATCAATTTGGTCTTTTATGGATTAGGCATTGCTTAATCTAAGATATTTTTCCTATGTTTTTTTCTAGAAGGTTCACAATATTTAGGCCTATTTTCCATTTTGAGTTAATTTTAAAAAATATTTTCAGGGCTGGAGCAGTGCTTGGCGGTTATAGCGCTTGCCTGGCATGCGCAACTGCACAGGTTCAAACCCCAGCACCATGTACACATTAAGTGTCAGAGCAACGAAAGTCATGTGAATCAATAAAATTGATTCTCTCTGTCTCTATCTTTCTGTCTTTCTCTTTTAAAAAAATATTTTCAGTGTAAACACAAAGATTTTTAAACATAGCCTCCAGTGATCCATTTTTCCTTCTTTCCAAATAGTAAGTTATTTAACTACCCAAGAAATCAATGCTAAATCACTTAGCAAAATCAAGAAATATATATTTTAGGAGTATATGAACATGTTAAAATTATTTTTAAAAGGTAGGTGGAATATAACCTATAAAAAGAATAGGGTAGGGGCTGGAGCGATGGTTCAGCGGTTACAGCACTTGACTTGCATGCGCAAGTACGCGGGTTCAAACTCCAGCACCATGTACACAATGAAGTGTCTGAGCAATGAAAATCCATGAAAAACTAAATAAAAAAATTGATTCTGTCTTTCTCTCTCTCTCACTGTCCCTCTCTCTTTAAAAAAAAAAAAAGAATAGGGTAGAGGTTTATTGTTGTGGAGGAAAGACTTACTGAGAAAGGGTGTGTCATAAGTGGAATTTCTTTTTTTTTATTTGTTAAACATGGTCTTCAATTAGGAGGGTCATAAATGGAATTTCACTCTATAGTTCTAATTCTTAATCTGGGTGGTGGATTCATGAATGTGCTTCAATGTTTTGCTTCATCATTTATGTATACTGCAAATACTCTGGTGTTTATGTCACATATAAAATAAAAATTTAAAAGGCACAATTGAAACAATATCACTCAAATTTACATAAAATTACAAAGTTGTCTAGATTTTGGCTCTTGTTTTTGTCAAACATATATTGTCATTTTAGCTAATGTCAGCAATGAGTTCTCTCAGAGTACTTCTCTGTCAAATTGGTTGATCTGTCTCAAAATTTGTAGTGGGAGAAAAGAAAAAAAGAAACTCAGGCCATTGGAAAGCAATTTTATGGAAAGTTGCTTCCCACCAGTCCTTCTCAGGAGAGGTGGTTGGCTAGCTGGATGGGAATGGGAAGAAGGGGCTGATAAAGTAATCCTACATGACCCAGCTATCTTGGGGTGTTCTTGCAAGACCTTTCCTTCTACAGCTGCAGCCACATACTCTTCAGCCGGGAGGAGAATCATATTTTTAAATATTGCCTGAAGATGCATAAGAGGATTATGGTTACTTGACCCTGGCACATTTCTCAAAAACGGGATAATGAGCTGATGGATCTAAACACAAATATAACGATAGATTCAACCTAATTTTTACAGTGTAATCCTTATTTATACACTCACATACATACACCTCAAAATAAAAACACAAAGCAAAATAAATAATTAATATCATCTTATAATTTCACAGAATTATCATTTTGTATCTTTTTTTAGGCTCTTACCTCAAACTAGATAGATATTAATCTATGTCATTTTCAAAGTAACTGCAAAAGTGGATGACCGAAAAAATGATGCAGATTTCAAATATCTTGAGTATTTAGTGATAACAATTAAAGTTATAAGAATTTCAGAGGAAATAACTAGACTAAATCATAAAGTTATATATATATACACATATATATATGCATGTGTGTGTGCGCGTGTGTGTGTGTATACCTATGTCTATGTACATAGGGAATCCAGTATCATTTTAATGATCTTTTTTTCACTAAATCTTTCCAAAGATTTCTCAGATATTGTATGTAATATTTGCTTGCAATATTAAGAGAACAAAGAATGCATCTCTATAACTAGTTCAGCACTCTCTTTACTCTATCCTTGAATGGCTAAACAGTCCATATATGATCTTCAGGTCAAATAATGGTTATAAAAACAATGAAACATCTAAATAACAGTTTTTCACACTGACAGGCAATCAATTCTGATTTGTATTGACAAATTGACTAATTCCCTCACTCATTCAAAATTCAAAAAACAAAAATCCTTCTAAACTCTGCTAAGTGTTTAGAATCCAAACAGAAGTGAAGATATGATTCTCCTTGTTTTAGATGCAACTGTAGTCAAGAAACTAAGGCAATGTCATCTCAAAGCTATGAATATTCCCAGAGTAATATCTGGAAATAGAAAAAGGAAACAACCGAATCTCCCTGAATATTAATACAGCTAATATATCATGTATTATGAATTACTTTTTAGTAAAGTTAATAGGTTTGGACTATCCATAAAACTTTCTCTGCACATTTTAAAATCTAATATGGTTGAAATCAAGTTGTTTTTTTAACTATGGCTTCCCTCATGAACAATTCTATAATTCTGAAAAGAGGGAACACTAGAAATATATAAGGATAAAGAAGGTGCCCCCATTTATTTTTCCCTTAAGGAAAAGATAATTCTACTGCCTGAAGTACTTTTTCCTGTTGTAAGAAAATGCAGGTCAGCAAAACTGGCATTCTGAAATGTCAGCTCAGTCATTTTTTTCCATGTCTGCCTCACTCTGGTCGCTGCTTTGCAAGGTAGAGAAAGCTAATTTAGTGACTGGAGCTAAATTAGACTTCTTAATTGACATTTCACTTTCATCTAAAATTAGGCCAGCACATGTTTAAAAATCCATTTTATTTTGAATGAATTAGAGAACAGCTTGTAAACGCTTGTAAAGATCAGAAGGGGTAGTGAGGGCAAGCTCAGCTGAGCCTTATCCCAGTTTGGCAACTGCTACCTAAGGTGTGTGTGTGTGAGAGAGAGAGAGAGAGAGAGAGAGAGAGAGAAGTCAATGACCTGTCTGGGACTGGAAGCCTTAACTGAGTAGAATGTGAATTAAACTTTCTTTGGTTCATCCTATGTGATCTGCCTCAGTGATTCTCTAACATATTGATCTCAAGATCCTATTAAACTCTGAAAAACTGAAGATCAACTCCAAAGAGCTTTAGTCTATGTGGTTTCTATGCACTGATATGAAGAAATCAAAGTTGTGATATTTTAATATATTTATCCATTTAAAATAACAGTAGTAAATGCATGGCCTTTTAGCTCAAATGAAACATTTTAATTTTAAATAAAGCTACCTTTTTCAAACAAAAAAAAAATAGTGAGAAGTGGCACCACCTTACATTTTGGCAGATCTCCTAAATGCCTGGCTTTAAAAGAAGAGAGCGAGATTCTCACGTGTCTGCATTCAGCTTGATATCCTATGTTGTTTGAAATATATTAGCAAATCTGGCCTTATATAGGAATATAGTTGGAAAACGATGAGTATTTCAATAGCCTTTTCAAATAAATGGAGAATTCATCTTTAATACTATACCAAAACTCAACAATTATTACCTTTTTAACAATAAGTTACAGTGTAGAATCTAATACCACAAGATCTTTTCACACTCAGTTATTTTAAATCCATTTAACTGTGACTGCACTTTCAATGGATCTTTTTTGTCCATGTATAATTCTGTAGCATCATGTATTGATCACTTGATCAATCTTGGTTTACTGAAATATGAAGAGCTTCCAGAAGTTGGCAATTTCATTGCCTATCATCAAAAAGTTGCATTCTCTACTATCACTGCTAGTCTCTTTGGATGAATTCTCAACTATTAAAATGTTGTCAAATTCAAAGTGCAGATACTCTGAACTTCCAAAATTCTATTTTTTGTTTGAAACTTGATTTTACCAATGGCTGTAAGTACTGTTCAGTTGTTTTTCCCAAAGCAATAGGCCCATGTCATTTATTTCAGAGAATATCCTTCCAAATACTCAAATTTAAATATGATAGTTTGTCCATCAGACATTCTTTCAAGTAAAAATAGTTTTAAGAAAAAAATGTAGCAGATTCCACTTTTAACACAAGCCATTATACAAGTATGATTTCTTGAGACTAGTACAAAAATTCAATATGAATCAAAGTGATTTATGTGTATTTCACATTTTGTCACAAAAAATTAAAAAGACATGTACTCAAGGGTCTAGCATTGAATGCTACTGCTTCCTCAAGAACATTCTTAAGGTGGGTACAGTGAGGGATGCCTGTAATGCCAGCTTCTTGGGAGGCTGAGGCAGGAGGATCCTAACTTTGAGGCCAGCCAGGATAATACTCTATTTCGGCATAAAAATAAATAAATAAATAAATAAAGAGGACTGGAATGTAGCTTTGTGGTGGAGCACTTGTCTAGCATGCACCAAGCCGTGGGTTCCATCCCTAGTGCAGAAAAAAATTTAAAAAAAGAACATTCTTAAAGTAACACTATGTTTTTGCTTCTTCATTTCAATTCTTAATATTCAGTTGTTAAAATAATGATAATAATAAAATTAAATTTAAAAAATTAAGGTGTCTTTGTAGTAGAGTTTCGTGTTGCAGCTTTGATTCATGCTAATGTCCCAGTAGTTTTAACCATGACTGTTTTTGAACTAGCAGTACAAATGTTAACACAGTGGGAAAGGCAAATAATATCTCAACAGTATTATGAAAGTAGGTTTGGCCCCCTGGCCCCCTGGAAAGTCTTGCAATCCCCAGTGGTCTCTGGACCATACTTTGTAAACAGCTTACCTATTTGATGACCCACAAATAGCGCCAGATAGCTACATGAACATGTCCTGTCTTCAAAGTGATTTTCAAAGCATGAGCTTAGGAGTTCAGGGTGTAAAGCAAGGAAAAGTGGGAAAGAAAATGAACTTCTGTCTTTCAGAGGATGCTTTTCAAGTCTGCGTATACAAAATCATTGGGTAGGGCACACTATTCTCTGGATCAGGTATATTATTATACATATATATATATATATATTGATATAACAAAAAACCTCTTTACTATCCCTTTATTCAGTCCCTAAATCACCATTTGCCCCTCCAAGTACTTTCATGACCTAAAAAGTAAGGGTTTTATAAGTTTCTTTATTTTTCGAAGGGAACAGGAAACAATAGAGTGACCATGTAGTTTTCTGAAATGTAGAGATCCCAGTTAAGGCTTGTTACAAAGTCACTTATGCAAATGTGTTTCATAGATACCTTGAACCTATTTATCACCCTGTAGATGAAAAGATTAATGATTCAAGCAATACAAACTCCAAATATTAATAATTTATAATGCAATACACTTAAAATGATCTTAACTTTGAATGATTGTGATTGCTTATCTATGCTTTGGGTTCATGCTTCACTGTAATATAAATGTAGAAATTAGCTCAAGGTAGCATTTGTCCACCATTGCATAGTATTTACCGCATGCCACTCATAACCAGTTATGAGTCCTTCCCTCTCATATGTTTCATTATAAGGTAAAGGTTTTTATTCTCCCTATTTTATGTTGAGGAGACTAGGTCTGAGAAGGTGGGTGATTTTCTGACACCTTACAGCCAAGAAGTGGTAGAGCCAGGGTTTCAACCAAGGCTGTTTAAGTGAATGGCATCCCATTCTCATAACAATATGCCAGAGCATAACTAACACTAAAATGAATTTTCTCACAGAAACACGTGAACCATTAAACAATTCCTGCACAGAAATAACAATCAGTTCAGAGATTTGTTTCTAATTTTACGATGTAATCAAAAGCAGGAGCTGGCTCAGAAACAGGCCCTACAATCCATGGCAGAAAAACTTAAACACAAAATCTAACAATTATTGAGTTTTGTAAAAGCACAAGCAACTTATCTAATTTTTTTTTCATTAGGCAGAATTTTAGCCTTTGTTATCCTGCTACTTCCTCTTGCTGTTTTGGTATAGATATTAGGTGTCTCCAAAAAACTCATGAGTGAGACAATGCAAGAAAGTTCAAGATGAAACGATTGGGCTATGAGTTTTTCAACCTGAGCAGTTCATTAATTAGGCATTAATTAGGCAGGCAGGGTGTGGCTGGAGGAGGTGGGTCATTGGGGCGTCCCTTTGGGGTATATGTTTTGTGAGCTGAGCTTAATCTCTCTCTGCTTCCTCTTACCATGTCCTGACTGTTTTCCTCTACCACACTATTCCAACATAACGTTCTGCCTCACCTTGAGCCCAGTTTGACACAAAACAAGGCTAGTCCATGTGCTTGTCCCCTTCTGCACATGGCTCATACACTTTCCACTTTCCCATCAAGGTGTGACACTGCCAGGTGGCCCTAATCAGAGGCCAAACTTACGGCCCCACCTCATTTTGGACTTTCATCAGAACTGTGAGACAAATAAACTCCTTTTCTCTATAAATATCCCAGAATCAGGTATTTTGATATAGCTACACAAAACTAATTCAACTGAAAATAAAAAGAAATCTAGCTTTCAAGTGAAAATGATAATTTTAGAAAGGTTGAAAAATATCAGTGCTTAAGATTATGATGACATTAATAGTGATAGCAAGGAAAATGAGTATTTGATATAGTATAATGAATTGTGTTAACATTTGGAAGGTCTGAATAACAGTGAATCAATGTTTTTCAAATAACCAATGCATGATACCAATATGAGAGACCAATGAATTTTGAAGCAATGGCATACAAGAAGTCATTAAAATGGTTTCAGCACCTACCAACTATGTTTTGTTGACTTTGTTGACCAGAGAGGCATATCTTCAAGTATCATAAAAGGCTATTAAAACACTTGCTTTTCCAATTACCTATCTGTGTGAGGCAGAATTTTATTCACCTCATTCAAACAAAAGGCACTGATTTTCCATAAGAATACCCTCTCAAGAAATACATGGCTGTTATTTATTTGGGCATACTGACTTGTAATTTCTGATAATTACCTTTGTCTCTAAAATTTTAAACATTGCTCTAGATTATTAGAAAACAAAATGAAAATCATAGTAACAGACAGAAAAGTAAAAAATATACTGGACTAAGTTAGGAAACTTCTAGTAAAGTCACACATTGAATTTATCTTCTTGTGAAATTTTGACAAAATCACTTTCTCTGTGATTCGTACGTCTCTTGTATAAAATGGAATAATATCTACTTCATATAATTGATGCCTACATTCAATGAGAGTAAGAGCAGAAGTGCTTTATGAAGTATAGGATGCTTTATAAGCATTAGGTAATGTCATCATGGCCATTTTATAAGATTCTAACAAAAGCTGAGTGAGGGGCCTGGAGTGGTGGCTCAGTGGTTACAGCAATTGTCTGGCATGGGCGAGGACATGGGTTCGAACTCCAGCAACAGGGCCACATGAAAAACTAAATAGAATTGATTCTGTCTTTCTCTTTGTCTCACACTGTCTCTCTCTCTTAAAAAAAAAAAAGTGAAGTGGAAAATGGTACCCTGTGAGCCCAGGAGAACAGAAAGGTGCATGGTTCATTACCCTCTCTGCCCAGCATCTAGAACAATGCCTGACACACAACAGCTGCATAACAAACCTTTGCCAAATGAATGTATATGACAAGCAAAATGATTTCTGAAACATTCTATTGCTCTTAGTGGTCTCTTAGATCAAGTCTATAAATGAAACAAAACTTATTTTTGTGTGTGTCCTTAACTAGCTACATCCCGACCACAAGTCAAGTTTTCATTTTAAAATGATATTAATCTGTGTAATTACTCTTTTATCCCCCATTAAATTGCAAACTCCATGAGGGCAGGAAGAGAGTCTGAAAGATTATTAATTTATTCTGGCTGCCCAGTACGGGAGAGATTTATTGAATAAAGCAAATGAATTTTAAAGGGTAAACAAGTAGTTCTCATGCCAATAACACACTGACATGCAGGCTCAGGCACCTAGTCAGCAACCCTAAATTAGCAACATCCTGACAGGCAACCATGCATTAGTTATCTGTATGCCACAAACACGGATGGAAGATAATGGGACATTTTTCAAGGGTTGACTCTCACTGCAGGTGCGGTGCAGGAGTCCGGGGAATCCCGGTTATCATGCACACTCTTCTGCTGGGATGCACTCAGAGGCTCACCAAAACCCAGCTACCACCCTTAGGGACACCATCTCAAAAGTCAGCCCCAAGAGATTCCACGGGGGTGGGGGGAGCGATAGCGTACCAACATTCCTTTCTAAGTGGATGCTTTAAATATGAGTATACTGAGTAACTCTTTATCTAGTTGCTTTCCTCTGCTGGGGACCAGAGAGTTGACAATAAATAATTTTTAAATATTTGTTGTTTTGAAAAAGGTTCTGCTTGGACCAACTCTGGAGCCAATGTTAGGCCCAGTGTCATGGAGACAAAACAGAAATGCAATCTTTGAATGCTGCAGCTGCTCCCAGCTCTTGCCAGCTTAGGCTGCTAAAGCAGGAGAAAAAGGAACTGCCGGAGCTAACAAAGTTTAATACCTTGGAGATGACATATGCAGTATTATTCTGTCTTTTTGACAGGGTCCAGGGCTATTTTTACCCACGTTGATACAAGGGTTAGGTTGGGACTTTATAAAGAAATGGCTACCTATTTTAAGTGCTATTTATTTAATAGCTCCCTTCCCATCATGCCTGTCATTTTATCCATTGTTTCTAATGTAAAAATGCCCCCTTCTTCCTTTATTTTCCTTAAAAATACACACCTGTGAGTAACCGCTTGGTAATTCTGGACAAACACCCAGTTGTTTGCTGGAAGTCCTTCCTCCTGCATCCCTGGGTCTATTTGTCAGTCTGGTTCCTCCTCATTCCTGTGCCCAGCCTCCCTGCCTCCTCCATCCTGCGTGTTGTTTCTCATTTAAATGAACAGTTGGATTCTTTTATTTCTTGCAAGTGCTGGATTCGCCTTATCGCCCTCATTCCTTTGGGGGTTGCCAATTGGTTTTATCCACGGATGTATCATTTCTCATGCTTCCTTTTTTTTTCTTACAAAGAGAAAGAACCTCTCCGTCAACAAGCCTCTCCGGAGTGGAAGATTAAAAACCTAGACATCACCTACCTTGCAGCGCTGCTCCCAACTGGGTTGTGTAAAACTCAATTAAACGTGTCCCCATTGAATACTGCATTACAGTACATTAAACAGAAAATTCTTCAAGCGTGATGACAAAGCTTGAAACCTTGCCTCAAAGCTGTTCCTCGCAGCTTTCTTTAACATTTCAGTCTTTATAGCGCAAGTCTCCCGTGGTACAACTTTAGTCCAGCCATGAAAAAAAACTCACAGAGCCCCACAGGGATCAAAAGGGAAAAGGGGAGGGGAAGGGAAGAGGGTCTTGGCTCTTCTCCGGAGCCTCGGTTGAAACTGTACTGCCAACAGACCATGCGAGACTGCGGAGTGCCCGGAAGGTCGGCGTATTAACAATTGAAGGCACAACGTGTTTATTCTGAGCAGGTGAATTTCATATATTACCCTCTCTATGGAGAACATAATATTCTACAGAATACATCTTGGAAAGCTGACCTTAGGATAAGGGATTTATAGAGATATATAGTCACAGAAATTTAAAAAATCCCAATGAATGTGTTAGTGTCTTCCTAGTCTCTTCAAACAACAAAACTGAACCTTCATGCAAAAGCTCAAAGCTATTAGTAAATATAAACTAGATCCTTGTATTTTTATATTTTGTTCCCTTTCAAATTTTTTATTTATAATCTGGGTTGCCAAGATGCAAACCTCTTCTTAATGCAGTTACCTGGTATTTCAAAGCTCATCTGTTAAGCAACTTCCACAGATTTATATAATTTAGACTTTTTTCATCTAAATTTTAGATATTTCCCACATTGCCAGTCTCACTGTTTCTGATCTGCGAAGCAGTTTTCTGCTTTTGAATGTGGCAGTTATCAGCATCTCTTGCCGCCTTTCATTTAGCACCCTTCCTACTTGCTGGTGTTGGGAATGGGAAGAAGAGACTGACTTCTTCAAACCATCAGGATAGATTTAAGGCAATCCTTTATGGTTTAGCATGACTTCTTTTACATCTATAGTATGATGCTTTTTAAAGATGTTATAGATGAGCTGAAATATGAAGTAGAAGATCTGAAATGCTATACAGTAATAGTATTTATTAAGAGACACTAGAACTTCAAGGAGAAACAAAATAAGGAGAAACAAAACAACAACTGAAATTATTCAAAGCTAAAACAATACTTGAGTATGGAGCTAGGGGGCATGGTGACACCAGGAGTTCCACTTTCACAATTAGCAGTTTTAGCTATAGTTATGAAAGAAAACACATGTTTGTTTGCACATACGTATATAAATTCATGTAGTCGTATTCATACAAATGCGTATGTATAAATGCTTGGATTTACTATTTTTGTTTTCAGTGGGATTTTCCAATACATGCACAAAACTTAATTTTACCCTTCCTGTCTTGCTTTAATTCATTAGTGAGGGTGGGAATTCATTCACCATTCCTTTTTTGCTGTTATTTGCAGTACTTTTAGTTCAGAAAAAGAAAGTTCTGCCTACTCTGAATTTTGATTACAAGACTGTAAGTTAAAAGACTTAAAATGGAAATGCAGCTAAGGTGGAGTTTGGCTGACGTTTCAGTAATTTTTCTTTTAAGGATATCATATTGGAGGCACTGTGAGATGTTATTAGGAATCCAACAAATGAAAAAACAAATAAAATTATCCCTGGAAAAGTAGAGTCATAGCCCTTTAAGCCCAAGATGAATTCTTTGTTCAATCAACAAATGTATTTGGTTAACAGTTTCCAGTTTCTTTATGCAAGGAAGTTTTTTTAAAGATTGACTGATTATTCATAAAACAAGTTAATATGAAGAACAACATAAAGAAAGTTGGAAAGAGTTTATCTTTCTTTTCCAAACTCCTTGTTGGTGTCAGGATAAAACAAAATACATAATATATTTTTTTCCAATCCAAGGCAGAGAATTTTTCTAATGAAGGCTAGCAGGGGTTATTTAACCCTTATCTCATAAAGAACTGCAAGGAGGAAACTTTAATGTATAAGAAGCTTTTATTTATCTCAACATTCTCCCTCTCTTTTTAAGAACTGGTTGATTTGGTAAATAAATTTCTATATTATACCTCAATCTTAAACTTAATAAATGATTGAAGAAATTATGACTTCTGTTCTCAAAGGATTTAAATATTTCTCATTTGAACAATTTTATAGAATTGTATTTCTTCAAGGATTTGAATCCAGATTTTGTATCTGAGTTATTCTATTATTAATTAGAATTTAAAGGACATTTTATAATTTCCTTGCATATGAAATTCACTACATATCCCTTTTCAAGGGAAACAAAAAAAACCCAGATCTTAGTAAAATAGCTCATAATAATTATGTTGGTTTTGTTACTCTTCTCACTTTTACAGTAGAAATCATTTATTTGTTCTTGTATTTTTAAATGACTTGCCCATCCTCTAGTATCAGTAGACTTTTCGGCTGGCCAGAGAGCCGACTTACTCCCTCATGTCTCATATGCTTCCGTTCCAACATTTTAGAACATTTGTTTCAACTAACAGATCAACCACATTAGTTCATCGTACTTCCAGAGTTGAAGGTTAGGGCATAGCAACCAATTGCTGTTAACTGTATGATTTCTTGTTTCTCAGGATTTCATTTCTGTATTTGTTCTTTTTTTAACATATGAGCAATTTGAGTTCTGAGAAGTTTCTCAAAAATGTATTTCTCCAGCAACGATTCATATGCTTCTGTAAAATGCAGAACACACCATATTCTTGGATTGTTCTTTATTGACTGAATTAATTCATTTAAGCAGTTTCCAAACTGTCTGAGATTGTCTGGTAGTGTCCATTTCCAGTTGTCTAATTAAGTCTGAACATACCACATTCCTTTAAGATCCATCTCCTCCTGATATATTTTATTCCTGCTCTCAGAACCCTGGTTACTATTACCCATTATTTCTCCTTTAAATAATTGTTTTACCTCTTGGCCATTCATTTGTCTTTCTGGTTATTCCTTTCAAAACTTCAATTGCCTATTAACTGATATAATAATGCTGATATTTTCCACGGCTTTGGCTGTTTTCATCCAGGGATTTCAAAGTGCTTTTAAGATAGCTCTGTTGCTTTGTGAAAGGCAATTAATAAGACAAAGAGAAATAAAGACCTGAAGAGTGGAGAAGCCCATGTAGATTCACACACTAAGACCACTAGAAAATCTCGAAATTTAATTCATCTTTGAATCACTTTGGTTCAGCAGTGGAGAAGATAACTGAGAGACTGTAGGTACAGGAAAATCGAGTGATGCATTTCACTTTGATTCCCAAAGATGAATTGGGGTCAATAAAATTCAAAGGGGGATTCTGACTTGGGTCCTTCCCTTTTGGACTGATATCTGTCAGTCAAAATGTCCCCTGATTGAGTGCTCTAGTTCACCAGAGACCATTAGGCTCTCATTAAAATCTGTTTTTCTCTTTTGAGGAATTTATTCCTGCAGATGTTAAGAAAATAACCCAAATGTCCACCCATAGGAGAATGTATTAAAAATAGTGCTTTGGGGGCTGGAGTGGTGTGTCAGTGGTTAAGGTACTTGCCTGGCATGCAGGAATACATGAGTTCAAACCCCAGCACCACATACACAGCAGAGTTTCAGAGCAACGAAAGCCTCATGGAAAACTAGATTAAAAACCTGACTCTCTCTCTCTCTCTGTCTGTCTCTCTCGCTTTAAAAAATAACTAACTAAATAAATAAATAACAATAGTGGCATGATCATTCAGTGGAAATACCGGTGAGCAAAAATAAAAGGAACAAACTGTTGTACACAAAAACAACGTGAATATTTCCCTGAAACACTACTAAAGAAAAGAAATCATGCAGGGTATGCTTCCATGCACCTGATTCCACTTACAAGAAATTTAAATATAGACAAAAAAACTAACCTAAGTTTGTTCAAATTAACAGTGGTTGCTTTTGGGAACATGAAGGAACCTTCTGGAGTGATGGATATATGCCGATATTAAAACAGATGAGGGGAATTAGAATTAAGTGGGGTTTTTTCCCTCTGACAATGCATTATTCATGTTTTTATTTTACAGTAATTTACCTCATTTCATCAGTGCTTTTCAAACTAAGTTCATTCTGGTTTAAATTCAAACTATTAGGGGACTGGAGCAGTGGCTCGGTGGTTACAGCACTTGCCCGGCATGCACGAGTACACGGGTTCAAACCCCAGCACCCACGTACACAGCTGTGTCAGAGCAACGAAAGCCAAGTGAAAAACTCAATAAAAATTGATTCTCTCTGACTGTCTCTCTCTCTCTCTGTGTCCTTCTCTCTTCAAAAAAAAAAAATATAAGATGAGTGCATGAGGAGGATTGAACACCATTATATTGGCAGGCAATGTTTCACTGTGGACAAACTTCTGATACTCTCCTTTACTAGCGCTACTAACTTTGGCCAAAATATACACTTTTGTACCTTTAATAATTACAGCAACTCATGCAGAACAGCTACAGGGAGGTAATGTAAACAGGTTTGGTATTAAGCAGCTGCTTGACAAATTTGAGTTTCCCTTCTGTTGTCTTTCAAAGTTCAAGTGCTGCGCGTGTGTAGACTGCTAGGTGCGGAGCAGGTACACTTCCCGCGTGATTCTCTTTGGCATAGCTTGCACCTCAGTAGGATGCAAAATGAAGCTGCTGTAGTGTACCACAGTCTCATAAGGACAGAAAAGCATTAGCGACCAGAAAGCTATCAGCTTATCTCATCCTTAAAATATGAATGCATTAAATATAAATTGTTAATCTATTTTTTTTTTTTTTTGCTGTCTATCCCCATCTGTTTTCTGTACCTTAGACTTCAGAAACTAGGGAGAAAGAAGAAAGGGGAGAAGAGAGTGCCCGCATGCTCACCGAACAAATATTTCTTAAGTCCTTATTTGGTAGGCATTGATCCCAAGCTCTTGCTGCTCCTAGAACTATATTCCAGAATCTAATTTTCTGTATTCCGCAATCAGACTACAGTACATGTTTTCAGGGAGATGCTATTTATGGAATGTATACTAGATAAAGATTTTCCAAAATTTTTAATATTCTTTTTCCAAGTGCTTTTAGCATCTTGACAGAAGCAAGCAATGATGGTGTCCTTCCTGCCTTTGAGAGCAGCTGAGATTCTTCTATTGACACAGTCTCCAGGACTGTGCTTGAAAAACCAGAAGCAGGGAGTTCCCAGTAAGAGTCAGGGCCTTGCACATTTACCCCTCCTATTAGTCCCTCAGAGCCAGAATGTTTTGACCCATAGGGCACAGTGTGGGACTCATTTGTTCACTTAAGCATTTCCTGGCTAGCAACCTAGTACTGTTGTCGTGGGAGGAGAGGGTGACAAGGATGAGATTTATTTAAAACTGAACTGTATGAGGTAATTTTCAAAATATCCAATCTCTAACTACTATTGGGCAGAGTGCTGCTGTAACAGGATGGGATTTTAATGCTAGAGACTGTACTAGTAAGTTATAGAGAATAAAGCAAATTTTTGCTGAAAATATTTTCAAAGATGATTAAGGAAACCTCAGAGCAGATTCTTTAACAAATCAGAAGAGTTTCACTCATGCAGTCTCTTGTTTCCCTGGTGGGTTCTATGTAAAAGAGGCAGGGAGATGACGTGTGTGTGCATGTGTGTGTGTGTATGAGAGACAGAGAGGGAGAGAAAAACCTGGACCTAAAAATCTGTTTATTGTTAATTTTTGGCCCCCTAACCAAAATTATTAGCTCACCAGTGCAGAAATCATTATGTTTCACAATGCCTATAAAATTACCTGGGACATACTACAAAGTACACCATTGATACATGAACAAATGAAAAAACAAATTCATGAACTAGGAGAGAATAGATGAAATATAGAGATGGGTTCAATTTGAGTTTTGCCATGTGTTAACTTTGTGCATTGGATAAGTTGATAAGCTCCAGGAACCTCAGTGATCCTATTATGAACGTGAGGACAATCGCATTGTTTCTATGGGATGTTTGTCAGCATGATAGTCCCATATCCGTGTGGGACAGTACTGACCCTCTCTGGTCCTGCAATGACTTAATACATCGTTAAGGTAGAGAGCTGTGTGATTTTGATGATTCTACAATAAAACAGTCTAATGCTGACTTGTAAATAAGTAGAGACAGGTGTGCAACATTGGTTATAATGCAGCATTGCCTTTATTCTAGATTTTTCTAACATAAAGATCCAAAGTAAAACAATAATGTCTAACTTTATAACAATTGTAAGTCAATGAAATAAACACTTAATTAATAATTATCTCAGGGTTTGAAAGTGATAACCAGTGTAATAAACCTACTCAGGAGAATTTTGTGATTTTTAACAAACTCCATTATTCCAGAGATTTTACTTATCCATACCATATAAATAGTTTTCAACCTAATAGTAATAATTTATTTAGGAATTTGTTTGAGTAATGAAACACAGTTTCTGGCTTTAAATGACTGGAATCTAAAAACTCACATAAACCTTATGTCAAGTAAAAGCTACATCAGAGAACTTTATTTAATGGGGTGAAGAAAATATTTACTGATTTTTTTATTACTATGGGGAATATCTGCCACCATTAGTTTTCTTCTGTCATAAATAAAGACAGGTGGACTTTGACAGGCATCCCTATAAAATAGGTTACAGATAAGTTCAGGCATCTGTCCTTCCACGCAGACCTCTTACACTGGGCTCTGATGGGGCTGCTGGAACAGAATGACCAAGGTTTGATTTTAGGCTTCTAGGTCACGGTTTCACCTTGACAACAGTTTTTTCATTTCCAGCAGGAACATTTGCTATAATACCTAAGGTGTTTTCATTTTTGTAAGCAGTATAAGGAAGGAAGGGAAAAAAAAAAGGATAGAGGGGAAAAAAAAAGATAAATCTTAATTCACATGCTGCAGGACTATCTCTGTGTCTCCGGCACAAAACTTCAAATCCAATCCAAGAACTGGATGTGTATTAGAAGTCTGCAGATTTAAACCTCGTCCACCATGATCAAACTGGATTTATGGAGCATCATAACTCTCCAGACACCATCCAACAGCTTATTAATTTAATAGACTCCTGTCCATTCACTGATGTTCCTGCCCTGACAGTCTCTCAAGATAAGGCGAAAGCCTTTTGACAGGACAGAGAGCATATATATTTTCCTCTGTTTTCTCCTGGATGGGGTTGTCGACAACTTGAAATGTGTGGCTCAGCAAATTTGTTTTTTTCCTTCTCTTTTCACGCCACCCCCACCCCCCCCGCCATTTTGCTTTACAGGAAAGATGACAGAGGCTAGCCTTCTGAGAGTTCCAGGGGTCAAAGGGCCTGTGTTTCCCCTAAATACTTATTTGGCATTTTGTTTTGCAAAATAACAGTGAACTGATTTAAAGGCATACATGCAGGTGACATTTTTACCATGAAAAGAAACGGCATTACAATTGAATGCCCTATATAAATTAAGGGGTATTAGAGAGAAGAAGAAAAACAGAAATAAATGTTCCCATTAAACAGAATATAACAACTTTTCTTTAATGCCATTTGTGGGAATGAGGGAAAGTGCACAGAAACAAAGCAAAAATTACCAAAAGATATCACCCAAGCTACTGCATATTTAAAGACAGAACAGGAAGAACTGTTCAATATTCGTAATTTTCCTTTATGATATTTCAGTGCTCTCGCTGGATTTGATTTTTGCCTCTAACATCCAAATAAATTCATAAGTCTGAGCCAGAGAATTACATCAGCAGGCAGCAAGATTAACCATTTCCATCCCGCGATGAAACCTTCTGTTACAGTCAGGTCGGTAATCACTAGACCTTGGCCTCCCAAACTCAACAGTATACACAAATCACCTGGGATATTGTTGAAATGCAGATGTGGACTTGGAGGCCTGAGTAGGGCTTGTGGTTCTGAGTTTCAAACAAGGTAATGCCACATTGTTGGTTGGCAGAACACACATGAAGCAGCGAGTCTTTACTCAAAATTTTAAGGAAGGAGACAATTTCAATATGAACCAACTGTACGTAGCGCCAACCTAGGTAAACCATGATTGGAACATATCGTGAAAAGTAAGTAGATTCCCTGCCTGCCGTATGCAACGTAAGGAACATGCAACACCCAAATGCCAAGTCATGGCTTGCTTTTTATCGTCTTATTTCACTTTTGTATGTGTGTATTGACGGTTTGCTTCATGTATCTTGAGAGAGTTAACTTAGAAAGTCTGTTTAAAGCCACAGCATTGGGAAGGGAGCCCAGTGGTGGAGCAGTTGCCTAGCATGTGTAAGGCCTCAGGTCCAATCACCAGCACAGCCAAAATATTTCTTAAAATTAAAATAAAAAATCATAGAAATAATAATATTACTTCCCCATCTTCAGATACATTTTCTATTTACTTCATCTTACTGATAAAAGATGTTTAACAATAGCACGGTCAAAATGCAAAATTATAAGGAAAGAGTCTCTAAAATTAAACTATTATTTGTCCTAAATGTACTTCAAGATCAATTTATTTGCTTACAGAAGGTTAAAACCAAGCCATTCTGGTTTTGATTCCCTGAGAATGTTTGACTAAAAAAACATCAGTTTAATCTCGAAACCAATATTCAAAATATAGGAACATAGGTGACCCTTCACTTAAGACTTTATTTGCATAATAAAACTAGTTCTAACATTTAGAAACTCCAAATTGTTATTTACTGTTTTATAAATAAACTATGTATCTGTTAGGGGAGGGAGGGGCAGAAATATCATAAATTTGACTGAACTCATTATGAAATCTTGAACATCTTATAAATATTTGATAAGTGTCCTAAAAAGTTAAGTTTTCGTAATAAGCCTGAAACACTTCTATTTCCTGTAAGATGGAACAAACTAAAGGGAGTCAAACTGGAAAGCAAGTATTTTTTGAAAATCTTCACCAAAAGTGGAAATCAGATAGGGAATATAAATACTAGATGTCCCAAGGAAAAACTGGCTTAATGCAATTTATTCTTATTTAAATTTAATGAGAGAGAGATGGAACCACACAGATAGACAGATCTTAGCTATTCATCCTTAAATGCACATATTCTGATTCATCCCCTTAGTTGGGACATTCTTGCTTACAACATCACAATGTACTATCTTGTTTGACCCTACTGACAGACTTCACAGACCTCTGACAGACTAATGAGAACAAATCTTCTCCAAAGTGCTAAGGTATGTATGTTATGGCACATAAAATGAATTTTTAAGTTGAAAAATAGCCTTCAAAAATCTAATTTTCAGAATTTATATATATATATATATATATATATATATATATATATATATATGTTGTATTATTTCGTTAGAAGCTCATTTGATTGTTCAACAAACACATTTCTGAATAAAAAAATAAAATTGAATAAATTAAAAAATTAAAAAATGGGTTTGATCCATACACCAAAAAAATAAAAAAGTAAAGACTTCCAATTTCAGATCTCAGACTTGAGATCAGGCCAACCTTCCCCCCAGTGAAGAGTGCAGAACAACAGACGCAGCTACTGTTTGACTTTACTGGGGATCTAGAAAGGACTGCCCAGTAATAGCCAACACCCTGGCATGGCTGCTGCACAAGGATGTCCTTATGATTTAACAGCACCTTTTGCATCTGAGCAGATTTTAATTGTCCCAATTCTTTAGCATACACATCAGTTCTGTAGTATAGACTCTCCTGGTGGCACAATCCATGCTATAGATTAGGGCATTCCAAAGAAGTCCTCTTATTCTAGGTTCCCTAGTATTTTAAAATTCTCATTGAGGCATCAAACATTTTCTTAGACATGGGGACAATGGCATTGTGGGAACTGGAATATCAAATGATTTCTACACTGGTCATTTCTAACACTATAGCAAGTGACATCAGAGTTTACTCAGGTGAATGAAAGATCAACAGATGCAGTTCTTAAATAATAATTCAAAATTCAATGGATGGATACTCTGTGCTGGGTGTGGGGGTATAGAGGTGAAAAATGGAGTCACTGCTCTGAGGTGTTCACATCCAACCTGGGACAGTGCATAGGCTGGAGTGTGGGGCTCCTTCCCCATGGGGATGTAGCAGGAAGGATTCCCAAAGGGGCAGTAATGAGCTGTCTTGCATGGTACCTGCTAACAGTGATAAAGGTGTTGAAAAGGGTTTTCTTTTTGTTTTGAGAGACAGAAAGATAGAGGGAGAGAGAGAGAGAATCAATTTTATTTATTTATTCACCTGGATTTTGTATCTCAGATACTAAGTTGTGTATGTGTTGCTGGGGTTTGAACCTGGATCCTTGTGCATGCCAGGCAAGTGATCCAACCGCTGAGCCACCACTCCATTCCCAGAGATTTTTAGGGAAAGATTTTAAGTAAAGAAAACATGGTGTTTAAAGACAGATATGAGCAAGCAAAGGACACTGGGATGACTTTAAGTAACTGTATATGGTTGAAACCCAGAGCATCTATGGAGGATGTGTGAGAAATTGAGCCTACAAGAGGCAAGGTTTTTAAGAACACAGATGAGCTAATCTAGGGAAAACATAATTGAGAGGAGACTGGGCATGACGATATTTAATAGATGGACAGTGATGGAGAAACTTATCACTGGTCCTCGAGAAGGATGATTTGATCAGAACCAACAGAACGAAAACTTGGCAACCAGTCAAGCACAGAAAATCCAAGAAAGAGTCACTTCAATGGAATTGGGAAGACAGATGTCAGACAGGAAAGCAGATACTGGGATTGATGAAATTAAAGGAATGGGTGTAGAATATTTTGCAGGACTTCATAGAAAAGTAACAGGACTGACCTCCTGTTAAATATGGTATGGTGAGCAGACTGCACATATTAATTTCTACCCCCTTTCACTAAAACTTCAGTAAAGAAGAAACAAAGAAGATGATAAAGGCAAAGAGAAGAGGCAGACTAGGCACTTAAAATGAACAAAATATTGAAAGCCAGAAAATGGATGGAGTGATAATTGAGAGAACAGATCATGAAAAGCTGAAACGCAAATGCATAGAACAGCACATGTGCTTCACAGAATTCTGAGAAAGATCTGGAAGTAAAGGCACGTGGTGCATTGAAAGCCAGGGAAAATAGAGAAACTAAAACCCAGAGGACGGGACTTCTAAGGAGGAAGCTGCTACCCTCCATACCCAGCCATTTATGATGGAGCAAAATAACATTCCCTGCCCATCCTGTTTAGTGGTGGAGACTTGAGTATTTGGAGACTGGGAACAAAGAGACTTTAGATCCAGAGGCACTGGCTCCGCAAAGGGGGATGCTAAAAAGCCACCTGAAGCAGAAGAATAAGAGATTATCTACATTTTTAATAATGAACTGCAACTTGCCCTAAGTACTATCTGGTCCCTTTGTCCCACTAAGTTCTCAGATTGTTGACTTCAGGGTCCTCTGGAGAGGACACAGGCCTTCTCTAGAGAAGCTAGCCATGCGCCATGGCTAGATTTCATCCTGTGGTCCTAGCAAAACCCACCATCTGGTGCTCCCTGATCACTCATGCTGCTTCTGCATTCATAAAGTATAAGAAATATCTATAAATGTCAAGAAAGTTTCAACATTAACTATGAGAATGAGAGAAAAGGTAAGAAACAAGACACAAGCAAGACACAAAATTTCTTAAACATCTTCCAATTCCTATTTTCAGAGATTAGGGGAATATTATTCATATAAAAATAGCAATATGTTGAAAAAAAGGAACATAGGATAAGAAAAGCCACTTATAAATAATAAATATTATAGTTACAAATTTAATAAGAAAGTTGAGGAATAAAGTTTGAGGGCATCTCAAAAAGATTATCTCCTGAACAAAATCAGGAGATAATTTTGAGAATATTATTAAATACCTATCTTATTTTTTCTATATTAGGAAAAAGCTCAACATACTGCTTTTTGTACTATTCATTTAAAAGTAACTATTGAACACCTATGATATGCCATGTGCTATTTTAAGAACAGACAAAATTCCTGTCCTAGAAGGACAACTGTTCTAGGGAAGATTGAAATTAATTTTTTTAATAAATGATAAAATGTCAGATACGAATATAAATGAGAGAGAGGCTGTAATAGATTGAATATCTGACTTACCCCCAATTTCATACAATGAAACCCTAATCCTCACTGTGATGGCATTAGAAGAGAAGGCCTCTGGGAGGTGATTAGTTCATGAGAGTAGAACCCTCATGGTAGGATTAGTGCCCTTACCAGAAAAGACACAAGATATCTGTCTCTCTCTCTCTCTGTTTCTTTTTCTGTTCTTATAGCATGTGAGGGATACAGCAGTAAGACTGTTATCTGCAAACCAGGAAGAAGATCCTTACCAGACTCTGAAACAGCCTGCTCATTGATCCTGGACTTCTCACCCTCAACATATTTGCTGTGTAAGCCACCCTGTCTATGCTCTTTTGTTACAGAAGCCCAAGCGGACTAATACACGAGAGAAAGAGAGAGAGAGAGAAAGAGAAACAGAGAGAGAATATTGAGAATATTTTAGACAGTATTGTTAGATCTGGGAAGCCAATCTCTGGGGTGAATTTTGAATGAAGCTAGAAAGGGAGAAATGTGGGACACAACACAGAGTAAAGGCCTTCAGACAGGACACTGGACTGAAGTGGATTGGAGAAAGAAGAGAGCAGTTGAAGTCACTGAGGTATCCAGTGGCAGATCATAGGGTTATTGGGCTAAGGTAATAATTTGCAGTACTAGATCTTCTTTGACAAACTTCTTCTATAAAGGACCAAACAGAAGTTTAGGGTTTTGGCTTTGCAGGCTACATGTTCTCTTTCATGAATACTCAGCTTTGATGTGACAGGGTGGCCATAAGCAATTGTATGAACACATTGGTGTGGCTGTGTTCCAATAAAACTATATTTACAAAAGCAGGCAATGCACTAATTTGGTCTTGCATTGGTGTACCAACATTTCTACTCTGTCTAATTTTGATGGGAAGTCATTGGAAGGTTTTATGTGGTGCTACATTTCCATTTTCTCTGGGAAACAAGAAGCATCCTCCATTGTCTAATAAAGGATATAATATATTTGGAGACAGAAATCTAAAAATGTCACCTTGAATAGGAAGATAAATCTTGATTGCCAAACCACATCCACTGAAGACTCACGTTCAGCTTGTGTTCAAATGTAACACACAGGTAGTGGTCCTGGTCCATTTGCTTCATTTTGAGCACATGTGTATGGAGCTCACTGGGGATAAGTGCCATTCTAAATGCTTCACAAATATTAACTCATGGAACTTCTACCTACTGGGCATAGCCACAGGTGGAGTGCTGGACTGAACAGGTTGGTTATTGCCAGGTCAGTAGAAGCCAGAGAGGAGTGTAAGAAGGTGCAAGAGACTGATTAGAATGACAGACCCATGGGATCCAGGTCAGGAAACCTGGAAGTGAGGGTGGGAGGGATTGATAGACAGGAAAATGATGGTGGTGGGATGGGTGCAATGGAGGTTCATTTGGTGCTGAAAATTTGTGAGATTGGATAATAAATGGAGTAAGCATGATGATTTACTATTATGGTCTAGAGGGGTGTAGCTATCAACATTATTTCTTAACAGATAAGACTTGCTTATTATTATTAATGTATGTCAATGTTGGACATCACTATCTTACTAAAAATCTTCATTCAGTTACATGAGCCTGAGAACTGTGCGAGGCTCTCCACTGCCTCCCCAAACAGGTCCTTTGTTGTTGCTGTTGTTGTTGTTGTTTTTCATTTTAAAGAGAGAGATGAACAGTGAGAGAGAGAGGGGAGAGAGAGAGAGAGAATTTTATTTAGATTTTCATGTGGCTTTTGTTGCTCCGAGACTTCGTTGCGTATGTGGTGCTGGGTTTCTAACTCACATCTTCGCACATGCCAGGCAAGCGCCACAACCCCTGAGCCACCACTCCAGCGCCCAACCCTGTCTTTTGAACACTCAAGTTAACCCACGACTTGGTCCTCAATGGCTCTAGGAGGTCTTGGGGTGAGGATATGGCTCAGAGGTAAAGCAGTTGCCTAGCACGTGCAAGGACCTGGGTTCCATCCCAGCAGCTAAAAAATAGAAAGAAACTTTTGGGGGTCTTCTCACTGGTCTCATTTGACAATTCTCTGCTCCCGCTAAACTGTGCTGAGGATCTCATGAACACTGTGTGCATCGCAAACTGTAACAGACAATTTTCAGCCCTGAAATGCTTTCATCTCAAACTTATGCTCCACTTTCAATATTCACCCCAAATTCCACTTTCTCTGGGAACTGTTCCTCTGCCACATGCTGATGAATTCAGTATTATGCAACCTGCAGTAACAAACTCTTTCACTAAGCTCCTTAGGCCCGGGACTGTTGATATGAATTTGTATTCCAAATGAGATTTGGGCATATCACGAACAGAGCATGTACTCAATTACTAGTCTTTTATTTGGAAAATCACCTTAATTAAACCAAAGTTTTGGATATTCATAAAGATATTAAAGTTGCTGTATCATCAGGACATAAAAGAATTTTGTAAATAAAGCAAAGATTTCTTTGTTCTTCGGGTTGTGTAAGAGGAAGAATAAAAACGGACAAGACAAAGGCATGATTTTTCAGTTGTAAATATTTTTCTTATATTGTATAAGGAAAATAATTGAAGTAAATAAAGTTATTTTTAAAAGAATAATGAGCTGAGGGTGTGGCTCAGTGGTAGAGTGCTTGAGTTTGTAAGACTCTGGGTTTGATTCCCCCATACCACAAAACCAAAAATAGATACCCAAATGTCTCTAAATCTTGCCACCTTTACATGAATATTCTAATAATTTTATGCTATTTCATTCTATCATGTTTCTCTGTACATACACTTTTATATTGTAATCGTGCTAGACACAAAACCACATATTCTGCTTTTTTCCATCTAGAATTAAAATAATAGGGTGTATAAAAAACTATTTACCTTATATTACTCTGAAAAAAAATTACTCTAAAGAGTTGTCCCTCATTTTAGCTGACAAAGATACTTTTGGGGGAAGCTTTCAAGATTAGCATGTCTTTGAATGACAAGCTAACATCCTTGAGTGATACTGACTCACCTCTCCAAAGACCCTGCTCTTCATTTCTCATTTTTATACTTATAAAACTGATATATTCTTAGTTCTTATCATTCACCAACATTCTCCCTGGGTTTTTACCCCAGAGAAACTGAAGCTTCATTCATGGCTGCATCCAGGGTGGTTTACGATATTTTTTCCCAAATACATGATAGTTCATCGAATCCACTAAGGTAATTAATGATATTATCATAAGGCTGTTTACCGATATCTCGTTAAGACAACTCACAGTGATATTCATCTGAAAACAAATGCATTTTTCACATCATATCATGCACATTAATAATGGTTAACAACTATTTGGATATGATCAGGCCCTGGTTGAAATAACATCAGTAAGTCATTAACACAGCCATAAATACATAGTAAGACATGCAAATGACAGAAGACCCAATATTTCCAAAAGTGTTGTCATTCTGCAATTTGCCAGCAGACAGCTCTATTGACAATAACAGTGTCACTGGTGGGGTCATTTGTGTTGATCTTATGAGCCCTTCAGAAATGACAATTTGAATCTAAACTGTGGTTTACTAAAGCAGCCGTTTCTACAATCACTGATTCCTAGAACAGGCATAATGGATTGCTCATTCCTCCAAATATATTTCTCATTCTAATAGAACAGAACCAGAAAAAAGCCTCAGATGCTCATGAAACAAGTTCGGTTTTCGGCATTGCGTTATCCTGTGGTGCTCTGCAATCAATTACTGCTATACCACCATCATTAATAATTTTCTTAATGAAAATGATTCTGTTGATCTCCGTTGTATTTTAATTATCAGAGTTAAGCATAATTACACTGTAGCTCTGAGCTGGCATGTGGACTCCTTTAGGGCGCAATTTTGTTTTAACACACTGATAATGTAATTTTACATTGTGTCGGTTTGTTTGGTTATTATCCAGTTGTACAATTCCACTGTATTCCTGATAACAGATAATAACCTTAGTACCTCCTATATCCTGAAGTCATTTAAAAAGCAATATTGGAATTCTGCAACTAGCTAACTTAATCGTCTTATGATTTTATAATTCCCACTGCTAAATATTTGGTTCAGGCACTAGCCCTCTTTTAAGAATACCATAAAACTAGACAGCAGTAATGTATTTCTGTGAATTTATTCAATAATTAAATGGATGATTAAAATATGAATACAAATTTTTACAAATTTAAGTTATTTCCTTATTTATATGTAAGCATTTCTATGTTAATTTAAAAGTTAACTTAAAGGCTACTTTTAAAATTGGCTGCTACCTTAGCAAGACTGTTGTTTCAAAATTCTAGTAGCAGGAAATGTATCTTCTCTTTTAAGGTGGAGCATGATCCAGTCTTTTCCAAAGGTTCTTATCATGAAAGATCTTTGTTTTGAAAACTTGATCAATTTAGTCTGTAGGAAGTTATTCACCCAAACTATATCATATTAGAATTTCTGTCATTATTTCAACACTGTCTACTATAAGTCTTAGAAGACAATCAATAATGGGTTAAATTAATTCATTGCATGGTTAAAATTGGTGAAAACAAATAAAATCAGAACTTTAAAGTTGGTCATAGATGATTTAGAGATTATGTGCCATCTTCCACCTGCTTTTAAATTGCTGGGGTCTTAGAAGCAACAAAGAAATCACTATAAAGTTTTGCTGTCATGTTGTTTTCATTCTTGAATACTTCAAAGCCAAACGAAAAAATGAGAAAAAATTTGTACCAATAAGCATGTATGCAAATTTCCAAAGAAGATTAATAACCTGTAACCTTGGTCTAGTAAACCGCATCTTCAAAACTCTGCTGATTTTATGACTGGGAATTATAGTCCATAGGCTCAAGACTGAATCCCAACTTCATCATCTATGAGTAATACATCCTTGAAATTACTTAACCTATCCAAGTCTCAGTTTATTCATCTGTAAAATGAAAACAGTACTGCTTATATCATAAGTTTGTTGTAATAGTTAATAAAAAAGGTATGGAATGCGACTGGAATAGGGCTCATAATAGAATAAAGTTCAGTAAATGATAACTGCTATTATTAGAATCAATATTGTATTCATTGCCATCTTTACACAAATATTTTATGTATATCTTTCATCAAAAATAAAAATATCTGCATAAGGAAAAAATCCATTGATTTCCTCAAGTGTTGGCTTCAGGCCTCTGATTCTGTGACACATTTCTACAGACACATATGAGTTCAAAGCAAGTGATCGGGACCTATGGAACTCGGGAGTCTAAGTCAGGTCTCAGATAATCATGCTTTCTTGCACACTTGTGTAATATCAAAGTAAGGGCTTGGCTTCATTTCCTCTAAGTACGTACTGTTTGCGATCACAAGAACGAAATAGGCTGAGTATAAAATGATCAGCAGCATGTTAGTTAGGATAATGTATGCAGGCATTGGGATAGATTCCTCTTCACAAAAAGTTTATAAGGTAGCCACGGCTATATCATTTTCACAGCTAAGGAAACCTGTATACAGAGAGGGTCAGTGGTTCGTCCAACATTACACATGGCATGTGGTCTTCTATAATGATGCTGTGCTTTACATATAAGGAAATTTTCTGTGGTGAAGGGAAAAGGGAGAACTGGCTGATAGTTTTTTCATTGCTTTGATTGACAATGTTTATTCTCTTAATCTGGAGACCTGGACAACGTGGCTACTTTGAAATAACAACCCCATGCAAAACTATTGAAATTATCCCTGATGCAAATAGAACTGAAGTGAACAAAGCCAACTAGAAGATGCATAAACTCTAAGTTAACCTATTTATTTTTCACATTATAAAAAATACCATGTTTTGCAAACTCTAGAAAGTAATGAAAATAGCAGTGCACAGTAAAGAAAATGAGTAGACAGGCAATGCTTCCCAGACAGATTTTAGGACTGAGTGGGCAGGTGCTTGCCCATCCTGTCTTCTAAGGGAGAAGCTCCCTGTAACTCAGCAGGGGCTTTTTAGTATGCTTCTGATGGAGATAAGGAAATTAGAATTATCTGAAGTCTTTTTGAGAATAATGACAAAAAACAGATGACCCAATAAGTCTGGTCCTTCAATGTCTGCATGGCCTAATTTCTTTCTGAAATGACAAGGGATAGTTGAGGCAGGAAAAAAGTACATCGGTTAAAACATTAATGCCAAATACTATACTTTTTTGAAAACTTTGATAAAACAAGATGATAGCAGCCTGTCAAATGGCTTTTAGTGATAAAATATAATTTTATAATAACTATTTGATGGACACCTAGGAAATGAAAGCTTTATGGTTATATTTAATTTTGCTACAAGTCTATATTTAGTAATACTTTAGGAAGCAAGCATGTCTCTTAAATGGTAATAAGTTACATATTATGCGACCTATGTAAATACTACAGAAATTACTATAAAATACATCACAGTTAAGACATTTTTGTAAAATGCTACACATATGCAATTTATTTTTAAATAGTTATTAATATGCTCTCAGCCAGCCACGTATTATAATAATGATTTTGCCAGTGGTTTGGGATGCTGAGGCAGGAGGATTGCAAGTTCAAAGCCAGCCTCAGCAATTTAGCAAGGACCTAAACAACTTCAGGAAGACCCTGTCTCAAAAAAAAAAATAAAAAAAAAAAAGGCTGGGGATGTGGCTCAGTGGTTAAGCACCCTAGGTTCAGTTCCTGGTACCAAACAAATAAACAGGCAATGATGATTTTGGCATAGAACTCAATAAGTACTATTTCTTAGCTTGAAAATAAAAAAAAGAAATACAATTGAAGCATGAGGAATTTATTTTCCATCCTCACCAAAATCTCCTATGACTTTAGGAATGATGTGGTACATCTGATTATGTAGATTAGATTTTAGGCCATCAGGTAACCACTTGTTTGTGGTCAGCTCCTTGGTTTCATTTAAGGAATTACTTGTCCATCTCAGTAGCTTATGTGGACTTAATGCTACACTCCAAGGGTGACTTTGGTCTACTTAGTGAGAGTCATGGTGATTAACTGACTGCAGGACTGGTATGTCATATGCCTCAGTCAAAACCAAGAAGGTTTCTTTTCACTTAAATTGCTATGCTAGTCAAGGAACACTGGATCTTGCCACCACCAAGACAATATGTCTGAGAACAAAGCCTACACAAGAGAGAACAAGCAGCAGATAGAGGAAGGCTGGGGACAACGTTTGAGCAACTGGACCCAGCTGTTCCTGAAGTCTAGAATATCCCTGGAATCTCAGTTACAGGAGCTAATAAATATGTGTACACCCAACACACACACACACACACACACACACACACATTTTTGGAACAAACCAGTTTCTGTTGAATATCTATCATTTGAAAACAAAATAGTACTAAGTGATAACATATATTATGAAAATGTCTCTCATATTATTGATGTTCAACCTAATTAACTCCTGTTAAATCTAAACTATCACCCCTTCTACCGATCTGACACTTTTGCTCCTAGGAGATTTATGGTACAATCAGGAGAGACAGAAAAGTCCAGGACCTCTGGGGCCCTGCTTAAGGAAGGAATATTTCCTGGGGTCTATTTTTCAAGAGCCAAATGACACCTAGGCCAATCCCAGAATACTATGGTATCCGCCGAACTGTGGACATACTCTGGGTGAGCTCCCCCCTCCCTCAAAAGGCAGTTTGATGAGGTAGAAATTAGCTCAGGCTTCTGAAGCCCACATACAAGATCAGAGTAGAGTCTGTTAGTGTTTTCCAAACTCTGTTGTTCAAAGCAGCACTAATCCCAGTGAATGTTAATTGGAAAAAGAAATAAAAATATATGATCAAGTTACTTAGTTTCTGCTTATGACAAGAATTCTTAAGGCATTAACACCAACGTGGGCTGAGTTTTCAAGAGGGACCACAATAGACAGCATTTGGTCATGGGGGCTCTTTTGAACCTCAAGGTTCCACAAAATACTTTTTGAAAAGTTATCACACTTCAGTATAGACCCTTTGCAATTTTTAGGCATAAACACCTGAGTGGTTCCAGGTAATTTATTCATTATTTAATAGTGGCAAAAGGAACAGCAGAGTCATGCAGAACAGGGCACCAGACTTGGAGTTGTCAAGTCCTGGATTTCAATTTGGCTCAATTATTATCTCTCCAAGACCACAATAATACTACCTCTCTCATCACCTGTGTAATATAAGGAAAACGACCCATCTCACTAAGCTATTTGAAAGCTCCATGCACGGAAAACATTCTCTAGTATGTACAACTCAGACTTCAAGGCACACGATCCTTTATTCACTGGGTGACCACGGTAAATTTCATACCGCGCTAATTATTTAATTCATCACTTCAAAAATGGGGGAGTGTGCTAATTACCTCCTAGGAGCTGTTAAATGAGGACTAAAGGAAAGAATGCATATGCAGTAGTCACTGCAGTTGTGCTGGGCACTCTACTATGCTAACTGTTCGTGTAAGTTGAACAACGTTGAATTGCCTTTCGTAGACTAACTGGCTATTGGATGTCAGCAATCGCTATGGTTCATCATCATATTATATGAAGTGTCTATTACTGTGTCTGGTGCCCACTCATCATTTGGTTATCTCATCAACCAATCAATATTTATTTCATGCTCTTCTTGTGCAGGCAGCATGCCAGACCAGGGCTAGAAAATTACTTAAAACAGAGTCCTTGCTCGCAGGAAGTAGACAGTAGATTGGAAAGGAAGGCAATCATAGCTAACATTTTTACTTCTCTTTTCTTGGACACAAACTAATGATAAGAAAACAAAGCAATGAAGAGCAAAAAGAGAAGTGGATATGATCTGGTACAGAAGCATTAAGCAGAATATTCCAGGGATGCTTTATAAAGGGTGGCTATCAACGTCCAAGGCTAGTATAATTGAACTCAATGAATGCTTTGTGAGTTAACTGATTGATTAATAAGAATCTATAAATTCTCCCCAAATGGCTTATTGACAAAAGGCTTAAGGGATACCCAACTATAATGCAAAGACATAAACATGTTCAAGATAAAGTCCCCCACTAAATGTGGTATTATAATTTTATTACTCAACAATTATGTCTTCTTTTAAATTTTAAAAGAAAATAGATTTGGATCACAACAAGGGAATAGCCATTGTCATGAATCCTTCATATTATATTGTCATAATGAAGATAAGATATCGTACAACAGAAATGTGTCCCTAACAGTTGGTGCTACCCAATGTATTTTTCTTTTTGTATTCTAATTGTGGACATTGGTAAACTGATTTGCTATGCTATTTCTTTCCACTTTGATAGACTGATTTGACATCCTGGGAAAATCTCACTTCCCTTTTAGCTTAAAGGTCCTCCCAGCCTACCAACATACCATAGGTATTTCAGGTTAGGAAACTGTAAGTATGGGACCAGCAATTATAGATGGAAAAGGAATATAATCAGATCCTGGGGTGCAGGTTTTTTTTTTTTTTTTAGCTTGCAAATTCCTTCTTTCCGGTGTTTCAACTTTCAAAGACTTATGGTAGTTTAGAGGCAATCCTCTTATAAGTGCACAAATTGTAATGATTATAGGAACAAGTTGTAATTGTTTCTAGCAAGTTTTTAAGTGTCTTTGATGTTATGATTAGTATTTTATATGTTAATATATTGATAGGGGTGCTTATTTGCTTGCTCCCTTGTATGCTTTTATGGTTTCTAGGTTCAATGTGCAAATGAATCTTTGATCTCAGTAGGTCTATTTGGTTAAAAAAGAAAGCTGAAAGAAATTAAACATGAGAAGCACAGGGTTTTGCAATATTTACAAAGAAGTGAGATTAGGGATTTTGCTGAAAGAGTAGAGAGCCAGGGCCAGAACTTAAAGGTAGAAAAAAGCAGCCCCAAACCACAACACATGTGAGGACAGTCCTGTCATATGGAGAATCAGTCTCATGATGTGTCATCACTGAGCTGAGGATCTTTTGTAGCCAGGGAGTAGCTGTGTCCCAGGCTCCGTTGATGTCACACTGAGTAAATCAAAGGCTACACTCTGCAAGCTATCCGCCTCTTCTTGCCCATTTGCCTCCTGCCTTCAGAAATCACCATGGGGAAGAATTCACTCTTTGCAAAGATTTCATTTCCAGCTATCCACTCATCATGCATGATTTCAAGAGACTGTCTGAATTGTAGTGCTTCCTGGAGCATGCACCTTGACATGTACTGCTAAAATTCAAAAGGAATTTACTTTATGATACATAATGGTAAGAGGGAATCTGGGGATTTCATCAAACCTGGCTAACCATAAAACCAAGAGTGAGGAAGGGTACTAGTTAAGCCACTTGAAGACAGGGTTAAGAAAATGTGCACTAGGGAACTTATGGTGTGACACTTTTTGTTGTACGGAAAAAAAAAAAAAACAGAAAAGTTTTACTGAAAATACAGTTTAGAGAGACTGAGAAAGGTAAAAGGAAAAGAGAAGATCAAATTACACTTTGCAGTCCCATTCCAGCTCTTCCGGTAGTTTTTCAAGGCTCAGATTTCAGTACTTCCAAAAAGAGAGGGAAATGTTCTTGCATTTACCTTTGCTGTACACAATGCAGTTGTTTTTGTTGTCTTCCACTCCTTGCCAAGTCACATCCAGCAGCCACTTGGGACCAGCTGTCAGCACCATAGGGACCTGAGCCTTTGTCTTCTGTAGAAAGAATGATAACAAACAGATGCCATTTGCTTTTGTTGATTAAAGACTTGAATAATTGTACTAATCATTTTATTTTTACAAACAACTAAATCTCCCAAACCATAATCCAAGTCCTTATTCCCCTGTCTCATGATATCTGTTTAAGAAGACAGAAGCGGTAAAGGCTTTACTGTTCTCACTAATCTGAATGGTAGAATTATTATCAAGGATCCCCCCCCCCCAGCCAAATGATACTGGATCAGATCTCCAAGATTAGACAGATCTCTCGTGGCTCTGCTGAATTATAAAGAGAATGCAGATGACTTTCATTCCAAAGAGCAGAGTGTTTAGAAGTGAACTTTAGACACATTGTACTTTACTATCAACAGGATCTCACTATTTCCTGAAACAGACAGGAAAGAATTTAAAGAATCAGGATCCATTTCAAAGCTCTATCCTGAGCAACATTTATATTAGAGAGGGGACTTACTCGGAATGAATAATGAAACCCATCCAACCCCCTCTGCTAAGTGTGGCTATGTAGTCTGACTGTAACTGAAATAGTAATAATGCTAATGATTCACCATACATTGTCTCCAGAAAGACTATAAAGGAGGAATCGTGAATAAGTTCAAATGCAGAGCAACTAAAGCATAACATCCCTGCTCTGAGAGGCACAGAAGCAAGGAGACAAGTGTTACCGTTCTAAAAATATATATTCAGGGTACATTTTAAATATAAGGCTCCAAAGGTTCAGCATATTTGGCTGCTTAGCATCTGAATTCTTTATCTTTAAATATCTGTTGATAAATTTACGTGGGAGGAAATAAGTAAGCCTTAGCAATAGTGTGCTTCCCAATGAGTCGCAGTGAACTGGCATTCACACTTCTACCACTTGCCAGTCCATGTTCTATATATGTTCTATATCGAATATCATGAAACCACAACGCTGAGTGCAATACAAGGGTCTCAAGGTGATTTTTGAACTGAATTTTCACCTAGATATGATCCTGCAAAAGAGATCTCAGCCCATTCTGTGATTCTCCCATAAGTTAGGTGTTATCACGAATTTCCCAAATTGTAACTATTCACTTGAGAAGGTCTGCAGATTCTGAAATTTCAAATCTCTCAGGAATCTGAAAAACCAATTTCACTGGCCTCATTATAACAACTATAGTACATGAAACACTGAACCATTCATTGGAATTCCATATTAAAAACTATATTAAACAAATACTGATCCATTCCTTGAAGTAGCCATTATATTATAAAAAGTAACGGTTGACACAGAATGTTTTAAAAAGTGATAAATTTTTAAAAATTCAACCCTGATGAATAAATGTAAAAAGAAACCAGATAAAATATAAAACTTCCAGCACACAAATATTCACATTGTTATTCATTTTAAGGGTCTTAATTTTTCAACTATGCACCTTACTAATTGGCAAGTTTAAACCATGGAAAAATTATCTGCAAGTCCTCTAAGAAAGTAATTTTTATATATTTTCATCTCTCTCTCTCTCTCTCTCTCTATATATATATATATGTATATATTTATATCAAAATCATTACCAAATTATCCCTATTGTTATCAGTCTGAATGACCACTATTAATTATTTCTATTTTCAAAGGATAATTAGATGAGAAACAAGATTGAAATGGTAGTGCCCAATATCCAATCAAATTTGAGGTTTATCATTTAATGGATATTTTTGCTTTCACATCAGACAACAGGTACAGTCAAAGATCAGGGTCATCAGGTCTCCAAAAGGCAAGAAAAACAAGTCCCAGCAAGGAGCCAGCCATTTTATAAAAGGGCACCTAGTGGTCTTAAGTGTTTTATCCATTCGCTCCTGATTTTGATTAACAGATTTCAAAACAGACATACATGAATTCTCTTATTTCATTTGAAATAATTATTGTAAATTATTTAATATTTCTACTCCAAAGTTCTTAAAGCCATGTGAATTTTCACACAATAAATCAGCTTTTATAATTTTCCGTGGATATGAAAAATAGATGAAATCAATGGATTTACCAATACCCTTCTCTTCCACTCATTTCACAAACAAGTGCAGTCCTGTTCTCAGTGTTATGCAGGATCTGCTCAACACTTCCATTCTCACCTGGTCTCCATACCCATTCATTTCAGACGGGAAATTACAACTGCAAGAATAAGCAAGGTCCTTGAGGTCAAATAACTGGTAGAAGGCGTACTAATATCTATATCTAAGCTTCGCTTCCAAACACTACAACTCCTGGGATGACCAATCATCCTGGTTTTCTGGGATGCAGAAGCATTCAAGCTACAATTGACAAGTCCTGGGCAAACTGGGATTAGTTACTTACCCCTATCTCTACGCTACTGCTACTGAAACATTATTAGTGATGTACATCTATTGAGCACTTGCTGTAAGTTGGCTGTTAAGTACTTCACTTGAATGATCTTTTTTGATTTTTACTATTCTAGGAATAAGTAATTTTCTTCACTTTGTCAAAAAACAATTAAGGTTTTAAAAAGTTGATTTTTTAACTGAGATAAAAATAATTGATTAATATCTGTGTTTAATGACAGATCAGGCATTATATCTTTTAAAATGTTAACAATCATTTATTATGCCTGAGCACAGGTAGAATCTGATTTATGAAGAAACTGTATTAAAGGATATACTATCCCTTTGCTCCAAATCAGTAAGGTAGAAGCAAAAATGAAGCAAAGACTTGCTGAAAGCTACACCCAAGTTATAAAGTAAGTAATAAGTAGATAAAAAATCTCCAGGGACCAGTTATTACAGTCTTAAGGAGGTAAGTCAATTTCTTTCTGAGGAAGTCAACACTTGCAGAGATTGACTGCCTTCAAAGAAGATTACGACGTGTGAAAAGGAAGGAGTTAGCCAGGATTATATGAAATCTACACTCCAGAAAAATCCATGAATAGAAAATAACAATACCCATGTTGATCATCATGTTCATTTTCCCATGTCTCTCTCTAATGTAAAGATTTATAAAAATTATACAATATTAAGAGCTAGAAGCAACCTTAAAGTTCCTTGAGCTTAGTTTCCTGATTTCACAAATGCAGAAAGTATGGCGAATATGTTCATTAATCTTCCCACAAAGGTGCAATAGGCACACATCTTGGGAAAGGTGAGCAAATGGAAAAGGAGTGGTAGATGGGCAATGGTCCCCAAATCATGGCCATTCCCTAAACCCCCGAAACCTGGTTATGTGGCAAAATGGATTTTTAAAAATGAAATTAAGGTTTAGGACCCTGAGATGGTGATATTATTCTAAATTATTTAGTTGTACCCAATGTAGTCACATAAATCCTTAAAACTAGAGAATACAGGCAAAAGAGTAGATGAGATTTCATGTGAGGAGGCTTCCACCTGCGCTTGCCGCATTTAAAGATGGGTGATGGAGGTCATGGACTAAGGAAGTCGGAGGAGCTTAGCAAGTGAGAACAGCCTTCAGATTACGGGAAGCCAACAAACATCGACTTGGGTTCTACAACCTTAAAGCATTCAATTTTTCCAAGTCCCAATGAACAGGAAATAGATTTTTCCCGAGAAAGACTCCAGAAAGGAACATATCTGACCTTGATTTTATTCTGCTGAGACCCATACTGGATTTCTTATCCACAAGTCTGTAAGATAATAAACCTGTGTTGCTTTAAGCCCCTGTTTGTGGTATTTTGTTTTGGTAGCAACAGAAAACTAATACAAGGTGTTTTCAGATTTACAGACATAGTTTTAAAAATGATTAAATTAAATATCCTTAACAAATGTTCTAAAAAATGTGAAATCACTTTCCCTTAGTTGGAATAATACCAAGTCTTCGCTGTCATTCCACAATCATTAATCATTTATATGTCATCAACTATTTTTAGTTTTATTATTTTAAATCTTTTTTATAAAGTTATTTTTTTTAATTAGGTCTTGAACCCAGGGTGATAACCACTGTCCTATCTATTTAGCTTGTTTTTAGTTTATTTTGAGACAGGGACTCATTAAATTTACTAGGCTGGCCTTGAATTTGCGATTCTCCTGCCTCGGTCTCACAGTATCTGAAATTTCAGGGGTGACAGAGGCCTTGAAGTAAAGAATGTGGTAAGCTCTTAGAAAGTAAGAACAGTGATTATTCTTGCTTTAAAGCGGGAGAAAATATCAACTGGTGACAGCAATCATTCCTGCTTCTACAATTAGATATGTAATACATTTCTGGAATCACCACTGACTTCATAGTAGAAGAATAACACAAGGACATTACAGCCAATCTCTTAGAGGATTTAGGGTGGATTCATGCTCCTGGTAGATTTTTCTTCTTCTTCTTCTTCTTCTTTTTATTTTTTTTTTAAGAGAGAGAGAGAGGAAGAGAGAATAAATTTTATTGAGTTTTTCATGTGGCGTTTGTTCCTCTGACATTTTGTTGTGTATGTGGTACTGGGGTTTGAACTCGTGTACTTATGCATGCCAGGCAAGTGTCTTAAGTGCCATAATGGCTGAGCCTCCACTCCAGCCCCATCCTGGTTGTTTGTATGAATGCAAAATCATCCAGACATTCCAAACTTCCAAATGTACCTCTGCAAAATGGGGATAACCATTTCCATTCCAAACACTGTTGTGCAAAGCTGCACAGTGCTTGACACCTACACATGCACATAAAACTGGACTGATTAAACTAACTAAAGCAAACGCCAAAAGACGTTTGCTGAGTCCCCACTCTTCTTCAGACATGGGGAGTGTTTGTAGTGATTAGTACAGAAGCCAAGACAAAAATCCTTCATCACCCAGTGGAACTTTTGTGAGAGTCATTACTGTTATTCATCACTCATTTTCATCTGTCCGCTTTTCAGGTCTCTTTAAAACTCAGGTGTGAGGACATAGCTTTACTTGACCAATAAAACTGAGCAAGAAGTGACTCATGTCATTTCACCCAGGACCCGTAAAAGCCTGTGGATGACTCACCATAGGCCTTGCCTCTGCCAAAGTGAGCGTGGACACAAATAGGAGGTGGAAGCCCTGATGACTCACGTAGCATAATAAGGAAAAAAAATATTTTGAATATACAAAGTTGTTGTGAAGTTAATGTTGCCTGTAACCTTAGTAAAACCTTGTTTTATTTTTAGACAATTTTTTTCTTTATTTTTTTTCAGTTTTGAAAATCTTGCAGGTTTTTGCAGGTTAAAATTTATACTTTATACCTCTTTAGAGAAAAATCAATTCAAGGTATAAAACAGGAGGCTTCCATTTCAGTTAAGATGAATTTTTAATAAAAAAAATACCATGCACTTTTTGAGACTCTTTATTGTAAGTTTAAAATATCTGCACTCCTAGACACAGTTTGAACCCGGAGTTTCATGTTTAGACAGCCCACAACTAGATAAACTTGACAAGGACAAAATGGGTCAAAAGTGTCACTTCTTAGGAATAATTAGAATCATCTAATGTGGATAAAAGAGGTCAAACTAGCATCCACTTCTCACTAACCTTTGGAGTTACTGGACCGACAAACGAGGTAGCCTTCAATAAATGTTTATAGTCAAGCCAAAAGGTTAATGGAGATAAAAGTAGACAGCCCAAAGGTAAAGAATAGAGGAGAATTCTAACCCAAGAAACTGGTGACATAATGCTGTCTTAGGGATTCCAAATTTTGCTGGAAAACTTTTTGAAGATTTCCAAAATGAGAGCTAGAAAGAGCTGTAAGTTGTAGGAAAATCTAGCCTTTGGGAAGAGGTTGGCATTACAACTCTGTGAAAGAAGTAGAAGTGCTATCTGGTGGAAAAATTGGCCTCCCTTGACTTTAGGAAATAAAAAATGTATCTTTGGAACATCTTACTGTCATGCCATGAGATGTAGTTTGATGCTGATGGAAAATTATTTTGGTGTGTTATTTCCATAACGGGAGTAAGTGGAAAGATCTACGATTTGTTTGGCAAAATTCTACTATTTTAACAATTCATAGCTGTTTCTATCCTCTCAACTATAAAAGCATACTCAATAGTAGGCATAGAATATTTTCAGAATTACTGTAGATGTACTATTTGTATAGTTAGAACCAAACACACACACACACACACACACACACACACACACACACACACACTTCCTGGCGCATAGAAATTAGATGCCACCACCAACAACCTCCCGCTATTGAATTATCCTCTGTATCTCAAAGGGGAAAAAATGGTAATGTATGTGACTTGACCCTGTACACAGCAAACATTTTAGTTAACATATCCAAGCAGTTCTCCACAGTGGAATTCAATTGGCTTTCAAATTGACCATAGTGAAAATGTTGTAGCCCTCTCCTTTAAACTACATGAGGTCTCTAGTGACAGTGAGGTTGTATTTTAAAAACAAACAACCTATCTGATGGGGGCTTTACAACTAAAAATTCTTGGAGTTCTGGAGTAGGAAGGAATGTACAAAGTAATAATTCAAGGCTCTATACAATGTTTTCTCAGTAATTCTAGACATGGTATATATTCCCAACATTATTTTCTAAGGCAGGGGTGGGGGGCTGAGTTAATTTTCTTCATCTGGTTTTTGCTCTTCCTTTATTTATTTGTGTATGAGATGCTGGGCATCGCACCCGGGACCTCACACATGCCAGGCAAGTGCTCTACCACTGAGCTACCTCTCTAGTCCTATTCCCAACATTACTGACTTGACTGGAATTATATAACTTTAAGTATAATAATTGCCAACCAATGAAAGAGTGCTTTTTAGTAAACATAATTTATTAACTTGATGTGTGCATTTAATGCTACTAAACAAAATATTTTTTTCTTTTTATAGAGTGCCACTTAAACGTATAGAAGCAAAGTATCTCCAAGTGGGGCCAACACTATTCATGTAATTTAAAAACAGATTATCAGAGATAATATCCAGATACTCTCCATAAAAAGCTAATGTCAAGTATTTAGACATCACTAGGTATATCATGTGCTCTCATTTAAAAATAGTATGAAATGACTGCTGAATTTCACTTGGGATGTCCCCTGATTGAGACCTGCAGTCTTTCTTTTCTTTATTATGTCTAAAAATGAGGGTGTGTGTGTGTGTGTGTGTGTGTGTGTGTGTGTGTGTTAGAGAGAGAGAGAGAGAGAGAGAGAGACTAATATAACTGAGTAACTAAGAAAATTTTCAAACCCAAACCAAGGAAAACTATCTTATCTATAATAACTGTTTGGGAAATAACAAACTCAACTCCATAAAACATTATTGAAGCTGCATTGCTTGGAAAAAGTTGGTATACTATATTCATTTTCAAACAAGCTACAGGCAATTAAAATACTCCTAAATTAGAAAATACGGGAGGAAAATGATGTTAGTGATGTGCTATCATAAGAGCCACTACACTATAGATCAGGCACAGAGAGATTTATGAATGTAAATCCCAGGGAAGTTTAATGACAGTAGTGTTTTTCTTGTGCATAGTTCTATAAAATATCTTTTGAAGACAGAATGAGAGTGAAATTCCAGAGAACTTCTAGCAAATGTCTTCAAGTTGACTATGAAATGTAGGATCTTAAACGTGATAACAGACTTTTTGAAAAAACAAAATGAGTGTGAAATAAAATGATAGCATTCTTGGCTACTATATTCATACTCCTCCTGTCAAGACAATTTTATCTCTGAACCAAAATTTAAATAATCATTATCTCTGAGGTATATTTGCTTTTAGTTCTCAAAATTGTTGGAAAACATTATCTTAACATGAGTCACTGCTTAAATATATGAATTTCAGTGCAAGAAATAATGATCTTATTAGAAGAAGGAACACGAACAACTCTATATGCAGGTTATTAAAAACAATCTCTTTGCTTCCAAATTAAAAAAATTTCATAATATCTAAAATATGTAATAAGATTTGAGATTAGTCACTCTTATATGACAGATATTTCATTTTTAAGTGAGAAAAATCTATAAATAATGAACATTTAAATTATCCAGATATTTATTATACTTTCATTTTCAGAAAAGAATAGACTCATTTCTCTTTCTTTTGTGCCAATTACACTCCCACAGTCTCATCTGTTCTCCACATACATTTGGCTCCAAGAAGAAATTACTCCCTCCAAGCTGGCAACCATTAACTCCAACCTTTTATTTTATACGACTCTGAGAGTCACAGAGTGTTTAAGGAGTGTTGTTTCACTCCTGGCAGAATTTCTGGGTTTGCACCTCATGCAATGTGCAAAAGAGTGTCAGCACTGAAACCCTACGAAGGGAAAAGTAAATTGCTCCTGAGTAGCCCTGCATACTTCATATTGCTGTCACACAGACCCACGTCAGGGGTCAGGGACACAGAAATCCCTGGTACTTAACCTCGAAAGGTCTCGTCTTCCTTCTCTTTAACAGTATCTTCTATGTCCCTAGAACTAGTTAATACTACCATTAAAGACTTCCTACTATAGAATTTCCATCCTACCTAAACTCCAATTCTGAGCATTGAAAAGAACACACACACACACACACACACACACACACACACATATAAAATCCAACACACTGATCTCATGCTTCCTATATGGAGAGTATATAATAAGTGTACATTCACACTCAACTACTAATGGTTATTTGAAATAGTGGTCAATTTTGTTCAGTAGTCTCTATTTGAGAATTACCATAAAGGCATTGCATGGGAGATAAACTCTGTCTTGAACGAAGCTATCCTGAAATACAGAGAGGCAGGCATCATTCATGAATTAATATGAATTAATCAGTACATTAATTCACGCAAAATGTAATGAATCTTTCCGTCAGCTTTCAGATTCAATGTTATTATTACCATGGTAGCCGATCTTATGCAAAAAATAAAAAAATAAAAATAAAAGGAAAGGCAACCTGGTATTTGTAACCAAATATACATTTTCTTTTAACTATATGTTGTTTTCATGATGCATACCCTCATAATCATATGCAACTAGAAACTATTAAGAACTCACTTATATAATGAACTTAAAATATATCTGTTATTAAATTTGAAATTGATGGGGAAAGTTATGGTAAAATTAAAACAGGAATGAGAAGGTTTACTCTTCACAGAGGGGAAAAAGGTGTATAATTATCAAACAATATGCTAGGTGGAATGATAAACATAATATCTTTCAGAAAGGCAGAGTCTCTCTGGGGCAAATTATTGCAAGTCAAGTTATTGAAAGTCAGGTGCAAACAATTAAACTCTTGGCAAGCGATTTGGCAGAAGTGTGAAAGTGTTGGAGTAGCTGAACACAGCTTATCTAATCTGTGAGACATTTTACTAACAAAAATATTACAAACACTTAAAAAGTACCTAAAGTGAGACTGCGACCAAGAGTGTAGTTATATACATATATAATATACATATTATATATAGTATATAAATATTCATTTATAGATTTTTCTCACTTTAAAAATGAAATATCTATATCTTTAGAGTGACTAATCTTAAATTATATTACATATTTTAGGTATTATAAATAAAATACATAAATCACATTACATATTTTAGATATTACATATAATATATATAAAATGAACACAATTCTGCAGTTTCAGAGAGTAAAGACCAAGTGTCCCCATCATTTTGGGTTGGCCTTCCTTTCTGATTTTCTTTCTGCCTGGGAAGACAAGAATAGGACTCCATTCAAATATTTACCTCTCCATATTTATTTTCAGAGGTCCTTTTTTCAGCTTATCTGTTGGTCTGGGGATACAAAAGGAGCATCCTATGAAGTCATAACCAAATGAAATAATTGTTAACTATACCCTTGGAAAATTTTCCCTGATCTGATTTTTTTAAAAATTTTCCATGGAATACTTGTTATGAGAGGCAATGTCTCCATGCTTATTGTAAAATAGTAGATAGCTGCTTCCTTAGTTCTCTATAACTATATTCTATGAAAAAGATGAATAAAAGCATCATGCATGTTTGAAAGGATATTTAAATAGTGTTAATATGACAAACTGAAATATCTATTACAAGTAAAAGGTTGGGTGCAAATATAAGCAGGTTAAGTTCTACCTTTGGGTGCATGTGAAGTATATTAAAATTTGGAAGAAGTTGGTTTATATTTGGGGGGTGTTGGGGATTGAATCCAGGGCCTTACACATGTAAGCACATCTTCTACTATTGAGCTATACCTTGGGCCTATATTATCTTGATGTGGTTTTTGACAGGTATATTATATAACATTATATATAAAATCATTCCAATTAGTGATAACTTGTCAGAATTTCTTTTGAATTTCTCTACACTGTTTCTATTTAAATTATTTAAATTATTCTGCTATTTAAATTATTCTGCTTTTAAAAATATTTTTACTTTAATAGAAAATTAAATATATTCATTATCTTTTAAATAATATTTACTGAATATATATGTACAATATGGAAAATTCAGACAAGATGAGGTAGACTTCCTTTAGATGCTCACAATGTATTCATAATATAACCTATCTAACTGGTATATAGGTAGGTTATATAAATCAGCATTGATAATCAACATAATTGTATTTTGAACCTACAACCGGTATATTTGAAAATCACAATGTGCAGTTGATGAGCCATGACTAAGTGAAAGTGTAGCAATAGATGATGTTTTAATCAGCTTTTTTATTGCTGTGACCCGAGGACTGGACAAGAGCAATTTTAAGAGGAAATGTTTACTTAGGGGTTTACAGTTTCGGAAGTCTTAGTCACAGAAGGCAAACTCCCTTCCTTGTGGCTGGAGGTAAGGCTGAACACCGTGGTGGAAGGCATGGCTTTGGGGAGCAGAGAGAGAGACTCCAGGACAGACACAAAGGCACACCCCCAGTGACCCACTTCCTCCAGACAAACCCTACCAGCCTATAATTACCAGGCGGATTAATTCAGGGATTGAATAGAGGCTCTTATAACCCAATCATTTCTCCTCAGCCTTCCTGGACGGTCTCACAGGAACTTTTGGGGGACACCTTCCATCCAAATGAAAACGGATGAGAAGTGGCTAAAACACTACATTTAGGAATAGTAATGGATCTTCATGACAATTTAAGAGTATACTTTTAGAGTTCGAAAAAAGAGGCTTTCGGGGCTGGAGCGGTGGCTCAGCAGTTGCAGATCTTGCCTGCCAAGTGTGAGGATGCGGGTTCAAACCCCAGCACCTCGTACACAATGAAGTGTCTGAGCAACTAAGGCCACATGAAAAACCAAATAAAATTGATTCTGTCTTTCTCTCTCTCACTGCCCCTCTCTCTTAAAAAAAAAATAGGCTTTTTCCAATATAGATCTAAAAGTCCATATGGTATGGCTTATATTTTCATAATTATATCTAAAACCTAAGCATCATGATCTTTTAGATGTACATTTTGGGGTACACCATGTACATCTGAATTTCTCTACATTGTTTTATTTTAAGAATGTTATTTAAATTACTTTACTTTTAAAAATAATTTTTATTTTCATAGAAAATTAAGTATAGGTACTTTCACGTCTAGTTTAGTTTCCTGTATACCTCTATTTAGTTATTCTGACTGTTCATAAACCAACATAAAAGCAAACTGAAAACATACTTCAAAAAAATTTCAAAAAGTGAAATACTTTGAGAAATAGAGCCAAGATGAATATATATCTGTACATAGATATATAAATTTAAGTATATACTCTATATCACTTAATATGCTTTATAAGTTAACAGGCAAAAGATGATTTCAAAACTTGTACTTTGGCATCAAGCTAATTGAGTTCCAACACATCACCATCACTTAGTAGCTGTATGCCCCGGGTAAGCTACTTAATCACATTACATCTCAATGTCTTTATCTCTAAAATAAACCTAATATCTAATACAAGTAGTTTGGTCTCACGGTTATTTTTAATGATTGAATGAGTTCATATATGTAATATATGCAAGCATTGTATATTATACTATGCAAGCATTTAGCTTATGCTTCTAATATCCCTAAAGAAACATGTGTACACAAATGCACAATTCTCAGTAAAACAAGATTTTTGGCTGGCCAGGAACATCATCTAGTGCCCTCATATAAAATTTCTAACATTTTATTAAGCAGCAACTATGCACTAAAATTCTAGGTGCTACATTACTTTTGAAGTTTATTTCCACAAAAATTCTTTGCAAAAGGTATTGTTATGCTCTTTTTGTGTACATAAAAAGTAAGACTCTAAAAAGCTAAACAACTTACCCATACTCACATTGCTAGAAATTGCCTAGACCATACTTTTTATTTTTCTCTTAGCAATCTATAAGAAGCTGAATTCTTCCCATGATGTCCAAACAATGAGAATCTTCTTGGGAACTGTGTTAAATATCAATTCTTCATGTTCATCAAACTAGCTTCAATGATCTGCCATGAGTCAGTGGTTAGCAGTTTCCATTTTACATGATGCATGATTCCTAGCTGCACTTTGTATAAGCTAATTGCATGGTACCTCATTAATAATCTTCAGGGGTTTTTGAGCTGTGAAATTTATGGTTTTTGTAGTGAATTATTTCTCACATTTGCACAGTTTGGGGTCTTGTAAGCCTAGTTGAGATACTAAATATCAAAATCAGTCATCAAGTAAGGCAAATAGATTAAGCAGAGTCTAGTTAGTGATACAAAATTATTGAAAAGCAGGTAATATTTTTAATATTTTATTTTATGATTGCAGGGATTTTTTTTATTTTAATTTTTGAACAACCATACAAATTTTTAACAAAATAATATAAAATGTGTATAGTTTCTGGATACTAGATTTACCCCCAGGAGTGTACCACCCCCAATTTCCCACCCGTATCCCTCCCTTCCCTTACCCACAATATCTCTAAAAAAGTATTAGGCTGTATAACATTACATCTTATCTGGATTTAACACATGATAATAAACCACCTTTCTGAATGGCCAGGGTCTAGTTCCAACCTCCACAAATGAGTGGAGACATTCGACCCTTAGTTCTCTGGGTTAAGCTGATTTTACTCACCATAATTTCTTCCATAGCTATCCATTTACCTTCAAAGGCTGCAATATCATTGTTTCTAATGATTGCACAGATTTTTAAACTTGCAGTGATGATTATATCTTACACTGGATAAAAAATAGCCTATGTGAATGTTTCCAATCATAAGCAGAATTCAGGATGAGATCCAAGATGTTTTTAGGCTCAAATTCACTCAATTCTGCACTGATTGCTCAAGAACAAATGAAGAAGGGGAATCTTCTGATGATTAAATGGTCAATAGGCACAGGGTGGCCTCAGCACAGTACTTTTTGTTGAGGCATGAATATCTTTCTCAAATTAGACTGGTTGCTCATAGTTAGACTGGACCAAAACCCAGATTGACCAGGTTCACTTGTCAGCAGAAATTCAAGTTTAAACTGGGAAGTCAAAAAGGAGTCTCAGTAAAAAGCACTGGATGGAAATAGTGCAGAGGTGGGGGGAAAAATAGTGCAGGGGTAGTTATTTTGCCTCAACTTGTTTGACACCAAAGAGTTCAATTGTAATTCAAATATTATTTATGGAACACTCACAACACCATGTGTGCAGAACGCAACAAGAACTATAAAAAGAAAGAAGCAGAGAACTTGGTTCACGCTTGTATGGACTTCATGGAGACACGACTTACCGTGGCTACAAAACTGAGCCCTGGAGGCAGATTGCTCTAATTTAAATCCAACTATTGCTAACTTATCTATTGTATGAATCTTGGTTAAGTAGCTTCTACTCTCAGTATAACATTTGCATTCTTATTATCATAATAGCCCATAGGGCTGTTGTGAAGATTAAGTAAGTTAACACTTATGAATTACTCAGATTTATATATGAAAAATAATATTTTCATTTATAATTAAAATATGCACTGATTTGGGGAAATTGTGAAGTTTAAGAAACAATTGAATTTCTATGAAAAGTCCTACATCTATTTAATTTATTCTATATCATATCAACAGAATAATTAATTTATCATAGATATAAATGTGTCAGATATTACTACTTTAACTAGGCTTTTTGACTTTGACCTATTTAATTGGTTAATGAGGAAATAAGTTCAAACTGCTGTCATACTAAAAAGATTTTACTGACAACTCAATGTTAGTTGAATTAAATTTTAACTTGCATGATGTAAAGCTCTACTTACTGGTTACAAAATACTCCAACTTTCTTATGTAGAGTTCTTACTAATACCTACTAGATCTAAAAACTTTCTTCTAGGGCATTTGAGAAAAAATTAGAAAAACAACTCTGACTGATGAGTTCCTAATCAGGCTAAGTCTCTTCTTTGGGGCCTATCTTGGGATTTTTCCAGTACAAAAAAAATTTAGGATATAAAATTTTTTCTTGTACCATATGCTGGAACAATGCTTCAAATGTAAATATAATAGTCATAGTTCTTTAAGTATTTTCTTATCTTATTTGTAAACTGCAACAAAAATCAAAGCAAACCAAAATCAAAGCAAATCCTTTATAATTACAGGGATCATCTTAGGTATTTCATGCTGTGCATTTACAAAAATGATCTGAGAATTCATCCAACTTCAGTTTTGTTCTAACTTTTCAGGAAGTAGTTGGATTACCTTGGTCAAAACAAATGACTGCTCCAATTTTCTCATCCGTAAGGTAAAAGATCAGGACTCCACAGTAATGGATACCTTTTGGCGCCAGAATTCCGTGTAAGTCAACTCATTAAACAGACTTGCCCATGTCTCTCAACTTGTTAAAATCTTCTCAATTTGTGATGTTAAAAATGAATTAATAGTCTCCTTTAATATTTAGAAATTTAAACAAGCACAGTAGCCATAAATAAAAAATGACACAAAGGTGTCCCACTCTAAGGAAGAAAGATGTAGTTCCTTCAACAAATACACATACTTCTATGCATACTCTTTCGTGGGACTTCTCCATTACATTAGATAATCACAAAATTATAGCCCTGATTGATGTGGAAGTGGATTTTCCTTAATTCAACAGTGCACAAAGGAAAAATGAAACTGAAAACTCAAACTGAGTTAGCTCAGCACTTTACATATGCAAGGCATGATGCTTTCATTTACAGTGCTGTCTCCGTATCTTTTGAGTCTGTGCACCCCAAGATAAGGCAATAAATCTGAGCACGTATTTCCATGCTATTATGAAGTAATCCAAGTTCCAGCTTCTAATAACCAAGAATATATGAGTTTTTTTCTACTTATATATACTTTTTTGCTACTTATATGTACACAACATGTAAGTACACAGACCAACTTTGTCTCTGGCCCAAATTACACCATTTAACAACATGTGGGAAAACCTTGCTAGTTTTACACTAGACTAGTTCAAGCAACCCTAAAGTAAACTCAATGATAAGGACAGTTGATAGTAAGATTTCATCCATGAAAAATCAGTGTCTTCATTTATTAGGTAGAATGCTAAATGTGGAGCAGAAATAAACTGGAGAATTTTGAAAATCCTTCTCATTTAATTGTTGTGAATAGACTAAACATGTGCAATAAAAACAAATTATCTTGTAGTTTTTCCCGTCTTAAAAGCAATGATGGTGGGGGTTGGGGGTTGGGGAGAAAGGGCAGGGAGTGAAACTAATGATAAAAAGGAAGGGTCCAGCCTTGGGAATGTTGCAGAGAGTCTGTGTTCCAATAAGACTCAACAAACAGCTCTGATCGGAATCTAAGTGATGGGAAACTGCCTGTAGCTTCGAGATAGCTGCTCAATGCTATTTCTGAGTTAAGCCAGCACAAGTAACATCATGAATGCATAATTATAATTATGCAGTAGAGTATGCATAATAATCTTAAAATCGGTAAACAAAAAGAGAGAGCATCAGAATTTCTCAGACATTTTCAGAAGACTGTTACAGAAGACAAAATATGACTAAGATGTTAAGGAGGGGTAGCTTATGAAACTTTTGCATGAAATGTGCAAATTCAAGGAAATAACTGGTGAATCAGTATTGCTTTAAAAGTCACTTTTAGGAAATTCTACATGAACGAGTTAAGTCGAAGAAATGCAAGAGAGTATTTCAAAACATGAGGCAAACTCTCAGGAATGCTCATATTTCAAATACCTAGGCTTAGAAACAGAAACAATAATTAATAATATTGTACTTCTGACATTTGTCTAATGAAATAATGCGTATCCCTGGAATTGTTTGGGAAAGGATAATGATCTATAAGACAGGTGAGTGAACTAAAAGATGTGTTGGAGATAACTAATGGCAAATGGGGAACTTAGGGGTTTTTTTTCAAACATTTCTTTTCAGCTTGTCCAAATGATGACAGACCTCTAGTCCAAGGGTAATAATATTCTTTTATAGCTTAAAAGAGGGTTATGTAATGTAACTTCATTTATTTTATTCATGTAACTTTGCCTTCTATGTTGGGCAAAATGCTGTTCTGCAGCTCTACTCTTTTCTCACGGTACTATTTTTTACTGCTTTGCTCTGGAACTTGGCCAAGGTCTGCTCATTCTGCTTGACAGAGCCTTAAACTGAATACTTTTAATAAGAACCTGGAAGCTAATGGGATCTATCAGGACCTAGTCCATACACAGGGAAGATGCTAAGCATGCTTTGGAGAGTATTTATTCTTCTTCAGTAGGACAAAAAAAAAGGTACTCTGGAATTTCTTTCTTCTTTTATTTTGCTTTTTCATTTCTCTTGCCATGTCTACCACCAAAATTCAGAAAAACCATTCAACATTTTTTTCAGTTGTTTCTTAGTATCATGCATGTTATTTCTTCCCCTTAAATCCTTGTATCCTTGATAAAATTCATCAGCGTTTTATCCCTAATATTTTGACATTTATCCAAATAATAATTATTCATATTCTCTATGATCTTTCCAGCCTTCAGTTTCCCTGCTGTTCCACTTCCCTCTTTGTCTTTCTGCCATTTCTTCCCTTCTCCACTTTCTCCCCGTCTACCATGACTTCCTTGGCAGCACCATTTCTAACCTCAGTCATCATTTGGCTGGGCTGACATAATGAACAAAGAGTTGAAAACCTTAAGTTAAATTAAATCACTTATTTTGTTTGCATATTAATTTTTAGTAACATATTTTCATTACTGATGTTACTTGCACCGATTTCAGTTCCATGAACCAATCACCAGATGATGAACTGATCAGCTACTACGCAGGAGTCCAATGCTGCATGTAAACAAAAAAGCAGGTGCTTTACAAAGGTGTAATATTTTATATTTTGAACTGCGGAGATGAAAAAGTACAAGAATCAGCAAAGGATAGAAAAAATTCCCAAGGTAATCAATGGCCTGGCTGGAGAATTAAGAGAAGACAACCAATCTCAAAAGAGACTTGTATCCTGAGGAAGAAGTTTTGAGATGTTGATGGAGGTTAACTCTGTCAAAACAGTGGGTGATTATCCAACTTCTCCCCCTTGAATTGAGGAGGACAGGAAAATGATCCATTTTTCACTTCCCACTGTTTCTCTAGTCACATGCAAATGATCTTTTCTTTCTAGCTTTTGGGAACATCTGTCTTTTTGACAATATCCTGGTTCACATGCTAAAATGTTACAGACACACAGACAATTTAAATATGCAGTAACCCTGCAAAAACAGAGAGCAAAGGAGACAGGAAAGTTCACAGACTTCCTCATAAAGAGCCAAGTCTAGATATATTATTAGACATTGAAAAATTCCTTCACAGTCCAACCAAATATTTATAGTTTGTTTTTGGTCAACAATCTTGTTTTATTTTTCAGTATTGGTTGGAAAGACATTAATAAGTTGGCAATGTTAGAGGTCTGTGCTGAAGACAGTTTTTAATCAAATCAGGAAAAAAAATCAGTGTGAAATAATTAAACACAGGGCATCATACTCATAAATGAACTCCAAAAGTTCATTTGCAAATGCACCCCTTGGAACCCCAAACACATTCTGTACCTTCACCAAAGGTTTCTCAAACCAGGGGCTGCAGATCCGTAGCAGTCTTCAATATTTACAGGCATTTATTTATTTTTTTTCCAATTTGATGTCTTCTTTTTGAACACAAAGAACATAAAAACAAAGGCACTTTTACCAAGCACAATGACAAACCATCTCTTTTGTAGTAAAAATGCACACTTGAATTACAGTAAATGGAACATCTTAGGTTATTTAATTTGATAGTTCTCAAAAAGAAGTTCACAAACCTCTGGAAGACCTTGAACTTCCTGATTTTTTTCTTTAAAAAAGAATCTATCTCTTCCTCAAACTGAGCAAAGAACTGGCCTAGACCCAATATTGTGAATAGTCAAGTCTCAAGGTTATATTACAATAAGGTTATTTAGCTCTTAATCTAGTTATATATTATGTATGAATTCCTGTGTCCAGGAATAAGGGTCATTTGTTAGAGGAAGGAGGGAATGGGAGGAAGAATGTTTCCTCATCTTTTTCTGGTCATAGGAAAAAAATCAATGTGATTTATTTTCTTCAGCTTTCTCCCATTGCTGTTCTGAGCTCCTAGATTTCAAAATCATTCTCCCTGATCCTTTGACTGTTTGAGCCTTTCAACTCCCCTACAACAGGCAGTTCGTTGGAGAAATAGGTGTTTAATCTTACAAATTACTCAATGCACTAAGACAACCATTTTCCTTCTTATTCACCATCAAAACACACACACACACACACACACACACACACACACACACAAACTTCCGTTCATTCAGTGAGTCCCTTCTGAAAGAGCAAAAGCATTCTGACTAATTGATTTTAAGAAATGAATGATCACCATGTTTCTGAATTACCTCTAGTTATTAAGTGAGTCCTTGTTTTTAAAACTTTTCCCCCCATTTCTAAATATGAACAGGCATAGTCTTTAAATCATCCAAGGTTTTGTCTGTCCATTTTGTTTTTAAGTGTCTCCCGTGGTTCTCTTTGCTAAATATTTGATATTTGTGGAATGGCAAGGGAGGAAGTTGGGCATTTTTAAGTTAATATAATAAGCAAGAGCGAGTCAGAACCCATCTGTAAATAATGCAAGGACTCAGCCGCCGCTGAAGGCTGACATACTGACTTTTGAGAAGTTGGGAACAGGCTCACTGGTTACCAAGGTACTAGCATGGAACTGCGGTGAACTCTGCTCCTCACAACTGTGTTCTGCTTGCTTCAGAGAGTAGTTTCTGAAAGTGCTGAACCCTGGAGGCTCTACGTGTATCGTGGCCTCACTCATAGCACTTGTCACTAATTGGCAGCAGCTGCTCCAGACAGACCTGGTCCTGGCAAACAGACTGAATGCTTTTCTCTGCCCTTAGGAAATCTGCCTCTCTAGGTGAGGTTTGAGGCCATGTGCAGAGCAGTATGTGAAGTTTGTATTTCTGTTATTTGGAGGATAAATTAAGTTTTGTAACATTTTAGTATCCCTAGTCCGTCTTTTAGACATTTGAAAATAAGTACTTTTCAAATATGATTTTTTTCAATTTCTAATTAAAAGGCCAGATAGCACCTTATATACACTATAAACAAATACATCTCTGAGAGTTTAGTACCATTTGGCATAAAGATGAAGTTTACATCCAGTTTCTATGGCCAGGGATGATATGCTGGCTTCCAATTCACTAGTTAAAAATGGTGAATACAGATGCATTTTCACTGAAAGTTTCAGCAAAAGATTCTGAACTTCCTCTATTTTCATTTTTCCAGGAGCCCTATCATACCAGGGTTCAAATCTCAGCAATTTCTCAGAACCATAGACCACCTGGGACATTATTCTCAATGTGTTGCCCTTCTTTTCAATATTATAAAAATGAATCTTATTCTGTTTTTAATCACAAACCTTATCCAGCAATCAAGGCAGGTATATAATAAGCTAAGCTACTCTGTAAATCTAAACATCCCACAAATGGAAAAGATACAGTCTGGGCTCTCTGATTGTTACTAAGGTGACTATCTAAAATGAAAATCTGATTAACCCTTTCGCTGCCTGGAACTACCCATGTACCACTTAGCTGACTTCCCTGAACTTATCTCTCCTTTTCCCCCTCAAGAAATTCATAATTGCATTGCTGCAGAGTAGTTATGCTCTGGTTATCCTATCTGAGGCCGAGAGGGCTGTGATGTGTGATTGTCCCCTCTGGACAGCTGAGTGGGATGGCTCAAGAGGAAACCGACATTGAAATGGACATCAGAACAGAGGTCACATGATTTCCCTCTAATTTTTGGCATCTGTTTGATGAAATCCTTGACAATATTAAAATATTTCCATTCAAGAAGCAGCAGAGTACCATTGTATTTTCCTTTCACTTGGGAAATGATTTGACAGTAAAAGCTGTATGTTTCACAAACATATTTTGCTCAACTATTTTTGAATGACATTAGCAACTGTTAACATTTGCTAGGAAGAATAATATTTCAAAGCATTATGCAGAGTTTTAGCCAAGAACAAATACCCATCAGGCACTGTCTACTCACTTTCCACAGATAAACAAAAAAATGGAATTCAACAGCCAGAAAGGGGGGTTGGAGAGCTTGCCTGGCATGTGCTCTGACCTGGGTACAAACCCCTGCATCACATACACAATGAAGTGTTGGAGAAACAAAGATCAGATGAAAAAATAAATAACACTGATTCTCTCCCTCACTCACTCTCTCCCTCTCTTTCTGTCTTTAAAAAGAGAAAAAAGAAAAAACAGAAGGGATAAGAACACAGATTTCCATGTAATTTTGTCAACAGGACAGACTATATGTAAGGAATTCATTAACAGTTAGGTTTAGGAAACTAAATTGTGTAATATAGTTACATTGGAAATCTGTGTACCCTTACCTTCTCAGCATTCCGATTTCTTTAAAGCTTCTACTTTCCAATTACTACCCTGCTCCCCCACCAAGCCTTTCCAGAATGATGTCGGATGGTCTCACCTGGCTGTCCACCAGAGGCAAAATGGCTCATTTGCTATTTCCTACACATAGCTTTATTTCTCCCTTCCTCTTCTGGTTAGGCCATATGTTCCCTTCATCCCGGATTCACTCCCTGCTCCTCTCTACGATTCAGGCCCATCTCTTCCCTCAGACCTTGTTCAGCTCTCACTGCCCTGAGGAAGCATTTCCCAATTAACCTCCCTCCCTCGGTTCGCCCTTTTATGTCCCCCAGAATATAATTGTGCTATGCCATTTTGTACTTGTTGATACATTGCTTGTAATTGCTTTTTCCCCCTATTGTGTCTGTGTCATTGCATGTGCTTCTATCTCATTTGTCTCCATTCTGTTCCATGTGCTTCTGCCTTCCTTGTTCAAGCTGTCCTCAAATCTTTGTCATTTCAGAATCATCAAGGTACTCTGTGCTGGAGAATCCATCAATAAATACTTGATGATTAATTAAAAATAAATAACATTCAAGAAGCTCCTTAGTTCTCTACAGTTTTATAATTTTTATATTAAATGTTGCAAAGTCACACTTCAAGGAGCTAATGTCCCTCAAATCTATGTCATCAGCTCATAGCCAGTCTCTCATACCCTAGTCTTCCTTGAAGCAAATTTCTTCCTGGATATATGTATGTCTTTTTCCTACTGTCACGTCAAGTTTAATGGCTGTGATGAAATGCGGTTTGGTAAAAAAACAAACTTTCCTTTCACACTTACCTATTTCTTCCAAAGTTATTCATGGATTTAAAAAACTTCTAGTATGTCTACCATTTAGAACCTCTGAATATATTTAACTTTTGTGAATGGTATTGAAAATACTTGCTTTTGGTTGGGTATCCACACAAAATATACAGTGTGCCTTCCACAAGACTTGAGGTCAACAGAATCAGCTGTGTAAAAGAACAGATCACATGCAGTAATAACCAATGAGAATTGTCTAAAGGATATTTCACTAGCTACACATTTAAAATATATCAATTGCATGTAATTAGAAATATGCTGAAGAAACTAACGAGAGGTTGAGATGTAAAGCATCGGAGCTGGTTACAAACTGAGGTGGACAAAGGAAAGTGAACACTGCGGCTCGCGTAACTGGGAAAGTACAGTGTGGACTTGAAGGCATTACCTGGTAGAAAGTTCCTAGCTGAATGAAATGGGAAGGGGAGTCACCACAAAGAGGTGACTCAGATTTAGTTCTTCGAACTTATATTTCCTATTGTCATGAAAACAATGGTTCTCAAAACAATCCAGACCTCTACAGTCAGGCTTGATGTTATCGACTTATAAGCCAATCTTGTAAATCTATAGAAAAAATGTGGAGAGATAGCTGAGGAGGAGAGATGGTGGATATTATATGAACATCTCAAGAGACGTAGGGAGGTACCTGGAAAATCTAAGGGAGTGAGAACATCATTAGCTTTGTTGGAAAGTTGGCATAGTCTTCGGAAGGGGGTGGCTTATTCAACCTAAGGACATGGTCACTGAGAATAATTTGGAGGGGGATAAACGTCAGTTGAAAACAAAGTTACTTTCTCCTCCCTACCAAAAATAAACAAAGCAATCAACCAACCATGGAAAGAGCCATGAGCAGAGCGTGAACAACACTTCCTCCTCTAATGAGGTATGAGATCAGCGAAGCTGTTTTTCAATGCTTCAGTCTTCTTGGAAAATAAGGCTGGACTAGGTTTCTTCGAGCTTTCACAGTCTGTGTTTTGGCAATAGTAATTTTAAGCGGGAATGCTACCAAAAGATGACATATAATTTTCCAAAAGGAGATGGAGAATACAGCCAGTACTAGTTTATTAACATGAGGACAATAACGGTCAGTATTTATTGACTATGTGCCGCTATGCCAGCTTTAGAGATCTGTACTTTACATGAATGACCTATTTTAACATTCACAGATTACGTATGGATGCCATATTAATATTTCACTCACACATATCAGTCAAATGGCACACAGAAAAGGCGAAGTGGCCCAGAACCACAAGCTCAACGTGATGGAATCCAGATTTAAGACCAGGCATGTTTACTCTAGTTGCTGTGCTCACAATCAACATATTATATCACCTCAAATTAAAATATGATCTGAAAATTATGTGTATTTACAAGTGCACATATAGAGTTATGTACAAATACATATGAAGGATTGATAAAGCACATTACTCAGAACCAGGAGAACATTATCATAAACAGAAATATACTAAGCATATCTTCCTGGTGTGAGGAAAGATAATATTTAAGATCAGGCTTGAAAAAACTCAGAAATATTTTTTAGCTCTATTTTAAACACACATATCAACTATTTTTGCTATTTTGTCCTTGGTTTATTTATTTAGTATATAAATGACAAATGTATAAGAGGAGGAAGAAGAGGGTATTCTTAATGGAATCAAGAGAAAATGAAAAAGTGCTTAGAGAAATTTAGTGCTTGAACCAAACATCCAGTCACTTCCATGTTAGGTAATTTGAGAAAACGATAAACTTCACTGCAGACCCTGGAATCATGATTCAGAGAAAAATTAGGAAGAAGAAGAACAAGGAAGAGCTCAGATAAAGATAATAACCTCCGATCAAAAACTATGCTGGACAGTCAGGCACGCATGGTGGTGCATGCCTGCAATCCCAGTAACTCCAGAGGCTGAGGCAGGAGGATCCAACTTCAAAGCCAGCCTCTGCTACCCAGTGAGCCTCTGAGCAACTTAGTGAGATCCTGTTTCATAACAAAAAAAAATAAGAAAGAGCTGGGGATGTGACTCAGTGGTTAAGCACCCACTGTGTGTTCAATCCCCAGTGTCCAAAAACAAAATCAAAAACTATTCTGGGGGCTGGAGGGGTGGCTCAGAGGTTAAGGCGCTTGACAGGCAAGTGCAAGGACGCAAGTTCAAACCCCAGCACCCACGTACACAACGAAGTGTCTGAGGAATGAAAGTCACATGAAAAACTAAATAATGATTGCCTCTCTCTCTCTTAAAAAAAAAAAAAAAGCTATTCTGGACAACCAAGACAAATGCCCGGAGAATACTGAATTAAGTTATTCCAAATTAATCTGCATATTTTTGAAGGTGCAGGGCATCACATGAGAAGAAACGTAATGTTCCACTGAACAAGTCCCAACAAATCAATGTAATTCTCTCATGTAAGAATAAGAAACCAATCAGGCTATAATGACACATCATTATTATCATTAGATTTTTAAAAACTTGCATAGAATAATGAAAAAGCCTTAAAAGATACTAAAATTTTTTTTCCAGATCAATACAGAAATTGATTGTAAGGGATTTTCAATGAACATTTGCTATGGCGAACCTTCAAAAATTCACAACTGCCAGACCTCTGTCTGGGACACTGTTTCAATAATATTCATGATGCAGATGAAGCGACAGATTGATTTCTAAATTTATTTGCTGACAATAATAACTTGAACAGAATTATTATATTCTGATATAAGTCATATTTTTAGGTATCCACTCTATTTCAAATATTACATAAGAAAAAGATATACATTACTTTGTCTTTTCCAGGAAAAGTCTCTTGAAGTAGTTATTAACTGCATTCCTTTGGTAATGAAATCAGGGTTCAGAAATGTATTGACTCATTTACAGTCAATAACTAAGAGAGTGGTGAAGTCATAATTTGAACTTGGGTCAAATTTTTTCTCTTATCTCAGTTGCCCTGCAGTGGTATTAATATTATAAAAGTCAAACACAGATTTGAATATTTTCAATGTTTTAAGCAAAATGAATATGCAAACTGTAACTTCACACAAAACTTATTTCAAAGTAATTTACTTGAGAATGAGGAAGGCAATGGAAATTTAGATTTACTGAATTTTTTATGTACTACGCTAAGATTCTTTTAAAATGTTATTCCATTCATTTGTACATTCGGCAAGTATTTACCATGCCTTAGGCACTGGTGAATATTAGTGAAACATACAAGATATCTTTCCTTGTGAAAGACAACTTTTTAGGGAGGAAAAAAATTAACCCATGAACACTATATAGTAAATAATTTTAGTTAAAGATGTAAAGAGACAATAGCAGATTCTTGTGTGTGCTTGCTTTGTTTTCTAAATAGTTTGTCCTGAGAAAGTCCTGCAGCAGACAGGACATCTAGGCTTGCTTTTGCATGAAGCCTAGGAGTGTGCTATGTGACAGGTGAAATGTTGAAGCAGAGGGACCAGCAGGTACAGAGCAATCAAGTTGGGAGCTGGGGGAGAGAAGAGGGTGGGAGAATAGGGAGAGGTCTAGGGGGTAATTCTAGTTTAAGAGCATATGCATATCAAATTGTTACTTTAAATGCATTTATGATTGTACAATAACTCAATTCCTTAATAAAAATATTTACAAAAAAAAAAGATGGGGGTTGCGAATTTCTACAGCACTAAATAAATCATTGAGGACACAGTGAAATCAGCAAGGCAGAGAGTAGAAGTTAGGCGAGGAAAAGCCCAGATTTTATTGGGTCTTGCAGGCCATGCAAAGAGCTTTGGGTTTTATTCCAAGTGTGACTGACATGCTAAAGTACCATTTTGGCTGCTGCCATGAAACAATCAGTTTCAAGGAGACAGGAATGAATGAAGGGAATGAAAAAGGGCTGTTGATGAGATCAAGTGAGAGAGGTTGGTGATCACTTGGAAGTGTTGGGAAAGTGATCAGATTTTAAGGTGAAGTTCACTGACTTGCTTGTTAAGTCAGTGAAGATGAAAAAGGAATCAAGGAGGACTCTCAGGTGAGTAACTGTGAGTGTACAGTGAAGATTCAGAGAAGAGCAATTGCAGACAGCACGGTTTGGAGTTCTGATCACCACCACATCTTTATTCCACTATGGAGATGTCTAGCAGTTCAGAGGCAAGACTGGGGTTGACATGGAAAGTGGGCAATCATAAGTTTATTGATGGTCATAAAAGCCTGAGATACAAGATCACCTAAGTAAAAGAGTAGAGCCCCATGATCAAGTCCTGTTGTTGACCAGTATTCAGAGGATGGAGTGTCAGCCAAGGAAATGTAAAGTGTATAGAGTATGGTGGGGAAAGGAGTGGAGGATTGTGCTATGGAAACAATGTGACAAAAGAGCACAGGAAAGAGGGAATGATGAGCAAGGTAAATGGGGCTCACTTACACCTTCCCGTTAGGCAGAGTGAGAATGGAGAGACCACCTTCATTCATTGTTTTGATAAAAATAAAAACATGAAATTTAAATAAAATCAATAATGAAATTGAGAGAAGCCAATTAACTTTCCCAATGTCACACAGCTAAAGAGGGATACAGGTGGAATTCACATGTGCTGTCTGATTCAAAATAATTAAACTTTTCACATTTCCAAAGAGTATATGGGTATTTAAATACAGGAACTAGAGCTACGACAGAAACATTCTGAGTAAAAATTTTGCTGAGGCTAATCATTCACAACTGAAGCCTTCTACATTAAAGAAAGACATTCTCTCTTTTATTAGAGAGAGTGCAGTGAACAATTAACAATCCCATTTTTTTGTGGGAAAAACATAAATCTGCAAAGATGCTTCTCCTTAGCACAATTCATCTATAATGATGATTCTATACAGCCACTTGCCATTGTTCATTAATGACTCCAATAGAAATTTTTATTCTGTCTTTGGACTGAAGTGTTGGTGTGTACGTTGACACTGTTACATGTGCTACTAACTTAGTGAGAAAACATTTGAGTGATCCTGTACCCTATATGGTAAGCAAGAAGCAATGCAACTCTAAATTCACACACCACTGCTGTTATGTGCCCTATGCCAAGTCTTATTTTGTGTGAGGTAACCAAAGCTGGGGCACCTTTTGGTGTGGAATCCTTTTGCTATTGCCTAACACCATAAAAATTTTGGCAGCAAAAAAAATGCCATATGGAGGCACAATGCCTGCCACTCAGCTATGCAAAAATCTCATGAAATGAATCACAGAAATTCTGTGTCTACCAAAGTTTAGTTTGTTACTTAGTCCAAAGTTTTAACAATATTTTACCAGTAAACTTTCCAGGATAAATTCCTCAACTGGGAAGAATATCATACAAAATGTGGTGAGTTAAAAAGTATCCAGTTTATGAGCTTTGGGCAAACAACAAAGAGATAGTCATGAATGATTCTACATTTCTGTGATTTTTCACGAAGTCGATTTTTTTTAAATCAAAAACGTTTGCCATCACATAGTCAAATATTTTTATCAAAATTTAGCACAAAGTGTACTACGTAAAATATTCAGTGCTGATGCATATAAATGTAAAGTTCATGACCAAAATTAGCAGAAGAAAGCAAAACCTGTCATAGGCAAATAAATACATAATATGAACATGTTTATTTATATACAAATCATATGAAATGAAAGACCTTCAAGAAGGAGCAAAGGGTGGATTGGGAAAAATGAGGTTCACTTTAAGTCTTACAATTAAGTAGCATAAGAAATGATCTCCCATCTGCTTTTATTTTTTAGTAAAAATAAAACTGAAGAAAATAAACAATTAAAATATATGTGTCATATACATGAGTCATTTAAATTAGTAAGTTGCTTTTTTAGCAATACATAATATTTATGAAACTGCTATTAAAATATAGACTCGATGCATCTTGTATCTGAAATCCTGAAATTCATCTCATCCTAGTTGAAGTTCAGGTGAGCCTCTCTTTCATGTATGTCAGGTAGAGCACATAAATGGTAACAATTACCAGTATTAGGCTTCATTTACCCAAAGTTTAATATTTCTAGTAAATGGGAAAAGAGATAAACCAATTATTTTATATTGATCAAAATGTACCTTCCTATAATTTTTTCCATATTTATATTGATCAAAATGTACCTTCCTATAATTTGCATCCACAGGAAAAAACCAATCATTTTCTGCATGATGGCCTTCAGATCCCAGGTCAGGTTATACTGCCTACATTCCAAATGGAGTAGACAGTTACAATATGTGTGAACAGAATCCTACTTTTTTGAGAGGTGCTTTTTCTCTACCATAGCTTTGGATAGGCATCTCTCCTGCACTAGGAAAATAGGTCGCTTTTCTAGAGTTTTCCACTCCAGAACCAGGACCACGGGCATGCATCACTGTGGGGGCAACAATGAGCTGTCAAATTCAGAGTTTCTCTCCATTGAAGGAGAAGTTGAAGGCAAAAGGAAGGAGAATGAAGCAGACTTGCAGAAACTGAGGATTGCAACAAATGCTGAGGGTGTCCCGATGGTTTTTGAATCTTTGGAACCAATACAACTCAAGGCCCAGTGAATTCCTGCCCTTGGTTTCCAAGATGCTCTACAGTTCTGAAAATGTATTTCTCTTTTTCCTTAAGCTGGTTCCACTGTTTTCACAGAGTGAAGCCCAGCTCTTGTTCATTTACTTCACCCAATGCTCATGTGAAATAGAGTAGCCCGTGTCTCCAGTCCAGGCACCATCATCAGCTGGGTACCAGCCTTGGATCCTCTGTGCCTATTGGTCTCAACATTCTAGCCTCTATATAGAAGAAGCACGGAAGGAACAAAAGACAGGAAAGGGTTACAAGGCTACCTCCAAATCTGGTTTATGGCATTATCTTTCTTTTCAGATGCATTTGGCTGTAATTTATAGCTGGAGAGTAAGGAGGGCAGAAGGAAGAAGAGTACAAGAAAGAGCAGAGTAAGGACGGAGCAAACTGGGGAACAAAAATTAAAAAAAATTGTCACCATTAAACCTAAGTTTGGCCATGAAGAGACATGTCCAAATCCAGTTAATTAGAGGACAAGCCCAGGAAACAGGTGATGAATTCTCTAGAGTCCCCTTATAGACTTTCCCAGGCAATAAAAGCACTAGGAGCTGCCATCTGTGGGCCCTGCCATGTGCCAGCGACTGGGCTCAGTGTTTTCATATGTTATCTTGTTAATTCCTTGGCTTAGACATCTCTGGGGTATGTTCAGAGGAATAAAAAGACTGTTGGCTGTTCCCCAGAGCCTTGCAGCATGGAGCATGGCTTCAGGTGCGATTGTGAGAAATGAATCTTCCCTGCTGCCAAGCGTAAACTCCGGGAAGAACTGCGGGTGAGGGGAGAAAGAAAGTGGTCACCCACAGAACCCGGGGAAGGCAGTGCCTGAACCCTCCTGGACTGAGAACAGAGAATTACAGCTGAATACTGAGTGTTGATCGAGCCCTTACTCCACAATAAAATATAAAAAATGCCTACATTTACTCTCACTTAAAATATTCACAGTAAAAATGAAAAGGCATTATTTTCTCAGAACATCTTAAAAGGAAAACACCAACACCAACACTGTAATAATCACGTTAAAGTCTTAAGGATTTTAGTTGCCAATCAGCATTCCTGAGCCTACTCTAGAGTTGTGACTTATAAATTAAGTTTCTCCTCAATGTGATCACTACTAAAAACTTTAAATATACATTATAAATAAGCAATAGTAAAACAACAATACTATATTTTACCAAAACAGTAGCAAGTGAGTATAAAAAAAGAGTTTAAACATTTAAAAAAAAATTGAGAAATCTTTCTCTATGACTTTTTAGCTTATTGATTTATATTACAAAATTTATTATAAATTAAGTGAAAGAGGAAGAATGAAATGCAAATTAATTAGTGAATTGAAGAGAACCCAAACATTAAAAATTCAACAAAGGGGAAACATTTCACCAATAATTGTCAGATGTCAAGATCTAGTAATTAGCTGGAAAAAAATGAAATCCTCTTTTTTCAGAAGAACATCAGTGTTTCCAACATCTCTTTTTATGTGTGCTGTTTTTCTTTACTATTAAAAAATCTGTCTCCTGGTTTATAAATGGGACAGAAGCAAAAAGGAAATAAATTTTTGAAAAATTTCAAAGTAAATATTTTATTCTAAAATATGTCATTAATACGGACCCAAGACAGTCTCACAATACTGAACTCATCAGTGTAAACAGAAAGCTTCTGATGCATGTTTTATCAAGAACAACTTTGTTTTAGGGACATGTGTCATCACACTACAGACTAAAATCAACAGGAATATACTATCTTAAATACTTGAGCAAAACTCAGTAAAAGATACAGTAGGCAAACATTGCGGTCGGCTCAGCAGTGATTACCAACTCATGCTCCAAATTCACTATAAAATGAAAATCAATATTTCCACAAGTTCCTGCAACATAAAAGATAACCTTCATTGATTTTTCTAGACTTAGGCCTCTCTGATAAAATCTAATATAAATTTTCAACCATGAGGATTTGGATCAGAGCAGGGGTGATAAGTCCTGCACATCTCTTAAGAGGTGGAGAATTTTTTTTTTTTAAAGTGCACGTTCATACTATTTATAATTTGCCCTGTGCAAGTGAAAGCCTTTTCCACCAGTGCTATCAGGAATCTCTTCTAATTTTTATTACTGTGAGGCTAAAGCCTGTTCCAGATAATTTGGAAATTTCAGGGGAGTTGTGATAGGGCTGATGGTGCAGCCCTGGCTGACTTGAGAAAGGAGCTAACCGGTAATAGCCTCCATGGCTGTGCTGATTAAATGTTGCCATAGATGAAAGGCCTGCCATTGCCGCAATAAATTAACCAATCACACAAATCCCAAGTCAGTGCTAATCCTTCCTTGATACTCTGATCCTCTGATCAGCTCAAGGAGGTAAAGAAACTGGCTTGTGACGCTTGATGCTCTAACCCCTGGATTTCATGTACACAAGGAGCTAATGATATCTTGCTGACCAGTTCAATGGGATGAACGCCTCTCACAACCCTTAGGGAACACCTCAGCCTTCCTAAGGAAAAGGGAGAAAAAATTAAAAAATAAAAAAAAGAGAGGGAGAGGGAAAAAAAATCAAAAAACAAGAAAAAAAAGAATGTAAGAAAACGAAAACGTGACAAGCAGATGGGTGGTTTTGTGTTTTACTAGGAAACTGCAGGCAAAGTATCCAGCACTTGTTAACGCAAATAATCATGCAGCCAGGACCAAAGTGGGACATGTTTTGTATCATTTAGGTGTGGATAATGAATCGCAAAAGGACAAGGATCAAACAGAAGTGGGAATCCTAACGAAAGCCACTTGGGGAGAGTGGCATTTCAAGAGAACACTGTACCTTCTTTCATTTTACTTTGGTTTTGGATCAGTTTTGAAGCCACTCCCCAATGAGTATTCTGGATGTTTAGGAGATCCACATTTCGGGTTTCCGTAAATTCTCTCATAGTTCCTACGTTCCATAACAATGTTAGTGCGATTAGGCGGTTCGAAAATGATTTAGGAATCCACTCATTTAATCAATTAGCAGAAGGTCTAACCACATGCAGTGTCTTCCTGTTAATTATGTGAGGGCTGCCTCTGCAACAGACTTTGTAAAATTGAGTCTGCACGATGCGTTCATGGATTTCATAATTGGGGAATTTTTTTTTTTGTATATAGTAATTGGTTGCTAGAAGTAAGAAGGCTCTAGGGTTTTCCTTTAGGGTTTCACATATAAAGAGTTTTTGAAAGGACTTCATTATCTTTCTTGGTCAGTCCCAAGAAATTAAAACTAATTCTGTTATAAAGGAGATGTAGGAACAATCAGGAAGATGTAGAAAAATCAGCATTTTGGAAATGCAGCTTGAGTATATTTAATATGAGAAACTGTGAGGTATAGTAAGATAGTCCCATGAACATATGTTGAATTATTTTATTCTCTGAAGGGAGATGAAGGGAAGAATTATCTTTTTATTTTCCAAAAGAGAATTTTAAAAATTATCTACCTGGTCAGTAAATTTTAATCACATTTAAGCAATATGATAAAGCAAAGCTAAGAGAATGTTGTTACATTTTGGCAACTGGGTATTTTAAATTTAAAATGCATTTGCTGTGATACATATGAAGTCTTTTATTAAAAATAGCAGTAATCATTCAGATCAATTATCTCTCTTATAAAACTTCCCTGGATTTTAACCATCTTGTCATTTACCTCTTTAATTACATGATGATCATGTACATGCCTGATAGCTCTCTCAAGTGACCTTCCCAAAGGCGATCCTTCCCATTGCTGGACTAGAGAGAGCCAACCGGTTGTAAGGAGCAGGTCCCATGGGAATTAATTAGTCAGAATGTAGAAGAACACAGCTTACTCCCTGCAAGGCTTTCTGGGCCAACACTGCAGAATAACACAGCTATTTCTGACCACAAAAAAAATGGAAGAAGAAAAAGGGGGAATAAAGAACTTTTTTCCAAGAACAACAGATGTTATAACAGTCCAGAGAGGCACTAAAGTAAGTTTTATGCAATAGAACAACAGGATTGGAAAGAACTTAAATAATGATTCCTTGTAGAATTGAATCCTTCTGAGTTCTCATCAGCTGTCTCACACCTGCAGTATCTATGCAGATTTAATATTTATCCTCATTAATAGTCTTATATAATGTACTTATAGTGCAGTAGTACTATTAGGAATTTGATTCACTATCATTCCCAAATGAAAGACACTATTCATGGGAAAAATTAAATAAAAGACCAGTTGAAACAGGCAGTACTATATAGAGATTTTCTTACTAAATTAGGAAAAGGAAAATTCAAATATATTGTTATGTTGTCCTTTCATTACTAAATTTAAGATGGATCAATAGCACAATCACAATTATTACAATATTATAAATATTGTATTAAATTGTATTAAATATTGTATTGCATTAAATTGGACAAAAAAAGGCAAAGAAATTGGAATGGCTTAAACTTAAGAGAAAACAAAATTGTTCTCTTTGCACTTTAATGACTATTCTTACTTAATAAGAAACTACCATGATTCCCTGCAGTGAGATATACATGGCATGCTCATGAAACAATCACACAGGTGAGTGGCTTAGTCTGCTCTTTTTCTCATTAACATATACACACAACCTTAGAAACTTATAAATATTTGAAACATACCAACACTACATCCTTAGCTTTAAATAACTAGAAATATTTCAGCATTTGACATTACTGTTACCCAAATTATGTGAATTTCCAAGATGATAGGAAATATACAGAGAAAAGTAAATAGCATTTTAAAAACTAACCACGTCAACTCCTGTCAATCCAAGTGGTTCTTCCTGATTTTCAGTGTTTTTAAGAACTCAAGTATAACAGAGCCCTATTATTCAACTTCAACCAAAAATTCAGGATCTTTCGATCATGTCCTTTTTTTTTTTTTTCTTTAAACACAGGGCTTTCTTATGCACTGGGGTAACTGTAAGGTGCAGCTATTACACTAAAAACTGTCTCCAGAAATTGACAGATGAATATGTAAGGCTGAAAAATACAAATATCAATTCCACTTTGGAAGAGAATTCTACTTTGTAATAGAGGTTCAACAACATGAACTTCTGGAGTAGAGAAATAGGAAGAAAAGGAGGGAGTGTGTCTGTCCCTTCCTGGGTGCCCTATGCAGAAAATCACCATAGATGATCCCTTGCTTAATGGAGGGATTACAGATAAATTCATAGGCCCTCTTTCCCCAACTATTTTATCTACTAAGGAATCTTGTAATCATAAAAAAAAAAGAAAGAAAAAAGAATCCAGATATCCAGAGACCTCCTTCACCATCATGAGTTTCTCTACATGATGAGTAGAAAGCAGTTAGATTCTTTTAGGGAATAAATTATTCTACTATTTTTTTTTCTCACCACTGGCAAGCAGGCTTTGTATCCAAAATTAAACTATGAAATTTCCACAAGCTTTAGTATTGAAGCTAAATTTGCAAAAGTTTTCACAGGAAAAGGAGAATGTCTTCTTCCTGAAAAACCGGGAGAGTGCCAATCTGTTTGCAGTTAGGATAAAACCCTGGATGGCACCAGTGAAAACATACAGCCTTCCTTACAAATGGGTTGTCTGGCTCCCCTTCACCTTCCTCCCGCCCTCCTTCTTTCCTTCTTTTTGGAAAATGAAGAGTGTAAAAGAAAAGCAGAATGAAAAACAACAACAACAACAAAAAAAAAAAACCTGTGCTCATTCTCTGATATATATTATCTATTAGTTTTCTCCCTTCTCTTGGAGACTTTCTCTTCATTCATTTGTACTCTAATTAGAATAAATCAGGCATGAGAAGATCAGAGATCCAAGCATGTTTTCACCCGTGCAATTTTCAACCTGCTCTACCATGCTGACATGGGCACCGCCATTTTCCCTAAGTGTTTAGAGTGCACAGATGAAGTGATTACGAAATGCTAAAACACTGTATTTGTCAATGTTATGACATCATCGGTCATTTCTTTGCTGTTGTTATTTTCCTTGAGAGAAAAGTTAGAGAGCAAATTTTATTCGCTCTATTCCTTCTTAGTGTATGGTTTTTAGAAAAATATACCTTGATTGTAGTAGATATTGGAATCAATTATAAGATTTCAACCGTACATGGCTCTGAGGATTTAATTATAAGGCATACACAGATTAAAAATCTACTAGGAGAAGGTATGTGCCCAACCATATGGCTAAAACCAATCCAAGAGATGGTCTGAAACATAAAGTTAGAGGAAAAAAAAGAACAAGAAGAAAAGTTCACAGTGTTGAACATTCTCTGTCCTATCACCATGTCATATCTCATTGTGATTGCTTCTTGTTGTCCCCCAACACTTCTTGATGTTTCATGTTTTCATGTCTTTATACATGCTGTTGTTCCTGCTTAGAATTTACATTCCTACTTTATGTTCTAAGGAAATTCACCCTTCAAAACGTGACTCAAAATCACCAACTACAAGCCTTCCATGGGCACAGGAGATAGTGAAATGCTCAATTTCATACTTACCCTTGGGGGTGGTTGCTATTTATGGGGCCAGGAGCTTGTTTCCAGCTCCTTCTGAAAACAAGTGCTTACGTCTTTTGGGGTAATTCCTCCATTGAACACACACACACTGGAGTATTAACCTTGGAGCCCTCCCCTCCCTCATCTACGGGCAAAGACATGACCCAAGCTAGACTAACAAGGGCACTCCCTCCCTGGACTGAAATGTTGCACAAAGAAAGAAAAAGACCAGAAATTGTTGCAGTTCACTCTTGACTATCAAAGTGCCTGATAAGACTGTACAATGGTTCCTACTATTAGCTACTCCCCACCCTCAAACTGCCTTCTTTCTTTCTTGCCCTTTTTAAAACATGGTTCTCTCACCTCCCGACAATTCTGTGAAGTCCCTCATATCCTCTCTATAATTTTTGTTTTTGCCTGTCAGAGATTGTTTCTATTGCTGATTTTGAAAAAGAAACAATTTCTTGTACGTACTTCCATCAGAAATCAACTTATAATGCAATAGTTTGAAATCATTTGCATCTCCATAGACTTCTGCATAGTGCCTGGCTCAAGAGGAAGTTTCAAAAAGTGTGTGTGTGTGTGTGTGTGTGTGTGTGTGTGTGTTTAATCAATGAAAGACATAATGAGAAACTCATAATTAATGCACATGCTAAAGAAGGCCATTATTAAAATGGAACTGTAGGAAGGTGGTATAAAAATTAAAGTGGTTAAAGGTTCTGAAGTCAGTCAGAATTGAGTTCAGATCCAATCTGAGTGCTTTCTGAGGAGTGACAGAAACCTGTTTTCTTAACTGTAAAAATGGAAGAGTTATATCAGCTTCACAGGATTGTGGGAAATGAAATAACAAAACACTAGGTCACTCTCTTGAACTAAATAAAATTAACTATTAATACTCAGGTTATTAATAAAAGTACTTATTATACATTATAACTTCAAGATTTAGAGCTGACCTATTTAAAAATAATAACTACATAATATGTTCTTAGCAATTTTTTAAAAAGAGAGAGAGAGAGGATCAACTTTATTTATTTTTCATCTGGTTCTGGTTTCTCCAATACCCAGTTATGTACGTGATGCTGGGGTTCGAACTCAGGACCTCAGGCATTTCAGGTAAGGGCTCTAACTGCTGAGGCACCGCTCCAGCCCTCTATTCTTGCAATTTTTTAAAACATCATTTTAACAATGCTACAATCCTAAAGAAAAGTACATTCTGTTTTAAAAGGTACCATCAAGTTAAATATTGCCTGACTTTCAGTGTGAAATATCTTCTAAAAATTAATTTTTTGTTATATAGGAATAATAATGTCCCCAAACGCAAGAGACATCAGCCAAGAAGAGTTACTATCCCAAAATAACACAAGATAGTTGGAAGCCCAAGAGCCCCCCAGGAGAAGGGATAGGCTGATTTAAAAGGAATAAGGCTAGCATTTTAGTTTAAAGATGTCTTTACAGATCTTACTGCATTCTTTGTCAATGAACAAGGTAATCAAAATTTAAAGTTTTGACTACAATAACCCCACAGGCCCTGGAGAATAGTCAGTGAAATATGAGAGCAGTTTTAATACCTAGAAGCCCAGCTGCATTATGGTAAGGTCAGCAGAGGAGCACTGTTGAGACTCCAGGCCATAATGACTCCATATGGAGCCGGAGAGCAGCTAAAGTAATAAACTCTCCCGCGATGATTTCTTTGCTCTTTGCAGTACTAATGTAGACTGACAGTTGCTCATCTTTCAGGGCATTTTTTTACTTGAAAAACCATGATTTTTTGGCAACTCTGATTAAGATCTGCAAATTCCAGGAAAGCACTGTCTCAGCCAACAAAGTTGTGTGCATTGGGAGAGTGTGCATGTGTGTGTGTGTGTGTGTGTGTGTGTGTGTGTGTGTTTGTGTGTATTTTAATGTAACTGATAGAAAGTCTGCAGCCCTTCACTTGTGCACTAAGATATTTCCTTTTCTTTCTCTTGGAATGGAAGACTCACTGAAGAGAAACTGGCATTAGCTTACAGGGTAATAAGATGACTCTAAATGAGGCATCTGAGGACAGAAACATTAGAAATTGGGGACAGCTGCGGACAGCAGATTTGGGACACTGGTATCATGTATGTAACAAATCTTTATTAATAAGTACATTAAATCCCATATTTTTCATTTATAACCACTGCATAATTTCCTGTTAACACTTCATGTAAATTCCAGATAAGGTAATAATTTTTTTTTTCAGAATTCTATTTCTGTTTCATTATATGTTCTATACTCTGGCCCACAGGTCAGTTGCATGATTGAAGTATTATGCCTCATTAAAATTCCACTAGTTAAAACATGGAGACAGAATTTGGGTAATTCTTTTCTCCATTACCAGAATTAACCATTCCAATACATTCCTGGGCTCTCTGAACCTCATAATTTATGTGTACATGTACACTACATCTACACCATTTAACAAGTTCTTAAATATACACACATTTAAGAAGCATATGTAACAGAGATATATACTGGTCAAGGGGTCTCCATATCCTAAACAGAAAGCTCTTATCTTTCTTTTGCTCCAGTGGCTGAAAATCCTTGCCCCACCACCTCCCAGTTCAGTATTTCTAGCTAGCAGCTGCTATCAGAAACCTAAATAACAAAAATATGCAAACTTGCACACTAATTCCCTTTGGAGATAGATCTTGGCTGCAGCCCTGTCATAAATCAGAGAATTTCGATATGAAATGAGGCAAGCAGCTCTAATCATTTCTGCATTTCAAATTGGATCACTGGCTCAATCACTGGGCTTTTTTAAACTGCTTGCCTAAGAGCAAATGTGAGGCGGGAGATAATTCTGAAGACATCTCTTCTTTTGTGGCCATAGAACTCTTTTAACTGTTTCAAGACTGAAGGCCACATTTCAGTGATAATAGCACAAATCTGGTGGGAGAGATAGGGATCCTTCAAGACATCTTCCTCCTCTTTCAACTCAAAGAATTCCATCAATATCTGCATATATTATATATATTAATATATGTGTGCATATGGGTTTTGTGTGTCTAAAAAAGAAAGTGAGGGAAAAAATAACAAGAAACATCTGACATATATCCAGTTAATTTCTCCTTAGAATTTCCTATTTTTGACACAAGACAGGTTTCAGTCGCACTGTAAGATAGTTAATATTTTGAAACTGGGAAAATGTTATTTCAAATCAAATGAAATTATACCAAAGGGACCTAAGGATGGGCTGCCCATTTGACCACCCTTCAACAGTCAAATGAGGAGTCAGAAATTCCTTTAACCTTCCCGGCTGATTTTAAAATTCTTATTACGATTGCATTTTTATATTTTTGCATCTCAGATAACCCTTTCAAAACAATGAATCGAGGGAGAAAAAAAAAGAGAGAGAGAGAAAGAGAAGAAAAAAAAAAAAAGAGCCTCCCAAGCAATTACTGAGAGCAAAGAATCCTCTTGACCTTTTGGTATTTTTGCTTTGAGTTGCCCTTCTTTCTTATCCAAATGATACTAAAGTCTTGTTGAGGGTTTCCCATGCTCTCTCCAATACTTTGAAATGGAATTCAGCTCTGCTTCAGAGGGTGTTTGTAATGCCTCGTGAGTCTAATAGTGATCTGATGAAATGTGAAAGCTGCTTGTGTTTTTCTTGGCCATATTAACAAACAAAATAACTGATTTATCTGCTGCTTATTCTCTGTTCTACTTTCACCTTTTAATGGCTCATATTGCATTTTACTTGTGGCTGCTCAGGGTGCTGAATTTGCCTTTCCTTTGTTATTAATTTTGTGAGTTGGGAGAGTGCTGACGTCATGCTGATACAGGTGTTGGAGGATTTTAATAACACTACTTGCTTTCCTATGGCAATCTAATAAATGATGCTATTACTGGGTATTTTGTGTACAGTTTTATAAATTTCACATCTGCTTGGCAACTGGAATAAGCCTGCATTTTTGCTACATACTTTCAGATTTATGAAGATAATCCAATTCCTGAAGCTTATTATGAAATATAAAAAAAAATCTTTCGATAAAATTTTTTATAACATGACATTTGGCATTTGTTATTTTTCTGGTAAACAGGTTTAAAACTGTTTTGAAGACTCAAAATATTAATATTTTTCCAACATGCTAATTAAAATCCATATTTATAGTACTATCCCTGAAGGTTCATGGTTTTAAGAATGAAGAGTTCTTTTTAAAACAATTGAATTCTGAATTCTATAACCAAATTTTTGACCAAAAAGTATCACAGATTAAAATGGTTAAATAATCCAACTTACAAAGCAAAATCTCAATGATTGGGTGTAACTTCACCTTTCTTTCCCAAAAGAATAAATTCATGGAAAATTGTATGAGGTTCTAGAAAGTTCCAAAAGTTTAAATGTATAAGTATATAAAGTTTCTTTTTTACAGCTTAGTTTGTGTCCTCCACAGAGGAAAATCATTCAGAATCAGCACACTAATTCATGACTATATTTTCGTTTTGTCTTTATCTGAGAATATTCAGCTAAGGCTTTGAGCTTTACTGGGACTTAAGTCTGGAAAGTGAAGCTATTTTAAGAGAATAGGGTGGTTGTTACCCCATTAACTTATCTACCCACAACTGACAAATGCTTATAATAACCTTGCATTATCCTTCTAATACCCCCTACTTTTGTTTTCCTGAATAGGTACCAAACTATTAATATTATAGCAGAACTATATATGTTACCCTTTCCACTTTGATATGCTTATTCCTAAGTTCACAAGGTATAGTGTAAAGTGACTGAGTGGGTGCTATAAAAGCTTCCATTGACTGTGAGTGTGTGTGTGTGTGTGTGTATGTGTGTGTGTGTGTGTGTGTGTGTGTGTAGGTACATGTCTTCTTATGCAGTATATGAATTTCCTCCAAGTAAAGTAATGTTCCAATCTATCAAACCAGCCTACAACATCCATTATAATGGACTCTTAAAGTTTTGGATAAAACATTTCTCTTCTTCAAATTAAATCTCAACTCGGCAACCCCATCAGTAACCCATGACCCACTAAACCATTTACCATGGCTTGAAATAACCAATACAGCATCTTAGCAATAAAATAAACACAGCATTGCATTTTCTGAATTTTTTAGAGAGAGAGGGGAACAGTGTGAGAGAGAGAGACAGGGAGAGAGCGAGAAGGAGAGAATCAATTTTATTTAGTTTTTCAATCTGGCTTTCCTTGACCCAACACTTCATTGTTTATGTGGTGCTGGGGTTTGAACCTACATCCCGGTGCATCAAGAAAGGTGCCAAAACCACCGAGCCACCACTCCAGCCCCATTTTCTGCATTTTTAATGCACCTGTGACTCAAAATAGGCACATTGAAAAATAGGTGATAAGAGTAGAGTATGACCACAGGCTGTGAGCCATATGACCCTTCGGCATTTTGACCCTGAATATTACGATTATTACCCTGCACAGGTTTCCTATCAGCTATAGAGGAGAGGACAACAATTTTATGAGGCTGGAACACAAAGGGAGTTTCTTAGCTTCTACGCATCACAGTAATCTCATGGGAAACTGAATTAACACGTGATTCTTCTACCCCTCAATTAACAGTGTCAAGAGGTAGAATTCAAGAGTAAAAATACATGTAGGGACATCAGCACAGCTCAAAAGAAAGCCAAGCAGAATAATAAAAGTGAGTAGGAAAGCCACTAAGAAGTTAATTCAAAAAAGAAAGAAGAAGATGGCATATTGTAAATAAAATGGATCAAAGGAGGAATTAAAGAGAAAGTGTCAAGAGTGGGTACACTATGAGTGGTGGAGTAGACATGGGAGAAAAAATTATATATTTGTGAGAAGTAAACTGAAGACTGGGAGTAGAGGTGTCAATGTCATATATGGCTGACTTAGACAAAAACAATACTCTTTCACATTGATCTAAATAATATCACAAATATCTCAAACATTCTGTCTATACTAAATTCATCTTTTATATTAAGCAAACCCTTAATTTTTCTTGACCTTGGTTTTTTTAACCTTTGTTAGCAACGTAGCTCTAATTAAAAATGCTATTTTTTCTAAATACATGCAAAATACAGTATAGTTTACTTGTTGAAGCTTAAGAAAAAGATTGTATGTGGATTTAATAAAATCTGAGTGATCTATGATAAAATTGGGAACTCTGATTTTTTAATATATTTTTTTATGGCCATCAGTCAAATCAGGAGCCAACAACATTAATGGCACAAAAAGATTCTTCTGTGTATATTGATCAGAAGTGAATTATAGGACCAGAGAGAGCTTCATAGAATTTGGAGTCTGGGAACTACCAGGATTTCTCTTCCCTTCATTCAGTCAACTTTTTGTTGACTGTCCAGATTAACTGCGTTGAAACATTTTTTTTTTTTTTTTTTTAGCTACTGAAAGTCTTAAAACAGAATGAGATTAGGAATTCTTAAACTCTGTGTACTACGTATTAGGCATTTCCCCTGACTTCTGTCTGTGACCATGTTCTCAACAGGTCAACTAGAAGAGAGCACCAAGCCTACCCATCATCAGCTGTCACCTAAACTTGCCCCCTGACTGGCCTGACATACATCCTTACTCGAAGAATTTAGTAAAAGACTATCTTAAATGGCATCCTGCCTGTGCAGAGGCAGTGTGGTTAATCTTTGACAAAAGAGCATTCACATGTCAACAAAACAAATACCTAATGGAAGGTCCTACTGCAAAAGAATAAAGTAGGCCATTCAAGCTGCCAATAAAAAAGAAATTTAGAAAAGATTGAAAGTTTGATTTCAGCATCATCATTTCCACTGAGATTGAAGTCTGACCCAAATCCACTGTCCTCCCTAAACTGAGGCTACGCAGGCCCAAAGGGTCAACACAAAGTATCTCTTGTAATGAAGGGCTTCAAAGTGGAGGAGGGGAAAGGGGATATCAAAATACTCTCTTTTGGTTTGATGTGACCTTTTTTAAAAAAATTTAAAACATGCTTTGAAAATTATTATGGAAAATACTGTGGAAAGAAGAAAATTATTATTTTTTATTTTTTTACCACTCCATTTCCTCAACATTTACCATAAAAAAGTATTTTCCATACAATGTGAGTATCATTGGGTAAACATGAATTTTACATCAGAAACTGAGTTAGCTATCTTAAGAAAATTCACATCTCTTCCCTTTATATGTAATCAGAATAATACTCAGAACAAATATTATCTAATATATTTTAATTCAGTTTTTCTCATGCTTTTATATTTCAAAGACTTTATATTTAAAATCCAACTAATATTTCTGTTTCCTCAAAATACATTTATTATTACTAAATCTAACAGCCAAATTAAAAAATAAAACAATGTCAAATATAACAGCTACAAATAATTAAGTTCAAAGATTTAATTTGTCCTGGGGTGGTCTTATGTTTTCATAATCCATACTTATTGTGTCTTAAAATATTTGAATCTGGTGGTTCTCAACTGGGGCAATTTTGCTACTCAAGGGACATATGGTAATATCTAGAGATATTTTTGATTGTCACAATCAAGGGGATGTTAGTGACTCTATATCCCCCACACAAAGAATTATGTGGTCCAAATGGGTACTGTTGCCAAAATTGAGAAACACACTTTAATCTCTATTACTGATCCATGGTCTCTGGTTTATAATTTATAACACCATAGAATTGTTTCATTGTTATTTGTGTTTTACAGAAATGCTGCGTATGGAATCCTGAAAAGGAACCCCCCAACAGTTTCTTTTTGTATTGTATTGTATCTGATGGTACTATTACCCGATTGTAGACAGAAGTCAACATTTCCTATGTCATTTTTTTCTTGATTTTATGACAGGAAAAAAAATCATTTAGAATGCATTTCTAATGCAGTAGAACTTTGGACAGTTCAGAGGTGAAATCTGACGTAGTAAAACGTCCACAGTTTTAGATGTAAAAGATAACATCTTTCGCTCATATCTACAGTAGTTTTTTATCTTCATCCTACAAAGTGTCATATTCACTTTTATTACATATATGTGACACTCATCTCTCAGAGTATTAGGCACCAAGTTTTCAGCTCCTGTATATATCTTAAAATAATTTTACCTGCTGTAGGTAGGTCGTTAATTAGATGGTAAACTCCATGAAGACAGGCATATTTCCCCTAATTTTTATGTCTGTTCATAAAAATAAAACCTTATATGCTACACACTCATGCACACGCACACACACACACACACACACACACTCACACTCACACGCACGCACACACAGTGGCCTGAAAGATAAACACTTTCGATAATATGGTCCACAATTGTAAAATATGCTTTGATATCCTATCTACCCCAAAGAAAAGATACAGCAAAACTCAGTTGCACACATTTCTCTTAAAAATAGGGGAAATGGTGGGAATAAAAATAGTGAGGAAGGATTGATTATTTCTAGTGCTAATCTTAGCAACCTTTGGAAGAAATATATCACTGGTGAATCAAAACAAAATAAAATATTGCATAGAAATAATCCACAGTACAGTTCGAAGTAAACTAGGTTGATGATTTAGTACCTCACTGAAATACTTTGAAACAAACTGAAGGGTTATTTCATCCTTATTAGACAACTCAATAGTTCAGAAGTTACTATGTTCTCTTGCCTGAAGGCCTCTGGACATAAATTATGTACCCCATTTCCTACCCCTCCATACACACACACACACACAAACACACAGAATCTGATCCCTCCCAGCTCAGAGAATACCCTAAATTTATCCAACACATTTTTCAGGCCTCCCTTTAGATAGTACTTATATTTTTTAACCACTAAATCTATGCGTGGGGGGCTGGAGCAGTGGCTCAGCAGTTATGATTGCCTGGCATGCATGAGGTCATGGGTTCAAACCCCAGCACCACAAACACGATGAAGTATTGAAGCAAAACCTGATGAAAAACTAAGTAAAATTGATTCTTCTCTCTCTCTCACTGTCCCTCTCTCTAAAAAAGGAAAAAAATAAACTATGCTTGGTACATGTCTAGGATACTGTATTTGCTTTATTTATCACTCAATATTACTGCTAATTGCCTACAGTAGTACCATATTCACTTATTTATTTGTCTGTGTTCTCTACTAGAGTATAAATTCCAGGACAATAAGATCAATGTCTATTTCAAGCACAGTATATCTTTAGTACCTATGACCATGCTTGACACTTCTTTAGCTAATAAAAATGTTTGCTAAATGAATGAATATAGCACTGAAATAAAGTATAAAAGTTACCTTCTCTGAGTCCATTCCTGCTCAGAGCACCTACACAGTTTGAACAGACCGTTATACATTTAACCGAAATTTAAGTCAAGGTTGAAGTGAGCTGGAGATCTTTTCCTTAGCGAAAAAGCTAGAAAGTGCTGAGTGCTAACACTAACTGGTATAAAGAAATAAATGAAATAAAATAAAAACCCAAGCTGCAAACTTTAAATATTTATAGACTACTATTCACCACAGCTGTTTTGTGTTTCATAGTATCTAATGCAAAAAAGGAATGTTAAGATACTTGAAAAAGTTTTCTATATGCAGATAATAAGGCAACTAACACTAAATAGTTGATAATTTATGAGGATTGCAACGTGAACCAGTGCCTTGTCTGGATTAGGTCCCAGTGCCTCCCTGTCCTAAATTATGAGCAATATTATTTATTCAATCATGCTTTTCCTTCCCAAAAAGGGCCATTTGCTTCAAATTGAAATTGATAAGAAGGAGAAAGAGTGCAGTCCCCATCACACAGTTTTACAGACATACATCCCTTATCATAACCAATGCCCTACCTTTAAAGACAGAAACATAGAGTTACAAATAACAGTCCTATTATCTAAAGTGGTGTTTGCATTTAACTGATCATCCCAACTTGAGTGGTGAGATACAGACCAGTGTCAGATACCTAGTATTTTTCAAGACATTGTCCAGACTAGTTTCCGTGGTTCTTTATCAGAGGGTTTTATCAGGCCTCACATGATAAGAGTTGCTACTATTTGCCAAGTTGAAATTTTTGTAAAATTCCTTAATTTTCTGTTGTTAATCCATCAAACACAAACACATGAAGACTTATCTTATTCTATAATAAGAAGTGGCTTGTTGGACTGGGAAGCAATAGGAGATAGGGGATGGGGGCAAGGTGCTGTGTTCAGTTTACTTATTAACTCTATCAAAACCAGCTAGGATAGTTGGTGGTTTTTACACTAGAGAAAAAAGAAACCTCTGCACAGGACTAAATTCCTGATTTGTGTTTTCCTTGGCATCAAATCCAGAATTACTAGGAAGAAGTAATATACTTTCCTTAAAATTTTTTCTTGATTTTGTTAGAATACATGTAATAAAATATACTCTGATGGAAATATAAAGGCATTTTAGAAACTTTAGAAAAATTGCAGTAAAAATTTAAAAGTAGAATTATTAGGGCTGGAGCAGGAGCTCAGTGGTTATAGCACTTGCCTGGCATGTGCAAGGACCCAGGTTTCAAACTCCCAGCACCACAAACACAACCAATGTTGGAGCAAAGAAAACCAGATGAAAAACTAAATAAAGTCAATTCTCTGTTTCTCTCTTTCTCTCTCTCTCTCTCTCACTGTCTCTTTCATTAAAAATAATAATAATAATAATAATTCTGTATTTCCAAAGTTAGCATTCAAAGCATTTAATCTAGGCAATTATGTTATTTTAGTTGTGAGCACCATCCTAAACAATATTATAATTTAGAAGTCCTACACAGTATTATAATTTAGAATTTGTCAAGATTTAAAATAATTTTACCTTTGAACACTTACTTCAGGCATCAAAAAAGCTAAAATATAATTCAATCTCTTTCAAAAAAAGTAATAGATCAAAATTAAAAAGAAAAATATGATAACCTATTTAATTTCATGAGGAATTTAAAAATTAAAACAGAAAAATATTTTGTTTAATCTAATACCTGCTCATAAAAATCTTAGGCAAAGTGGACAACCTTTTCTTAGAGGTTTTATGAATACAGTAGTTTCAAAAAGTGTATTTCATGATATGTTTACTAACATGGATGGAAAGAAAGTGATGATTCGAGAGGTTGTGTAGGTGAAGAGTAGGGAGCAGACTTCTAGAGGGAATGTCCTCTCATTTTTTCCAGAGCCTTTTCTCCTGGACAGCCCTTCCATCCAAAGGTTTATTCTCCAAACCCCTGAGAGGCCACCATTCATCAAAACAACCGTGCTAATCATCCCTGCTTCTCCTGTCATTGGCACCTCCAACCCCCTTTCTGCTGCTCCCTCAGAGTACTCTACACGGAAGGGCAATATTCCCTGTTCTTCCTGGGAACGATGAGAGATTGTAGTCTCAGAACCCAGCTGTACACTAAACTGCACACATGAAAGAGAGACAGGTCTTCATTTATTTTTCATAAATATATAGCTGATTGCCCATTATTTTAGAAAGCTAAACTCTTAACATTGTTTCAACATCTATTATGTGAAGTCATCAAGATGCCATGAAAAATATAACAATCATTGTTATTTCTTCACACATGAGTATATAGTTAAATAATGTAGAAGAAATATACAATCAACCCTCTGTATTCACGGGTTCTACAACTATTCATTCTACCAACCGTGGATTGAAAGTGTTCAAAAAAATAATTGTCTAGGGGCTGGAGCAGAGTGTATCAGTGGTTAGAGTGCTTGCCTGGCATGCCTGAGGATATGGGTTCAAACCCTAGCAACTAAGTTTCGGAAAAACAAAAACACATGAAAAAACAAATAAAATTGATACTCTCTCTCTCCTTCTCCCTCTTTCTCTATTTAAAAGAAATAAATAGATAATTGCCTATAATGAACATGTATAGACATTTTTTCCTGTCATTTAACCCTAAACAACAAACACAATATAGCAACTATTTACATAGCATTTACATTATATTAGGTATCATAAGTAAGTTCAAGACCATTTACAAGTAAATGGGAGGATGTGCATGCATATAGGCAAGTGCTGCATCATTGTATATGAGACATCAGTACTTACAGACCAAAACAACTCTCCCACAGAGACAACACATGATCAAAATAATAAACACATAACAAAATAATAAACAAGCCTCATCAAGTCAGGAAATGGAATAAAAGTTACAGATATGAATACTCTATTCCATATTTCACTAATTCCAAAAAATAAGTTCTGAATGTGGATTATGTTACCCAATGATGAATAAAACTTTGGTTTTATTAAGGCCAATGACATTACGTGGCTGAGTTTTTCACTTCAGTTTCTCTACCTGAAGTTTGATTGAGCACAAATTAGAAAAAAATATTCCAGATTTCTGGTTGTATATTCCTAAAGGAATTCCTTAATTACAAATTTATCAGATTCTGATAACCTGAAAAAGGAGCAACAGAGAGTCACAGCATTTGCTGTTCCTGGGCAAATAGGCACATTAGAAACTGAAATTCATTGCTGCCAAACACCTCGACTTTTTGTTACATTTGCAGCACATATTAGGATTTTTCAACTTTGGCTCTATTGATATTAGGGTCCAGATTATTGTTTGCTGTCGAAAGTTGTCCTGTGTGTCACTGGGTGTTCATCAGCAACTCTGACCTCTACCAACTAGATGCTAGCAGCACTGCTAGCGTCAGGCCCCTCTCATCCGTTCCCTCACAGGTCATGACAACAAAAATGTCCCCAGTACTGTCAAGTGTCCCTTGGGGACAAAATTGCACCTCGTTGAGAACTACTCAGTTAATTATGCTTCGTTAATGAAACATTACGAAGATAATTTTTCATTCTTTCTAACTCATTTTTCTTATATAAACCATTTTAAAAATATCACATGCTCTCATCAGGGTTGGATACCTGCCTGAAAGCTAATATATACATGTAGATTATGGTTTTCCCAAGGCCACATTCTGTGCTTTTGGGTATAAAGTATTAGAAAGAACCGTTGACAAGATGAAGTTGTACAATCTCATCCAGCAAATAATCTCACTTCAACGGTCACACAAACTTTACTATTAAGCAAAAACAGGCACATTTTCAAATATTGATTCCAACTAATGTCTGATCCTAACAGCCATGATCTTATCAAGGCCCCACTATAATGGAAGGAGTGTCAGAGTTAAACAGAATAGGCTGGGGTAAGATCACAATCTTCCTCACAATGATGTGATGGTATCACAGAACGGGATAGTATTCAAAGTAATTATCATTAATAGATCCTGGCACAGGAAAGAGCAGGCCTGATGGGGGTCTAAACAAACTTCAGTGAGGGAAAACAAGGTTGGTAAGAATCATAATTTAAGGCACTATTACTAGGTATTCCCGATGTCATTTTTATAAGTTTTAAATTCTAGTGAAGGAAGTGAAGAATTATTTTAGCACAATGAACATGGAAGAGGAAAACACACCCCTTTATTATTGACAAGGGAACTTGTCTTCTGGCACATTACATTTGTTTAATTTCTATGTTTTGATGTATGTTTATAAACAAATTGGTTCTAAATAATGAAAGTAATTAAATGCATTTGTTGTTTGCTATTTGTAGTCTACTAAGATTTTATCAGATACATAAATCTCCACCACAAGAAACAGAAAAGATTTGTTTATATTCTCCAAGTCCTTGACTAAAGTTTAGTATATTCTCAGGATACTATATAAAGCATCTTAATCCAGAAAAAATTCAAAACTAACTTTTCCAACTTCTGTATTTAAGATTCTTCTATTGCAATAATTCATTAAGTCTTTGGCCCCTATGCTCTAGATACACAAAAGCTCATGATAAAGTATCAATACAAAAAAAAAAAGTCAAGATGCTTTTTTAAACTTAATGACAATTAACAGAGTGGTGTAAGTAGATTTCATCTTCTTGAAGGTCTAGTATATAAATCCACTGCTGTTTAATGAGATATTTATGCTTGTTACATGCAAAAATAAATATCTGCATGAAAAATGATACTGGTGATCAACAGCCCAAACAATTAATAGAACAAAAATGCTTTTGCTGGAAATTTACTGTTTAGCTCCAAGTTGGTCACTATGCCCTTTCTTGTAAAAAACAGAGCAAATGATGTGCTTTTCTTATTGCTATGACACAAAATTTGAAGTTAGGAAAATGATATAAGGGCTAGAGTGGTGGCTTGGCAGTTACAGCGGTTGCCTGGCATGCCTGAGTATGCAAGTTCAAACCCCAGCACCCATGTACACAGCAAGTGTTGGAGCAACAAAAGCCACATGAAGAATGAAATAAAACTGATTCTCTCTTTCTCTCTCACTGTCCCTCTCTCTTATAAAAAAACATGTTTCACTCAGTGATATATACGTGTACATATAAGCATGATTCTGATTATTACTAGTACTATTATTATTCTTATTCACACTCTGTCCAGACTTATCTAGGGAGAAAAAAAGCCAAACTGCGTTTTAGTTTGTGTTTCTCTTTTCAGATGGGTGATTAATTACAGGTATTGAAATCTTTAAGACAATCATCAAGGATGAATGCGTCTCAGAACTCAGCAGTACACAGAGGCCTCTAAATGCAACTAGTTGTTAACCTGGTTAACAAAATGGGACATTCTATACTTTGTATCTTGTCTAAAAATAATAGTCCTTGACCTTAACCTTATCAAAATGGCTCTATCATCAAGGTCAAATGCAATAGTACATAAATTCAGTTGCACATAAGCATATCATACATATTCATGATACAAGAATATCTGTACCTTGTACAGTTCCCGTAAAACATTCTCAAGTAAAAACCAGTATTTTTTAGTAATTTCATTTGTAAAATAACATTACTGAAATTTGGCAAACACTTAAGAGAGATACAAAATGTAACTATTTGTGTTTTGGTCTTTACTTCATAGCTTCCATTTTTGCCTTACACTATGATTTATCATATACATGAAAAAAAACCCAAATATGTACATAAAGAGACTAATAGTAGCTGTCGTCAGTATATAACCACCTATGTCTGGAGACAGTCTCCGTCTTACTTTGAATAAATAGGAATGGTATAAGGGAGGCCACTCAGAAAACCCTCAGACCCTAATCTTTCAGAAGGGACATCATGATGGGCAGTGGATGGGCACCAAGGTCTTTCTGGGTCTGAAGAAAGCAGGGGAAGTACAAAGTCATGGTGCTGAGCACCTCACAAGGGTTAGCATTGGCTGGTTAGCAGAGCGGCAAGAATGCTAAGCAGGCCCAACGCCTCTGAATGTCTTGTAGCAAGTAGAAAGTATCACCAGGATGTGAAGCATCCAGCAAGCGCTTTACCAGTCCCCACTTTGCAGTAATGCATTAAACAAAGCAAGGAAACTCCTATCTGGAAAAATCATCCCATCAGCTTGTGGAAAGATATGTGGAAATGCCGATTTTTGTTCTTTCATGCATTAAGGGGATTTATGCAGAGAAAGCAAAGGGCACACAGTGAAACCAGGGGCTGACTCTCTTGCCAAGAGGCTCATCACTATTTTTCATCTCTGTAACACAAACCCACTATATGCTCTTTCTCTTCAGCCTGCTAATCAGGGCAGTGGTACCCGATAGTGGATGATTGACTAAAGAAATCAAGATTGCACTTATTCCCCGAGGCACGCTGTACCTCGGATCAAAGAGTGCACATGTGGCCTCCTGAAAATGCAATCCCACTGCTTTCCCTCTACACTCCCTGACACAGGAACCGAAGACAAGAATCCTCACAAACCAGTGACTGTCTCTAAAGAGGGAGCAAAAACTAAGAAGCAGAAATTTGGGGATCTGGGCTTACTCCATTAAATAAATTCTTTCTAAAAAAGCTTAAGGCTGATTTTTCACTTTCTCACCCAACTTTGTTCATACTAATCGTGATGAAAAATTAAGGACAGCCATACTGGATGATAAATATTTAAAACCAAGACAATCTCTTTATAAAAGAATGGATAGAATCCTATGCGGAAATTTTACTTATCTCAGTGCAACACAAGTCATTCCAAGAATGTGGCAGAAACACAGGTGTTAAAACTTTTTTTTTCTTTTAAGCATGGCATCTTTACTTACATTATCATTTAAAAATATCCATTCTTTAGTTATTTCACATGGCATTATAATGTATAGAGAACATGGCTCATAGAAAATGTTCAAGAAGGTTCACCTTCAATTTCATAAATATGAACCCATAAAAATAACAAACTTCATTTTTTTTAAAGAGAGAGAGATAGAGTTAAATTTATTTTTTCATCTGGCTTTTGGTTTTCCTTCATTTAGTTGTGTATGTGGTGCTGGTGATAGAACATGGGATTCATGCATGCCAGGCAATTGTTCTATCACTGAGTCACCTCTCTAGTCCAACAAATGTCCTCTTGATTTAGGATCAGATTGTCAAAGTCATAATAAGCATTATAAATATCAATGGAAACTAAAAATGTCATTCATGCTGGTGGAATTATTAAGGGACCTCTCTTTTATCACATTTCTAGTATATTCAATATACAGCATTCTTCTCAAAGTGTTAAAAGAAACTCAAGCTCCAATTTTACCAGGGATGGTGAGCAATCATTTCATGGTGAATCTGCTCTACCTCCACATAATCTAGTCAGGGAAACACAGCTCTGTTACCATTATAATATTTTCACTAACCTCTGGGTAAAGAGGCCATGAAATCCAGTATTTTTGCTGTGTTAGTTAGATTAAATGTATTTAAAATTCTATCATTTTATAATTGGTCAATATGGATTACATAGACCTTGAGATGATTCCCATCTGCAAAACAGATGCAAATTACTGAGAAACTTTAAAATTATAAATATTCTGTATTGTTTGATGCTAAAAAAACAAATTGGCTCATATTACAATGCATTTAATGAAATCTGGATGTAAAATGAGGTAAAATGGTAGACTGTAGAACTTTACTAAAGCGGACCCTGCATTTCCTTGTTTCCAGTGAATCCTTTCTTTCAACCTCAGGATAACTTAATATGTACTAGCAAGAGATGACTAGGAAACCTATCAAGGAGATGCAGCTAGGGGCTGAAGCAGTGGCTCAACAGGATCCTGTTTGCTTGGCATGTGTGAGGACCCGGGTTCGAATCCCAGCACCACATACACAACTAAGTGTTGGAGCAATGCAAACCAGATGAAAATCTAAACAAAATTTATTCTCTCTCTCTCTCTCTCTCTCTCTTCCTCTCCTAAAAAATATGCAACTTAAATAGTAGGCTGCCTCTTCCTTTAGATGCTGTCAAACACCCTGACACAAGATGATGTGCTTCTCTTTCTGAAATTCTCAGGAGCTAAGCACACAGAACAATCCTGGACGGAGTGCCCTCCCCTACAACCCAATGATAAATAAGATTTTAAGCAAATATTAGCAGTCCTTCATAACAACACCATTACTACTAAACCACTCCATTTCCTATGTCTGTTGATAAATACTGAAAATTAAAGATAAAATATATCAATCCTAATTCAATGAAATTGTTTGAATTTTTTATAATTATGAAGTATTTATACCACCTCAAGGAAGGTTATAAACAGTTTCTAATAATTTAGGTTCATGGAGACTGCACATTAAGGACACATAAAAACTCAGAAAATCAAATGTAGTCATTCTTCAGTTCCAGGGGATTAGTTCCAGGACCCCCTGCAGATATCAAAATCTAAGGGTGCTCAAGTTGCTTATGTAAAAATGACATAGTTATTTGTATATAACCTACACACATTCTCCAGGAACTTTAAATCATCTCTATATTACTTAACATACTGGACTCAATGTAAATGCTTGTGAATGGTTATTGTGCTGGATTATTTAGGGAATGAAGACAGGAAAAGCAAAGTCTTTATATATGTAGTACAGAGGCAACTTTTTCTTAAATATTTTGACCTACTGTTACTTCAATTCATGCATGAGGAAACCACGGTTGTGGGGGGCTGACTGTAATAGGAGAGAACACCTTGAGTTTTCTTGCTTGTGTATCTTTTCCATTTCTCACACTTATTTTTTTTTATTCTCTCAGCATATTTACCACTTTAACTAAACAGAATCTTCTTATAATGTTCTAGGTGGTCAGGAATTATAAACATGTTTTTTACATATTCATGTCCTTAAATATTCTACATTTGTTGTAAGTTACCTATTATAGCATATAAAATATTTTTGAAATGTGGTAATTTGGGATTTTGACATGATCAAAAATAATGAAATTATCAGCACAATGTTAGAAAACATTAATGATATTTATAATGTTGTTTACTCTATGACAGGAAAATACAGAGAAATGCAGGTAATTATTTCAGGAACAGAGGAATGCTTTATTTCACAATACTATTTGATTTAGGAATGTTAAGAGTACAAGCAAAGTAAAATAAATTATAAATTTATTTTTATCTCATTTGTTGGCTTAAAAATGGCCTTTTTTCTCTCTCTGTGTGTGTGTGTGTGTGTGTGTGCATGTGCACATTCACATGCCTGCATTTGTGTGAACATTTATGTCAGCCTTGCTTAAAGCAGTGCATAAAGGTTATGGGTAGAATTCGTATATATTTAAATAATCATACAAGAAGTAATTCTGTTTGATGAGAATTCAGACCTTTGTGCCCCCACTTTTTAGCAGAGTTCCTGACTTACAGTACATACTTAATAAATAGTGAATCAAGTTTCCCTTCAAGACTTTTATCACAATTATCTAACATTAGAGAAAGGAATAAATTTTAGTCATTTAACTGCTAGTAGATATAGCAGGGGAAGACTGTTAAAATAATTATGAAATAATAAAATAATTTCTTCACTATCCTCTCATTTGACTGCAGAGAAGATAGAGGTAACATACCACTAAAAATGCATGCAATACAGTGGAGGATTAGTTAGTTTTAAACAGGTCTGCCTTGACTCTTTAATCCCATGCCTTACATAACCAAGTGCAATATTTTAGATTGTGTCCATTTTAACAAGTTTATTTAATGAATAACTTTAAGGAAAAAATGTGTGTCCTCATAAAAAAGCAAAGAATGAGTATTATTATCCATGAAGACTCATTCTTCATATCTTTCCTAGGAAGAAAAAGTTGTACTTCAAAAAGACTCAGACAGATACGTCACTTTTCTTCTATTCTATCTTTCTTCTTATTTTCATGCAGGTATGTTTTCAACCAAAAGTCAAGTGTTTGAACTAAACTCATCAAATCAAGGACATTCTAGTTGAAAAGGGAGTTTCTCTCTGCCAGCGAGAACTTGCAGAGGGGTGTTCACCTCCAGGCAGCTAAGGTTTCCTAATTAAGCACCCTACCATCCATGGTATGTGAGGTCATTGCCTATCATTCATCCAATCTGACAATCACGCTGTTTTTAATTCTTTGTGTCTGTATTTTTATGCATAAAACAGCAGACCCATAGTGAACTGGGGAGTGGGGATGGAGCCTGCCTTTATAAAACTGAAGATGCTTAAATTAATACTATGTTAACGTGATGCCAGCTCTCTTTGCCCCTGTTTGTTGCTATCTGTATGTTATTATTGTATGCTATAAAATATTGGTTCTATTTTGCAAAAGTTCAGCTGCCCTTATTTTTTTTTCTTCATGGGTAAGAATGTTTTTACTTTAGCTGTCCAGGGAATAGCAGGTCAGCTTATAAAATTCGCTAGAATTCTCTTCGTTGTATGAATTATTTTTGAAATATTTAATGGGTATTTTTTTAATCCAGAGTAAAAATAACACATTTATTCCTCCTCAAAAAACCCCAATAAATAACAAAGGTACATTATGCTCCAAAACAGCTTAACTGAACCATATGTGGATCTAAGGGCCTGCCAAAATGGAATCAGCATTATAAAACATAGCTTCATATTTCATCTAGCTATAAAAGAGGAACTTAAAGTATATGAAAAGTATTGGTCACTCAGACAGCTCATGATGACAGTGCCTTGAAAACTCACTGTCATCACATTAAAAGCGACCTCATACTTGCTCAGGGAGGTTTCTTCAGGTGATGATTGTTTTTGTTGATTGTTGTTGCTGTGATTGTTTTGTGTGTGTGTGTGTGTGTGTGTGTGTGCACGCGTGTGCGCGCATGCACGTTGTCTTTTTTGGCTTTTTAAACAAATGACTTAAAACAGCATCTTGAACCTCGGCCCCAGTGACAGTCACAGAATTGTACCATCAAAATATTTCATTTGAAAATCTTTGAGAAGCAGCAGAAGGCTTGGCATTGAACCCTTAGGATCCCATTAAGGGCCTCTGCTGTTATTCCACGGCTCGTCTAGTCCAAAACCGTACACTCTACCCCCACAGAGTCTCTCCAAAGCCATTCTGAATCCTCTTTTCCCTTATCTGGCTGATACAGACCTGCATCATCCTCCGAGCCTTCTGACAGGGGCTACAACAATTGGGGGGAAGGGGGGCTCATTGTTTCCTCTCACAAAACCCTGCCACAGGGCGCAGATTAACACCAAAAAATAGATGGCTGCAACCAAGGAGAAACATTTTTCAGAATGCCTCCACTTGATTAATGAAGTAACGGAGCCGACCACCGTTCGACTTTGTGCACTCTTCCTCCCTGGCCCTACTCTTCCTAGAATAGCAGCAGAGACGGGTAGGACCTATCTCCAGTGTTTGCTTCCTTTAAAGAGGTGTCATTTTCACAAAGTTCTGAAGGAATGCAACAAGAATAAAATTCCTTGCTGAAATATTCAGGTCTGGTACAAAGGTGTTTTTTTTTTTCACATCTGAACTTTTTTAATGTAGGCAAGGGCTACATTATCAGCTGTTGTTCCTATACAAAGTAATTCAGCGTGTACCTGGACCCTGATGACTATTTCAGATGCATGTGGGGATGTCACTGGGTAGCTTTACATGGATGGATATGCTGCATATACCTGAAAAGTAGTGGCTTTCAGCGAAGAGGTGGCAATGTCACATCAAAGATTTAAATAAAAAGGTGTGGGACAACGACGCTCCTGTCCATGTGATAATGCTCATTCTAATACGTATATGGCAACAAGGAATAAAGATAGGTATCTGACTTCTTAATAAATGCTAAAACTTAAGCATATGAAATGCCTCTGCTTTTTCAGACTCTGTCCCCATTTCTTGGTATTTCCTGGTGCATCAGTGTGTCTCTGGCTGCCTTATTCACTCCCTTCTCCACCCAACTCTAAAATGCCATAAATAATGAAAGAATTGAGTTAACATTGTAAAATACAAACCTACCTCAAAAGAAATTCAAACAGGGTAAATTACTTTTCCAATTGTTGGAAATCCCCAATCACACACCTGAGAAATGTTTTCTAAAGAAAAACTTCCTGCAGAAAGAGAATACAATGAAGGCAAGATAATTCAGAAAGCAGTTTGACCACTTAACCTTTCTTTCTCTTCTTAAAAAATAAGTGTTTTTTTTCTCTGCTTCTGTGCTGATTGCCTTCTTAGATGATAAATGCCCTAACCACATACCTCGCACTTCTCTGGGCTGTGAGTTCTCAGAACACACATGCTAGTTAATCAATAAGTAGCAGCATCTGCGTGTGTTTAAATTCATGTTTGCACACGTGAATGGTCATGTAGTCATGGGAGGACAACCTTAAGTGCTTGCCAAGGCAGAGGACAGAAGTGAAGAGGCCAGACACATTGCTGGGTAAATGAAAGAGATGAATAATCTACTTTCTATTCACAGGTATAATAAAAACTAATCTAGATTTGTGTAACAATCTGTATATTTTTCAAAGTGACTAAATGCATATAATTTTATATAATTTTACAACAACTCTATGATGTAGGTCTGGTATAATAACCTCTATTTTATAAATGAGCGAATTGAGAGAGCATTGTGATTACCCACCGTAGCTCAGTCACTGGGTAATAACAGTGAGGACCAGAATCCAGAGATTCTGACCCCATCATGAGCTCTTTCCCATACTTTCTCCTCCAGTGTTGATCTATACAATATGTTAGTGTATTTTTAAAAGCACTGAAAGAGAAGAAACAATCTGAAAACAGCTTCTGACTTCCATTTTCCATTAGATTTTGTATAAATTGTGATATATATATTAAATTATTTATAGTTATATACAGGGAGAAAATACAATAAAGACAATACAATTAATATATGTATGAATCTCGAGATCAAACAAATGTTTGCTATATTTTAATGGCTTTATCTGTGAAATTAATAACTAAATAAGTTAAGAAGTCATTGATCACCTTCTATGTCTCAAACCATATTTACCTTCAGAAATAAGAATAAAATACCTCGTTTTCACAAATGTCTTTTTATTGTTAATCTTTGATTTTGGTTTTGATGCCTTATTTAATGTGATTTTCTTCTCTCCATTCAGATTAACTGAATTTTCTTAGGTAATTTCTCCTATTGCTCTTAGTATTTCAAAGTTCTTCCTCATTTAGAGGTCAAGTATTTACTTATATAAATTACCTTCTGTGGTAAACAGCCCCAGTGATGGCTGCCTTCTGGTTTCGGACCCAAGCTTAATGTTTAATTCTCTTCCCTTAATTGTGGGATAGACCTAATTAAAATAAGCCAGAAAAAATGACAAGATGCCACTTCCAAGGTTGTGTGTGTGTGTGTGTGTGAGAGAGAGAGAGAGAGAGAGATATACTGTGGCTTCTGTCTTGGGTTCCCTCTCCTGTTCACTCATTTGCTTGCTCAAGAGATGCCTGCTGTCATGTTATGAGATAATCTAGGGAGAATTTCTGTCCACTGGGCCAGGTGTGGAGTCAACAGCCATCCGAGTGAGCCTGTAAGCAGATCCTCAACTAGTAGAGCCTTCAGATCACACACACACACACACACACACACACACACACAATCAGCTTTCACCTTGACTTTAGATTGTGAGAGATACTAAGCCAAAGACACCTATGTAAGCTATGCTCACATTTCTAACCCTCACAACCTGAGACCAAGGCATTCCAGAAAAACCACAGGCCTGTATACACAATCATATGCTTAACCCTGACTTCCCAACCTTTAAAATGGAAAGTGATATAAAACATATAAAATGACATAGAAGATACACAAATTACTAGAATCAAGAAAACACAGCTTTGTCAAACTGGGACAATGAGTTTTGGTTTTGTTTGTTTGTTTTTTAAAGAGAGAAGGACAGTGAGAGAGAGAGAGAGAGAGAATTAATTTTTATTGAGTTTTTCACGTGGATTTTGTTGCTCTGACACTTGGTTGTGTACGTGGGTGCTGGGGTTTGAACCTATGTACTTGCGCATGCTGGGTAAGCACCGTAACCACCGAGCCACTGCTCCAGCCCCCCAATGAGTTTTTTTAATGTGAAAAAATAAAGTAAGAGTAAAGGAGTAATAATAGCATTACATTCAATACATAAATTAACAAATAAAAGACATGCTAATCTCAGAAAGAGAATTTCTCAAATACTTTCCCAGAATATGTAATAAATATTACTTTATTTTTCTCTTATAGAAATATATGCAAGAATATTTACCGCCAGGCCATCAAGCAGCATTAACACAGAGCTTTATAAGGCTTGGACAGGGTTACAAACTTGCTTATGCCAGGAAAACCTCTTATGATAACAAGGATGGTCAATGCCAACTTAGAGCTACAACTAAATTGATGCCACCCTGGTATTACCTACTGATGGTAATACTGAAAGCAGAGTCCAATATGTTATAAGAGACAGAATTATCCCTAGGTAGTTTTGATTTTAGATCAAACTGAAGAAATAACAAATGGTATCTACATCCACTTTCTCATAGTTATCATCTCCAAGTTACTGAATGTATTAAATATCATGCTTATCTGGGAGTGCTGCTAAATTCTCATAACATTGGAATGATATTTATCATAACCATGCAGATAATAGGTAAATGCACAATGCCCAACTGTATAAAAATAATTGTAAAATGGTAAGTCTTCCAAAAAGTCAAGCAGAATGATGTGAAAAGACTTGCCAGCTATATCACAAATGACAGAAGACGGAAGACAGTTTTGATCTTTTTTTGGTTTTTTAAAGAGAGAGAGAGAAAGAGAGAATCAATTTTTATTTATTTTTCCATCTGGCCTTTGTTCTTCCAACACTAGTTGTGTTTGTGGTGCTGGGGTTCAAACCTGGGTCCTTGTGCATGCCAGGCAAGCACTCAAACCAGTGAGCCACTACTCTAGCCACATGATCAACTTTTCAAACAACTGTTCTTCACAATGCTTTCTCTTTTTTAACTTCTCCTTTAGCAAAAAGAAATATTTTGAAGCTTTATATTCCATAATTTGTGTTATGAAAACTATAGAGTGTGGTTTTCAAACCATTTCCTTACCACCTAAAATGATGATAGAGTCCCCTTAGGAGGTCAGGCATCTAGGTGTCTGTTCCTTGCATCCCAGAACTTCAAGCTTACTGATCTGGGTAAATGGAGACAAAGGACAGCGGCAATGGGACCCACATGAACCAAATTCATGTAAGGGATGCTAATGCATGAAAAACAATCTGCAAACAGTGACAATTTCCAATATAAAGCAATAGGAAGCCTTTGTCCTTCATACCTTTACTGTATGGGAAAGGTAGTGCTACTCCTTGCTCTTACATTCAGACATATACTCTCAGCAGAGTAGCTTTGGTCACATTATGATGATATGAAGAACTACACTTGCAGGCATTAATTAACAGCATAACACTAATATTCACTTTAGTAATTCCGTGAAAAGAGCATCTTCAAGGTTTCTAGAGAAGGAGACTGATGAATAATCTCAACTGAAGAAAAAAGATACATTTTTTAAAAATTCAGATTTGGCCAACATAGAGGTAAATAGGTTTAGCCACAAATCAAAATCCAAAGGCAAATGTGTTTAAATTTTAGGTACAGAAGAAAAATTAGGGCCATAAATAAAACCTGCTATGCACAGCAAGGAATTGTGTCTTTCGGTTCTTACCTATTAAATCCACATCAAAATGTATAAAACCTGGAAAGACTCAAGCATTAGGAGGAAAAAGTCATTCAAAGGAAGATGGAGGTGAGCAGGCAGACTAGTTATGTATATAAAGTACATTTTGGAGACAGGTAATAATTATCAGGAAAAGCACAATTTGTTTTCAGTTCACTATCCCTGATGACAATCTAATTCCATTCACTGTGGACATCATAACTCTACCTTCATTAGAATATTGCTAGTTCCTTCTCATTAACATGTAGTTGAGCTCCATGGTTTGCTTCTCGGGGTCTGAATAGTGAAGTAATTCTTTAACATTTGGTTTCTTTCTTTCAGATTGACATTCTACAGGATGTCTTTCATTACTCGCACTTCCATCCTAACCTCTCCACTCATCCTGAGCCCTCTTTCCCTCCATAAACAGCAGCAGCAACAACAACAAATCCTACTCTGATTCTTGAAACCAGGCCAAGGCATCATTTTCCAAGGCTCCGATGCGTTAAATGTCTTGCCTTTGTGTCTTCTCTGAGCAGCTTCCCTGTCCACTCAGTTTCCATTAATTCTCCACGTAGCAGAGGGTAAGTGAAGCCAGCATGTTTCCCTCCCTGAGGGACAACTCTACAACCTCCATCAATAATGTATTTCACCAACGTTTCCCAAGAGGAACAGGGTACAATTAAAAAGGTTATAAGTCCTTGCACTACTAGAACCTAAGGGCATCCGTGAATGAAACTGGCTTAAGCCCAATTAGAGGAATCAGTACATTTGTCTTCTCTTGGAACAACCCTGCTCTTACGGCTCCCATCAATTCAGTATAAATCTGACTGATCTTATCCAAGAAGTTAATAGAAAATTGCTCACAGTGGGCGACTGCCACCTCAGTTTCCAAGCAGAGACAGATGGAATTTCCCAGATGGTTTGTCACTGGAAAGTGCGAGCCTGGATGAGACTTCACAGAAAGCATGGTAGATCAGTGCACCTTCTTGGCCTTCACCCATGTCATAGTGAGGGTTCTAAGACTGACTCTGCCATAAGCAAATCATAACTGCCTCAATGGCTCAACACCTTATCCCCCCTAACTACCTCAAGGGTTGCACATTTTACACTGAGATTAGTCAATAGTTATTCAAGAAGTCATCATGGGCATATCACTTTATTGAGTAAAACTAAAGAAATAGGTATAGTTATCCTACCCCACTGAACCTTTCACTCAAATTAAATTAATATAAAAAAAGTATACAGAAAAATAAAGCTGACTCAATATAGCACTGTGGTGACTGTATTACAAAGCTGAGCAGATGAAGCAGGACCACCGAGGAAACAGAAATGAGGGTAAAATCTCAGGGATGAGGCAGGAGTCCTGAATAAAGACAGGCACACATCACTCCCTGCTATTGGAGAAAAAAAAAAAAAAAAAGAAAGGAAAGAATGGATTTGTTCCTTAAAAGTTGTTTGTTGAGCTTTTACTGTGTTAGGCATTGTTCTAGGTAGGAAGGATATAAAAGTAAAAGGTAAGAAGCCTGTGGTCTGCAGAGGACATAGGCGTATAAACAAAGGCCCACACTTCTGTGCTCAGTGACCCAGTCCTGGTAAACCTGGAGCGTGAGAGAAATACTTCAGGAGTAGTTATCGGTCCCAGACTGGAGACTCCAGGGAAGGTCTGCTTCGGAGGTGACCTTGAGCAGGGTCTTTAAGAAAGAGTTGGAATGACTGCGATTAAGAGGAGCAGGAAGAGAAACACGGGGTTCTCCAGGTTCATGAAATAGCACAGAGATAGAAGTGATAGGAGAAAAGAGGGGCTCAGAGAGCACCTCTTGTGCTTCAGGCTGACTGAAGTCCACAGGATAGTGGGAAATGAGCAAAAGCTTTGAAGGCACCAGAAGGCTTCTTTAGGCTTCACTGTGGCGTTTGAATTACTATGTGCCCTTTAGGCCTATTTTAAGCACAAGTGTTAATTGACTAGTAATATTTAGGACATACTATAATCTGAATAAAGAAAAATAAAACAAGTATAGTAGAAAGAACAGTTAGAAGAACCTTCTGTAGCTAAATTATGGAAATAATCTAGATATCCTCACTGGATGAATGGATCTAAAACTGTGGTATACACACACACACACACACACACACACACACACACACTGGAGTTCTACTCAGCTATTAGAAAAAAGAAGATATCATGGCTTTTACAGGTAAATGGATAGAAATGGAAGAATAAAAGCATGCTGAGTGAAATAAACCAAACATGCAGACTTAAGGATCAAAGGTTTTCTCTGGTATGTAGAAGCTAGAGTAAAACCTAAGACAAGATGAAAGTTACTCAAGTCTCAAGTTTATTTAATAGACCAAATTTGAAGTAATACATAAGCTGTGGCAACTATAGTTATGGGGGGAGAAGGGATGGAGAGAGGGAGGGAAAAGGGGGGCAATCAATACTGTAAAGTACACTTGACTCCCATGAGAAGTCCAAATATACTCAGGCAAGCATATAAATCTAGCAATTTCAATAATTAAAATACATGTATACGGTAATTTATATTTGTAACATGGGAGAATCAGAGGGGACCTGAGCTCCGGGAGTGGAGAAAGGAGAGAGGAGATACTGGACAAGTCTGGGTTTAAGCTACTCCGTCATTACGTATGCGTGGATGAATGAGAAGCAACAAATCTCTTCAGGATGAAAGACTATGCTGAACCAATTTTAAACTAAAGAGAACATTGTGGGTGCTGGAGCGGTGGCTCGGTGGTTACAGCGCTTGCCCGGCATGCGCAAGTACGTGGGTTCAAACCCCAGCAACCCACATACACAACTAAGTGTCAGAGCAACGAAAAAAGCCATGTGAAAAACTAAATAAAATTTGATTCTCTCTCTCACTCTCTCTCTTACTGTCCTCTCTTAAAAGAAAAAAAAGGAACATTGTGATGAGCAAGAGAGCTATCATGAAGGCTTTGACTGCAACAGTGGTAGTGGGAGCAGGAAACGAACAGATATTTAGAAAGCGGGATTTAGGATTCTTGATTACTGAAGTGAAAAGAAGAACCTTGGAAGATTTTGATCTCTGAATAGAAGACAGTGTGATAATTCAAGGCAAAAATAAGGGTGTAGGGTGTGTATAACTGCAGGTGGAAACAAGCATTTGAAAGTGAGAGGAGAAGTAGAAATGGGGATATCTGGGAGGCAAGAAAAGGGATGGAGAGCCCCAGGACCGAAGGTGAATGCAACTTGGATGTACGGGAGAAGTGACCACTGAGTTACATGAATTAAGTGGGAAAGGCTTATAAACAGTTGAAATGTGCTATATTAGAAAGAGTAAAAAGTCAAGGTTGGAAAAATTTTTAAAAATTAAATGTTATTGGTAAATTAGGAGCTGAAGCTTTCTAGTGGATAACTCCCAGAGGCACCAGGAACAGAGGGAGAAGAGAAGAGGGGCCAAAAGTGTTTGGGGATACAGGTACAATTAAATTAAAAAGAGCTAAGACCCAGAAAGATGTGAGAAGTAGGAAAGTATGGTAGTCCTGAGCTTAAACTGAAATAAATATAAAGATGCAAGACATCATTCACAATGTCAACATCAATTGAAAAAAAAATAAGACCCAACCAAAAGCCATGCCTCTGCAATATTATAAGTTCTATCACTGACTTTGTAAAGATGGCTAGATAAAGATGGAGAATATTCCTGATAAATAAATCTCAATGAATTAGATTTTTATCTTGAAAAAACATTAGTTGAATACTTATTCTGTTCTAGTGGTAGAAGTCCAAATTTGAACATTAAAGTCTGAACATAAATCTATGTCCTATAGAATTTCAATAATAATTTGGATATTTCTTTCAAATTTACTTCGTTATTAAATTTTAGAGGATGTCTTTGTATGGTTTTCCCCGACGCACCCTGAGGGTGATTCAAGTGCAAGTGATTTATTGGGGAAGTGATCTCAGAAAATTCAAGGAGTATGCAGAAGTGAGCAGAAAAGAGAAGCCTATAAAGGATGCATTATTAAGCCAATCAGAGCTCAATCCCACCGGCAACCCCTGGCAGACCATGGAGATCACATCTTATTTTCTATCCAAGAAGTGAAGAAACAGGGTGATTATCCACCAGTCTTCTGTCTGGTAGCTGCCAATTACCTCTGGGAGCATGAATTCACCAGTGCCTCCAGCTTTCCCATCTTGCACTGAGTTTGCTCTTGACGCTGGAAAAGTCCTCAGGTAGGAAAGCAAGTCACAGATGTTTCCAGTAAACAGATTTCTGGCTATAGAGTTGAGTGCTGGGGACTCAGTAGTAGGGACACGTCTGCTATAGTGTACTTTCAGCATGAAATTTGAAATACTCTACCAATGAATGGAGTCAAAGATGAAGACTGGGAAAGATGGAATTGGAGGTGGAGATATGAGACATTTAATAATTATAATGATATAGATCAAGAATTCTAATACTTTCCTTAACCACATTTCTATAATGTTAAGCACTTAAAAACTTTCAAGATGCAGTTTAATAATGCATTATTTCATTGTTAGGTCAATAACGTGTCCACAGGGCACTTTATATGTGTATTTCCTATTTGTAGAATTCAATGTCATAAATACCCTGTGGGAAAATAAAACAAGGTTCTATTCTGATTGAACAGAATGAAATGAGATTTCTCTATTAAATTTCATTTGTTGAATTTCACAGGTCATGTTGAGTGTACCATTATGTAGTAAGTAATCTGGGACTTCCTATTTATGTTCTATGTAATTAAGTATGCACATTGCATGATCCTCGCGGTTTGCTGAATTCACTCAGACTAACTACTCACAGTTAACATATTCAAATGCAAGATGGGGCAAATGCCACTTAAATTCCAGACACCAACCTTTTAAATAATCATTGTTCTTTGACAGTTACTAGGTCCTACCATGTGCTAGCTCAGATGAGATTTAAATCATTACAAGGATCTTTGTCCTTGGAGAATATGGGCAAACTGCAAAGGTACAGCATATAAATATAGAAACTCCATACCTCCAAGGCACACACTGATCGGAACTTAAGTGGGCATTAAAACCTCTTTGTCAGTAGCTCTTTGATTTTCTCAATGAGTAAAATCACAAGATTATGTCACCATTTAATGCAAGTTATTCCTCAACAGTGAAGTGGAATTTTGGAAAGAAGTTTTTGATTTTGTTTTTTAAATAGTGGTCAACAATTCTTTCAGAAATATAAGGTCATAGTTTGAGAAAATGAAAATTACAAGTTATCATAGCACTTTGAGGACTGTGATGGTTCATTCCATGTGTCAATTCAGAAGGTATTTTTTAATAAAACTAACATTTAACTTAGTGAATTTTAGGTAAACCAAATTACTCTCTATTATGTGGGTGGGCCTTATCCAGTTAGTTGAAGGCATAAATAGGACGACAGATAGCCTCAGCAGGCCAGTGGAAGTTCTCCAGCAGACAGCCTTCTGACTTCAACAGTACCATGGCTTTCCTGGGCCTCCAACTTGCCAACCCTACCTACAGACTGGGCTCCCCAGCCCCCAAAACTGCATGAGTCAATTCCTATAATAAATCTCTTCCTATGTTCACACATATCCTGTTGGTTTTACTTCTCTGGAGAATCCTAATACAGAGCCTTTGGAAAATAACCAAATTTAGGAATGAAAAAAAAAATCCTCAAACACCAAGGTCTATAGCATTCCCTATTTAGTTTAGGGAGTCTTTTGAGATTTTATCTCGTTAGATTTCAATGTATCCATTTGTATAGATGACTGATTAGTAAGAGTAGTTAATATTTGTTGATAAATCAGATATACAATTTTATTTAGTCTTCACAAAACCTTTATATTTGAAGTATTATTATTCCTATATTTTAGATAACATTTCTAAGATTGTAACATGGATTTGGGGGTCAAACAGAGTTGATCTTGGGCTATTTAAGTTCCTGAAGTAGCAGCTTTCTCTTTTGTAATAAAAGAGATAAATATCATCTTCTTTTCAGCTAACTAAATAAGATATAAAATATCTAAAGCACTTTGACCAAACATGGCCCAATGAATACATTGACTACACTACTACTATTATTATCCAAAACTTGAAAGCCTGAATTATCTACCAAGATGATAAGGTGTGGAATAATGTTACTCTATTTCTACATTCAGTGTGTCTTAGGATTCCAAGAATAACTTTTTGTCCAATCAGTTTGGTGTTTCTATACAGCCTATGTTTCTTGAAATGCTCTGTATACATCCAAATGCCTGGTCTGCAAAGGCTTCCTGCAGAAGGTGGCATATTGCTAATGCATTTCAAGATGTGGACTTGAAAGATATAAAAAGGATTTGACATCTGGCATGCTGACTCAATTAATTACTATGTTGGATTAATTAGTGTGCTGAATCTCCTGAGCCAACACCATGGGTTTAGGCAGAGTAACATTACATCAACTGGCAAGTAAGCAAGTTAAAGGAGTGTTCTAATCCAAAATTGATTCAAGGTTGGGTAAGGAAGGGTTAGTAGGCTATATATTATAAGGAAAAATTCATCTTGATTATATAAAACACATACTATATACTGTCCAAATTCTAGAGAGATAATGAAACTACAAAGTCTTTCAATTAACTCCTAACTGCTCAAGTAATCTAAATATCATAACAATCTTTTTTTACCCAAAGTAAAAACAATAATAATAAAACCTATATAATAATAATTCCATATTTTCTCCCAGAGATCTTTGTAAATTTAGAATTCATGTAAAGAAAGTCCTGATAATTTAATCGTGTTTAAATGATATTATAGATGTTATACTGAGAAGGCAGCATAACACAGTATCAACAATAGCGATTCTCAAATCAATAGCTGGTGTTTATCTTCCCATTTACAAAATAAAAGTTAAAATAGAACCAAATTTCAAGCTTTCTTTAGAGGGTTAGATGAGCGAATCTATTTCCAATTCTCCACAGTGTCTAGGAATTAATACATATGCAATATATATTTAAAACTGCTGTACAATAATCATCATGGTAGAAATATAACACTAATAGTATTTAATAATATGAAATCAGAAGCAAATTCTGTTCTGGAAGAAAATTACTTTCCAAAGAAAAATATTTTAAAATTTATTTTAGTGAAGTAACTAAATTTTATAGTTCAGAAAACAACCACCTTTTAAGTAAATAACACAGATATTTAAACCCTGAAATCATGACAATGACAGTGAAGAAGAAGATGAAGAGGAGGAGGAGGAAACTGAGCTACTAAAACTGTGTTCTAAAATGAATTATTACCTACTACTGCTTTTCAATAAGGCAAAAAGAATTCATAAGCTTTAAATGGTATCAAAAATCCTGAAATTTTAATGTATATAAGCTGAATTATTTAAATTATATTAAATAGGGCATAAAATAGCTTTCCAATAGCTTGTATTAAAACCACAAAATGATGTCATCTAGGAAATTACTTCAATGAAAAATTTAATTTTCAGTTTATTTTTCATATATCACAATTTAGAATGTGGTAAAAATGTCATAAACTACCATAGACACTACATAGATAATGATATAAAGATTGATCAAAAGTTGCATCTTAATATAGGCATATTTTTAATATAGTAAGTGGGAAAATATTCTTCATCTCTCAAATCAACTACAGGTGACATTTCAAAGGCAGTACACTTTTTTTTTTTTAAGAGAGAGGGACAGTGAGAGAGACAGAGAAAGAGAGAAACAACTTTATTTAATTTTTCACATGGCCTTAGTTGCTCCAACACTCAGTTGTGTACGTGGTGCTGGGGTTTGAACCCGGGTCCTCGTGCTTGCCAGGCAAGCGCCGAAACCGCTGAGCCACCACTCCAGCCCCAAAGGCGGTACACTTTTGAAGAAGTACCAGAAAAATGACTAAACGCTGAATTGGTTTCTCATGTGCAGTGATAAATAAGATAAATATCTTATTGCATAAAACACCTTTTAAGCAGTGCCAGAGAACAAATAAAGACCTTCACATAAAACGGGTGGATCATTTCACTCCACCTTTGATATTCGGAACTCTTCCTCTTGCCTCTCTTACCGCTCATTAGCTTGAGAAATCAGTGTAATTAATATTGCTCTCAAAGTCAATGGAACAGTCTATTCATAGAACTCCTCCAACTAAGGTGTGCAGTGTTTGTGTAGCCACATCTCAAATCCTTTGTGAAGAATTGCACTACACCAACTATAATAAATTGCTCAGATTATTACATATTTTCCCTGACTATAATATAATATCAACTTGCTTGGTTATTAAATACATGTGAAATCTTTTGTCATTTGATAGATAACTACATGGATTTAGTAAGAAACATGCTCTTAGAATCTCAAATATTATTTAAAGGGTTGGTGCTGTAAATATTTCCTATTTTATTCCAATCCTTAATTTTAGTTGAAATAATGACCTCTGACATGGCACTGAATAAACAGAGATGTGCACATATCACTTTCTTTCATGTAATTACTTAAAGAAGGATTTTCTTCCATATAATTAATTGAAGGAATGCTATGTTGCTATACCGGTACATCTGTCAAACTCCTCTGAGAGGTTTTATGTCTCCACAGCCTAGATTGGATCATTTAAGATCCAAGAGACTCATCCTACATAAATGGCATTTAGAGAGAAATAATTTCATCAGAACAAAAACATATAAAATTTCTGAAACATTTTTCTTTTTAAGTTTTATCACTCATGGAGAGGTTTTATCTATTAGTATTATTTTGTCACATGTGATAGGCAGTGTCCTTTCAAAGATGGACATATCTTAATCTCTAGAATTTGAGAAGATTACATGGCAAAGGGAAATGAAAGGAACAAATGGAATAAGCAGTGTTAAAGAGCTACCCGTAAAATAGATAAATTAGCAAATGCTACCAAGGTGAACCCAGAAAAATAGTTCAGTGTCATCACATGTGGAAGAGGGAAGCAGCAGAATCAGAGTTAGAAAATGGATGTAAGGAAAACTCAACCCGCCATTGCTGGCTTTGAAGATAGAAACAGGCCACCAGCCCAGTGTCATGGGTGTCCTTCAACAACTGGAGAACCAAAGAGGACAGATTCTTCCCTGGAGCCTCTGGATGGAAATATATCCCTGCAGACACCTTGATATTAGCCCAGCAAGACTCATTTTGGACTTCTGACCTCTAAAACTGCTAGATAATAAATTTGTGTGGTTTTAAGGCACAATGTTTGTGATCATTGGTTATAGCAGCAATAGAAAACATATATTAAACAGAGCAATAAAGTTTAAATGTAACCAAATAACCCACCTTTTCATTACCTTTTAAAGGATCCAATTAATCAATTGTCCTTATAATCCTACATGGTTTCTGACCTCAGGACTTATATAAAAAAGTTAAAAACAAAAGTCATAATGCTCATCACTCATCCTTGCTTTTAGAGGTACAAACAGTCTTACCAAGGAATAACAAAGTTGTTCATTTCTTATTCTTCATGTAAACCTATAATGTATGACAATTAATTTGTGTCGTCTTAAAAATAAGGGCAATTGTACATGTTATTAAATGTGAACAGTCTTAGTCTGGCTAAGTAGATAAAGCAATAAGCTTATAAATTACCTTACTAGCCAACCATTTAACATGAGTAACCTGTTTCCTTCTAAATTCTGTGCATAATACTGTCAGAGACAAACCACTTGGAAAATATCCAAGTTTTGCAGTGCATGAAAACAGCCAAAAAACAAACTTATTTTTAGTGACTTCACTGGGAAATAAGCAAAGATAATTTCTGAGCTATGACAAAATATTGAGTCAACCATCTTAGAACATCCACATACCAAAGAATTATTATTCAAGTCCATCTTCCCAGCAAACGGTCCCCAGGTTGTTCCCACCGGAAGTTGCTGCCGACTCTGAATTTTCCGTTCTCCATCTTTCTGAAACACCTCCAACTCTCCTGCAGACAAGGAAAACAGAAGTGTTTACAACACTCACACAAGTGCCTTAACGATAGCCACCTCTTTCAGTGTTTGGTTTACATGCACAATATTCTTAGGATTCCTATAAAGACAATCATTTAATGTTGTCTGAGAAACAACTGATCATGTTATGCTGAGATAAAAATAAAACTTGTCTTTATAACTGCATTCAAATTTAATTCAATTTTTCTTGTACCTCTTCATATATTATTTACGAAAGATGAGTCTTTAAGAACAATATCTGGAGGTATTTGAAATTATTTGATAATTTTTTGAAATAATAATACTAGCTTCAGCGGATATAACAGCTACTTGTGCAATAAATAGTGACACTTTTTTTCAAATAAAAAATGTTTAGACAAAATTGTTAACTTTTCTCTTTAATATTTTGAGTAGGATTCTATGTTATCAAAAGGGTATGGAAAAAACTTCAGGAATCTTCAGCTTAGGATTGTTTTTTTCCTTTCATTTCCTCCAGAGTAACATTTTGGAATCATGAAAGAGAAACAAGAAATAAAGACAATATAACCAACCACATAAACTAAAAATTCATTAATGTTTAGTTAAGAAATAAATGAATGCAATAATATACAGGAAAAAAATTGAGGGTCCCTAAACTTCAAACAATGCTATCAACCTAAAAATGGATTGAGACAAACAAACCAATAAACAAAAGCTCTTTTAGGAATTGACACTTCTCTTTAAATAATTAAACCTATGATATTTATGTCTTGACAGTATTGTTCTATCACTTAGCATATACATTTTTTATATTTAAAAATGGCATCTAGCTTGTTCTTTTTTAATGATACTCTTCTTAGTGAAATAAGAATGGAAAACAATCAAGTAGAAAGAGGTATAAATGAACAGGGAAGAAAATCTGAAGTGAATGCATTAAGTAATTTCAACATATAAGTAGGTGCAAACTATGAAACTGCTGCTTGCTATGGCTTCGTTTCAAGCCAACAGCTATCTTCCATTATATTGTCTCAATCTCAATGTTTTTAAACGCAACACCAACAACCTGAATTTAATTATCTCTTCTTTATGTCTCTCCATTTGTGTTACTCTTTTAATAACTAAAATATCAGAAATAACCTTTCATGTTTACTTTATTGCTTATCCTGAAAGCCAAAATCAAAGTACAAAAAACAAAATCAGCTAAAATATTGTGCAATGATTAAATTGCATCCATTAAAAAATATAAATATATCTGCATCTAGACGACAAAGATGCAGTGTTCAGAACAATTTCATGTTCACAATAAACAATTTACTATTAGGAACTATACTTCAGGGGCTGGAGTGGTGGCTAAGTGATTACGGCACTTGTGCCTGGCATGCATAAGGACGTGGGTTCAAACCATAGCACCACCTAGGCAACAAGGTGTCGGAACAACAAAAACCAGATGAAAAGCAAAAAATAAAAAATTTATTCTCTCTCTCTTAACATCCCTCTCTCTCTCAATAAAAAAGACAGAAAGAAAGAAAGAAAATAAAAAAGGAACTCTCCCCCATTTTCTCTTCTCAAGCTCCCTTCTTCTACATTTTAAAAACTATACTGAAAATGAAAGAACTCATTCCATTAAGACAGAATCACACATCTCAACTTTGTTCATTCTGGCATCTATCTCAGTAGCTAAAGATGATCAACAATGACAGCCAGGAATATAATCCCATCTATAATCCCCGCCACTCAGGAGGCTGAGACAAGAGGATCGCAAGTTCAAGGTCAGTCTATGTAACTTATCAAGACCCTGTCTCAAAACAAAAATTAAAAAGAAAAAGAAAACAAGACTTGGGATGTATAACAATGGTAAAACAATCCCCATGAATTGAACCCACATACAAAAAAAAAAAAAATGATGATCAGCAGTGAGTGTGGAAAATAAAGCTAGAAAAAAATAAATAGGTCCAGGGTTCTACAAGATAGTTTTATAAATAGAATGCTTTTATGGTATATAATAATGCTCAATTATCAGACACTAAAGCTTGTTCAGCGTCCAGTTAAAATGGAACTACAATAACTTATATTTGGTATGTTGGCTAACCTGTCCATTTCTGAGATTTTCTTCTGAAAGTTTTTTTTACCCTTGTGAAAACACAATCTTTTTCATGAATGGATTTGAATCTGCAGCCTTGTAGAGAAACGTCCTCAAAGACAGAACACAGCTAACAATATACCATGTCAAAAAGGAATTGTGGCAAAATGGTTCTTACTGTTTGTGTATTTATATGCATAATTATTTAAACCTTTTACAATAAGTTTTCTATTTGAAACTTTCTTTTTCAACTGTGTTCAAATTTTAAACAACTTCTTTATAATTTACCATTTAAAAATAAAATATATTTCAATCCTTCAGACAAATTCTACTTATGAATATTCTTTCCAGGCTGGAGAAGTGGCTCAGCAATTATGGCACCTGCCTAGCATGTGCAAGGATACAGGTTTGAACCCCAGCACCATGTACACAATGGAGTGTTGGACCAACAAAGGCCACATGAAAAACTAAATAAAAATTTATTCTCTCTCTTTCTCTCACTGCCCCTCTCTTTAAATATATATATACATATATATGTGTGTATATATATGTATATATATATTCTTTCCTATGTAAAGATGACGCCCAAATAATTTGGTTTTGCACATTAAAAAAAAAAACTCACCATGTCACATTTAACTGGTACTAGAAGAATTGTGAGAATATTTGAAAACCCTTTAAAAAAATAACCTCCTCTCTGTTTTCCATTGCCAAATGTAGTTTGTAAGAGGTTCCAACTCAGTGACTCCTTATCTATACCTGTGAATTTACAAGCAGGTCTGCCTTTTAATAGATTAAGAACTACAAACTTAGTGCAGATAATAAAGTGATATCCAAATATCTCCAAAGTTTTTGAGATGTCTCTGATGATGTGTTAAAATTCTAAACAGACCAAAAAACAGTTTTATGAGCTCTAAAAAATGGCTACAGCAACAAAGGCCAATAATTGCCCAAGCCACCAGGCCATCAACTTTATCAGAAAAGCTGGCAAAACCCAGTCTTTTTTTCTTCCTAAGAAGATGTAATGCTTTACAATCTAATACTTTTTTTAGAGTTATAGTGGGAAGGGGAAGGGAGGGATAAGGGAGGGTAATTGGGGGGGCACTCCTGGGGATAAATGCAGTATCCAGAATATATACACATTTTATATTATTTTGTTAAAATCTTGTAAGGTTGCTCAAAAATAAAATAAAATAAAATCAAAATCAAAAAAAAAAAAAGAAGTTACGGTGAGGTTTGGAGAAATATTTTCTGCAGCTGAAGTAGCTTTAAAAATTCATTTATTCACAACAGTGTTCATAGAAAAATCACAAGCATAGTGCAAATAATTAACATGTATAGTGTACCAAGGGAGAATAGGGTAATGACAGCAACAGAGAAAAGGCTATTGCATGAATGGAAGTTATATCTAACTTAACATGTTGCTTAAGAGTATATTTTAATTTTTTCAGATTAATTGGTGTCATGAAATAGAGGAAACATCATTGAACTAAGAGTGAGAAGGTTTTTCTTTGGTACCAGTTCTTCTAACCATTTGAATGGTGTCGCATAAGTTAAACAAGCTACATCTGCTCTAAGTATTGGTTGTTTTGCTACAGTTAGGAGAGGACTCTCTCACTGCATACTTAGTAAAATGTTTTCCAACTCTAAAAGTCCACATTAACTTGGTTTTCTTTTCCCAAATGTGATATATTACAAGAAGTAGAAAGACTACTGGGCAGTTGAGCTCCATGCCTTGGGATCAACTTTTAATGAAATATGTGGTTGACTTCATATGATTAGACATTTTTAGATCAGAAAGAAAAGCTCCAATTCTTACCTACGTGTTTACTCATTTGTCTGTGCCTCTATTCATTCATTTATTCGGTGTACAAAAACTTGGTATCTATGAAGAACTAGACAACGGGTTTGGCCCAGGCATAGAGTAACAAATAAGCCTGAACCTGAAGCGCAGTCCTGGAAAGGGAACTCATATGGATTGCAGAGTTGAAGTCCTAGAACTGAGTCATGATTTGAATTTTAGGAGTTAGGAAGGGGGAGGTGCACAGATGGCATTCAGGTATCCCACTTGGGCACACAGGCCATGCACCCATTGAGCAGTGGAGGGACTGACTGGGAATGTGAAGGAAGAGGGATCCAACAAGGATTCTGAAAGCTGATAAATGTAAGAAAAGAACTAGAGATGACGTGGAATTTGTAGGTGCCTTAAGTGAAAGGCATTTTCTAGAATTGGACCCCAAAACACAGCCTAAGATGGGTTCCAAATTGAATGGGAGAAGAGTAACTGCAAAAAAGAGACTAAGAATCACAAAATCCTTCTCCTATGATGACTCCGATAACATATGCAAACTACCTAATATATATTAACTAATTCACCAAAAAGCAAGCAGAGCAAACACACACATAGTTTCATCATCATATCCGATTGTTCACGGATGTCCGTGGTCACATTCTGGCCTTGTCACCTCTGTCCAATCACTCCCCAGACATTGACTTAACTTCTTTTCCAGTATCTTCCAGCTTCAACCTTTATTCCAGCATTTCCGACATTTTCATCAACTTAGAAGTAAATGTCCAACTAGTTTTAATTCAGTACATCCCCAATTCAGGCTCCAAATCCCCACCAGGATAAATTTATTAAAACTTCACTGTCAGCTTTTCACCCATTTGAGTGAGTTCCTTCACTCACTTCCTTTGGACACCTCAACTTGAACATCTGTGCTGGAATGTTAATTGCACCATAAGGCTGATCCACAATGTCTTCCTGACTTTTGGATTCTACTGCTCTCAAGAAAGTGTTTTTCCCCTAGTCAGGAAAGTCTTCATCATCCCTTCCTCCTCATCTCCTGTTCAGCTCCCACACTTTTCTGAGGATTGTTCCTGCTACCTGGCAGACACACCATCCTTCTGCCTGTCTTAGCAGACCCTATTAATGTTGGAAGATCAAGTCCAAATCTGTTCTTCAGGAAGCATCTCTGAACTCAAGAAGTCATTGAATTTTCCCCCATAGTCCCAATTGCATTTATAGCCCAATACTAGAAAGTTTTGCATTTAATTATCCCTTAGTGCTGCCCTCAGAAAACTTATTTCACCTCAGTAGGATTATAAATATCTTGATTGATGCATATTTTTATTTATACATATTTGCTTAAATAATATAGTTTGTGATGTGTGGTATTTGCAAAATATAAATTGCACACGATAGATGAAGATTTTTTATAATATCAAGTGCTTCAATTTCAAGACAGTTAAAGTTGATTTTAAAATCAAAAGTTATCTTCCCTTTGTATTTCAGCTATCGAGCATTTTATTTGCTCAGTCTTCTACTACACTCACATACATTACCTTGACTGTGAAATAACAGAGCAGAAAGAAAAATAAAAGCTCTCTTCTCTGTCCAGTTCATATTTTTGAAGCTATCCTTCAAAGAGAAGCCTTATTTTTAACATCCCGGGTAAGTTCACAGAAAATATTTGAGATACATAGGATGGACTAATCAATTTTGTTAAAAGATAATATTGTTAGTGCTGAGGGCTGTTTCCCTTATCTTCTTGATAATGCATACTTTTAAAAGTCTGTGATTACTCAAAGACTTATGATAGCTTCACTTAAAAACAAAAAAAGAAAGAAAAAAGAAACAGCCCTAAGTCAAATCCCTACCAAATATCTCTCAGCTTTAAAACTATCAATCCAGTTTTGGCCTACATAAAATAAATTCACCATTTAAAAAAATATTTGAAGTCACCAGAGTTGTCCTCAAATCTTTTTTGATGAAGGGGCTATCAAGACATTGTTTTTTTTTTTTTCTTTTTAATAGGATCCTTTTGATGGCTCTGTAGAAAGCAAAGTAGATGAAAATAGTTGTGCACCAAAGGGGAAGAGACAAGGTGTGGGCCTTTTCAACAGTTACCAGCAATCATGCTTCAACTGAATTAGCATTAAGTTGGAGATATAGACATGTATGGTGTTTACGGAACACCTTAACTCTAGGTGTAGATTTCATAGAAGGACATGGTTTCAAATAAATGAGATGACAGAAAATCATATTTCATTTGCAGAAAATAAATTCTGAATTGGTTTAAACTTGGTTTTAAATATATAACCAAATTTCAAAGCAGACCACATGAATTGGCTCATAATATTTATCAGACCTTACTATAGCAGAAGGTTACAGCATCAGAACCCATATTTATATTTTCTTCATGGTTGGAAAACATTATACATCATGGTATCAAACATGGACAGCCCTGAAGTCATGCTGAGTTCAAAAACCGATCAAAGATTCTGAAAGTCTCAAAACATTCTCAAAGTCAGCCAAGGTGGCGAAAGTATGGCAGAGCTTTTGCTATTTTATGGTTTAACTATTTGAGAGCTGCCTGCCAGATACATGAGAGGGTTAAATCATTTCACTGCTGATTATCTGTACAGCCAAACCACAGTCTTGTCACTCTGCATATTCTCAGGCTTTAATAACAGCATGTGTCATCTGCATTTTAAGGCAAATGGCACCATTTCTTTTATGCCATATTGATCCATGTCTAAGGATGGTTTAGCTCAGTAAATGATAGCTCTTCATTGGTGGCTACAAACTGCCTTATAGGGATACCTTTCCCAATTTTCCTTCTCAGTTTTTGAGTCATACAATCACAACACACACTGAACTACAGTTTTGAACATAAACTTGAAATACGACATTCCCTATTCAAGTACTCCAGTCAAACCCTGATAAATCAGGCTGGCCAAGCAGTGATCTTATCCCTTCTGACTCTTTAATAAATCGAACCTTGTAAGTTCCTACTGTTGGAAGTTGTCACTAAATGAAATTGTGACCTTATCCGGCACATGAACTTATCCTGCTGACAACTACATTTATTGTGTGGATAAGAAAGGGGAAAAAAAGAAAAAAAGAATAAAGAAAAAAATGAGATATTTGATAATTCTGATCTTAGCCATATGTAACTCTAACAGATGGGATCTTTTTGATGTTCCATTAATGATTTGCCAAAGATGAGTCTCTACTTAGAGAAAAATGCTCACCCTAGGTAAGTGCTGGAGCACTGCAGATGGTATTAAAAGTGCATGAAGAGGAACTGGGTGACAGCAGCGAATCAGAAGCTATTAGTCTAACACAAAGAGCCCTGAATTAGCTTGTAATTGCACTGGAAAAGATAACATAATGGTGGTGGCAAAATAGAAACATTCCATTTTCACACGATGCATTCAGTACCTAAAAACTCTACCGCAAGACACTGGACTTGTCTGAAACCTAGAGCAATCTAAATCAATGCATGTCTCAAGAATGTAAAATGCTCCCTTGGGCTATAGTTTCTAAGAAGTTATACAAACCAATGTGTACAGCATTATTTAGGAAGCAAATTTACATGTGTACGCTTCCAAATATTGATAGTACTTAACAAACCTAGGAACTTTTACCTTATTTTTCTAACTAGCCTTAAGGATTTATTCTGAGGCTCAGTGTTATTTCTATTTATCATAAAGCTTATTGAAACTTGTCAATTATCAACCTCAAGACAGAAAAATTGAAGAGATAAAATACATGTGTAAGTAGCAATATTACTGGTAATGAAGTAAAAAATTCTAGGTATTTATTAAAATGACACCATGATCTGAAATAACTAGAAAACTCCCATCTATATATTCATGTAAAAATAAATTTATTATATGGAGACCATGTTCAAGGTTAGGAGAAAAGAATTGTCATATTTCACTCTTTGCTCTATGGTCTATATATATGAACAAGGGAGCAGGAAACAAAACAAACATTCATCACAGGTATCTGAAGATATTTACCTGGAATGTGACTAGCTCTAGCAAATGTTTGGAAAAGTTGCTGGAAGGAGGAGCTGCAGCCATTGGAGGCTTTACAGCTGCTGGAAGGAGAGGGGGAGTCCACACTCCTTGCTCAGAAACCTGGCACAGTGTGTTTCTCTGCTGCCAGAAACCCTCTCTGACCTTCCAGACAACACTCCTTGTCACAACAGGCTGACCTAATACCATTTCCTGATTCAAATCTTGAGAAGCAGAGGGAGGTTATGTTTTGGGAGCTCTGTAGTGTGGGGGGAAGCATCATGGAGGAAAGTGGGCTTGACTGGCGGACACAGGAGGAGCAGTGGGGCAGCAGTGGGGCAGCAGTGGGCAGCAGTCGGTGCACCAGCAGGAGGGACACAGAGAGGTCAGGACATGCAGAGTTCTGGTCAGAGAAAGCTGGTTTTTCTTTGGGAGGAGAAACTTCCGATGAGAAATTTGGGATTAAAATCAAACATAGATCCTATCTCATACAATAGGAAGGGATATTTTAAGGAACACGTAGGATAAGAACGTTAATGAACTTCATTGGTATTTACGGTTGTAAATTTTAGTCAACATTATTTAATACTTAGTCAACATGTACCCTGTTAAAATTGCA
>PVKS010000372.1:0-205549 GCA_004027875.1 Aplodontia rufa | reverse complement strand
AAAAATAACCCTGGTTGAGCTGGGAAATGTTAAAGAAGCATGGTGGAGGTGGAGGCCGAGGTGGAGGGATGCCTGATGCCTGAATCACAGAAGGCTGGTATGATAGGATAGCTGGGATTGTGTTTGGTTGCCAAATGATACTTTGCAGGGATTAGCTCTGCTGGTTCCTTCCCTCTTGCCTTCAGGCCTCAGGTCAAATGCCATAGCTCAGTGAGATCTTCTCTGGACATTTAATCTAAAGCAGCTACATACATACCTCAGTTTCTCTTTATCTTGTTTTATATTGTTCTGTTTTATTCTATTAATTTAAAAAAGACTATCCGAAATTGTCTTGCTTAGAGTTATGTTTTCTGTCTACTGGTCTTCTAGAATGCAAGTTCTCAGAATGGAGGGACCTGGGGGTTTTTTTTTGAGGGGGGGTCACTGCTGTTATCCAAGACCTGACACCTAGTAGGTACTCTGTTGATAACTGTCAAATGTGCAGATAAATAAACTCAAATGGTTAGCAGTATTCTCAGCTTAAATATACCCTCTGAATAAGATATACGTGTTTTTTCTTTTTCTTTGTAATATCTGTAAAGGGAACAAAAATGTTCTTAATAATAAATCTCAGCTACAGCCAGCCTGGATCAGCATCATCCCCAACTACTGTAAGGATTGTAAGCATCTCTGTATTTACTTTTCCAGATGTTGTTGGTGCATTTTTTTTTCTTTCCAAATACAACTCAAGCTTCTCATGTGTTCCAAAACCACATGGACGTGGAACGTTAAATCTGGGGTGGGCATGTCTGTGTAATTTCCTTCATTTCTATAAGGTTTTGGTGGTTTTGTTTCTCCCCTAGGCCACAGATTAGCTTAACAATTACAAACCAGCTTCAGAGGTTTCCCCTTCAGAAGGAAAAAAAGAAATGATAGCGTGTTTGAACAGGCCGGACGTGGTGAAAGTCTCTTTGTCTATCATTTTAAACTGTTCACACAGCTCCCATGTGCTCTATAGTATAGATTCACCGTGGCTCTACAAAAATCACATATGTATACATTCTACCTTTAGCATCCCCAGGTTGCCTCTGGTGGATTAAAGCAACCACGGACTGAAGATATTAGGGGGAAATCGCATCTGTCTTAAACATGTACAGGATTTTTCTTATCATTATCCACAGTATGACATCTGTTTATGCAGCATTTTGTATTAGGTATTATAAGTAATCTCGGGATGATTTAATGTGTATAGGAGGATGTGTGTAGGTTACACACAAAGATTATATCATTGTATGTAAAAGCATCTGCAGATTTGAGTATCCAAAGGGTCCTGGAACCAATTCCCTACAGATGCTAAGGGATGGCAATATTATATCACCTCTTCTTCCAAATTAAAAAGGAATCAGGACAAAAGTCCCTTCTGTTCTGATCTGTACCAAGGTTGGTGTGTGTGTGTGTGTGAGAGAGAGAGTGTGTAAGAGTGTGTGTTGTGTTTTAATACAGATTCCCAGAGGAGGCAGGAAAAGAAGGGTAGTATAAATAAGCAAACCACCGATTGCCTTAGTGGATCCTTATTTAGCGGGCCTCTGGTTTTATTTTTGAGAACCACTTACCTTGTTTTGATTTGAAAGGATGTCACCAAAACCCATTTCAGAAGCATTGCGCTTTGCAAAACAGAACAGGTCCCCGAGCCTCCCCAAGTGTAAACAGAACTCTTGTGTGGATGGACTGTCTCTGAGGATCAAATTCTACCAAAGGGCAGCCCTTTAAAGTGTACGGGCCTCCTGCCACCCCCCACAAACACCATGTTATATTCCTGCAATTCATTTTTATCCCAAACATCCCAGTGAGGCTGTGGTTTTTAAGTTGTCCTCAATAGAAATGGTTGTCACACGTTCAGCAAACATAATCCTAAAGCCACCAGTGATGATAGAAGTCATCTCTGTGTTCATGTGTTGTAGGAGTTTTGCATCTCAGGGAGCCACAGTTCAGGTGACAAACAGCTTGGTGGAACCTGTTGGGTGCCAGCATGTGAATAAAGGTGGGCAAGGTCCTAGCGTGTTTGCCACCCCTTGGCCAAGTCTGTGCCTCCCCATCCTGAGCACATGTCACCCAGTGCCTCCTGCAAGCCTGCCTTTTCAAACTGTGACGCGTGATGGCAACCCATTTTGAGGTTAGACTCACTGGCCAGAACGTCACTTTGTCATTAGCCTCCAGAAGGTGAGCTGTGAGTAGCAAGTTCAGGAAGGCATCTTCTCAAAACAGCCTGGTTTGTCTTTTTGAGACTGATCCAAACGTCGTGTGCTCCTTTGAGCCTGGTATCAAAGCAGATTGTGTCTAGACAGTCGAAAGAGCAGGAAGTCAGCCCATCTTACAAAGCCCGTGGGACCTCCCTAGCTACTCCCCACTTGGATAATAAGTTCACTTGCCCACTACACAGGAGATGGGTCCTCACCATGAAGTGTTGACGTGGAAGCTGCAAAATGGTTCCTTCCCAGGAACAGTGGCCCAACCTGCCACCTCGTACCCTGCTCCAGAGCAGGCACAGACTTTGGAATGTGTCATGGTTTGGATGTGAGGTGTCTCCCAAAAGCTCATGTGTGAGACAATGCAGGAAGGCTTAGATGTGAAATGACTGGGTTATGAGAGCCTTAACCTAACCAGTGAATAATCCCCTGATAGAGGTTAACTGGGTGGTAACTGAAGGCAGGTAGGGTGTGGCTGGAGGAGGTAGATCACTGGGGGCTTGGCTTCGGGTATATATTTTTTATCTGGTGAGTGGAGTCTCTCTCTCTCTCTGCTTCCTGACTGCAGTGACCAGAACCACCTCCCTCCACCACACTCTTCCGCCATGATGTTCAGCCTCACCTCAAACCCTGAGGACTGGAGCCAGCCTTGTATGGGCTGAGAACTCTGACACTATGAGCCCCCAAATAAACTTTTCTTCCTCTAATTGTGTCTTTTAATCACAGGAGCAAAAATGCTGACTCAAGCAGAATGGTTCCCTTGGCAGAGTTGGGTGTGTGGAGACCTTCAGAGATGGCCGCTGGGATCGGGATGGACTCTCTCTGTGACAAGCTTAGTCCAGCTCATCTTGCCTGCCTGTCTGATGTTCTTGTCAGCTAACTTAATGTTGAACAGATAGGTTGAAACAGTGAGAAGCATAATTTCTTTCCTACTTCTAGACTACTGAAAATTGTCCCCAGTTCCATTGTTCCTCTCCCTAATCCTTTGGTGACAATATGATATGAAAAGAAATAGGAGACAGGACTAAAAGGGAAATCCAACTTGGTATTGGGACAAATGTAAGTTACATATCCCCATGGGTGTCCTCAGCTTCACCTCATTCCCTTTGAAAGTTTATGCAACTATTCACAAGCATTTGGATTTCCTCTTCCAGAATTGTTCATAGATTCTGAAGTGCATTCCTTCAGTGTTTAAATGTGTAAGGGCAGATTAGACTTAGGCAGCAATTATCTTTCACAGCTGGGAAATCCCACTTGGATCCCCTCATGCAATTATAAGGTGATAGGACTAAAATTTTTATGTGGGCAATACAATTTGCTAAAACTCCAGGAGAATCCTGAAGAAGCACAGGAATGTCGGTGGTTTATCCAGCCAACGTGGCTCTGTATTTGAATACAGAGTTTCCCTGCTTGGGAGATGAACACTCAGCAGATTGGGACCTTTCAGCTCAGGATGGCTATGCAAAGCTTTAGTAATGTTTAAAGGTAGAAAGTAGCAGCATTATAGTGTAAGATCTTCCTGTCCTTCCTCAAAGGTGCCTATGGGATGATAGACAGGGGAAAAAGACAGTAGAAAATGAAGAAGAAAAGACAGAGGAAATGCACAGCAAGGGGGAAGACAGAGAACTGGGATCATGCAGCAGTGGGGTAGGGTGGTGGGTGTCCAGCTGTGTGGTTCCAAGGCAGTTGCTCCATCATCTGGGGAAGGGGTTGTTTGGTGGTTGAGTTTTTGGGTCAATTTGACTGGACCATGAGGGTGCCCAGATATTTCCTCATACGCTTATTCTAGGTGTTTCTCTGTGGGTGTTTGGGGTTGAGTTTAACATTTAAATTGGAAGATTGAGTAAAGTAGGTTGAGCTCCCTAATGGGGTGGGTCCCATCCAATCAGCTGAAGGATAGAATAGAAGGCGAATGCCCGCCTGTCTCTGAGTAAGGGGGAATCCTTCCTGTTGGACTCCTGTCAAGCTGGGACATGGGCTGTCTCCTGGATTATGACTTGAATGAAACATTGGCTCCTTGGCCTTAAGTCTGCCAACCTGTGGGCTGGAGCTACACCATTGATTCTCCTGGTTCTCTAGCCTGCTGATTGCAGATCTTGGAACTTGGTAGCCTCCATAATCACATGAGCAAACATTTCTTATTGGAAAGATCTCTCTCTGTATATGCAAAATACAACTAAGGATCAACATCACTATACCCTCCTCCCCCCGCCACATGCACACCCTATTTGCTCTGTTTCTCTGCAGCAACCTGACTAATACAGTTTGGGTATTCATAATGATCTGGTAGTCTGGAGTTTTGCTGACCTTGCCCTTCATAAATCTCCATCACCATGTTAATGAGTCTTGACAGATGAGAAATTCTAATCCCAGTCAGAAGGCGGGGTGGGGTGGGGGGTGGGGGCCAAGACTGGGACTGGCAGCAGCTTATTGTGGCTGCACTTCTGTGTCCTAGGCTCCCGGATTAACACAATCAGCAGGTGGCTGGGGAAGGACATCTGAACCGGAAGAATCCTCTCCTTCCTCACTCTCGCCCCCTGCACCTCTATTCTGCTGGGGATCATTACAGATTTTTAAACTCTAACTGTGGAAACGAATGCAGCTGCTCTTTGTAATTGTTTGTGAAACTGAGTTAAAGGGAGGTTGTTGTGGATCTGCAGGTGCTGCGTAATTAACCTCATTTCCATGTGAATGTCCGTGGTGCGCGCTGCTCACAGAACTAACGCCATGATCATTACACTTACAGTCAATCCAATTAGACAAAGGTTCCCACACTTAGAGAGAAATCAGGACAAACCACAAGGGAAGGCCTTTCTCAAGAAGGTCTCTAGTTAAATGTCTCAAAATAAGCAACTGTGGCCTAATTAATTGTACAGCAGGGCAAAGGAGCACACCAAAGAGCGACTTATCTGTCTGGAGCCCCATCCCAGGGAGATGCTTAATAGAATCTCCTTTTGTTTACACTCGCAGCGTCTGAGAGTTTTGTCCAAATGGGGGCAGGTCTGGTGGCTGTCCTCCGCCCTCTCTTACCACCAACTCCGGTTGCCCAATGAAATAACCAGTGACTTTATTTTGATTATTATTTTTAATCCCCTTTAGGTTCTCAGAGCAGTTAGGAATAATAATCAAGTCATGCTTCTCAAAGGAAGTTGGTCAAGCTGGCCCCACCTTCCATCCTTCAGCAGTTATAGCTAGGGGGCGCCATGGAAGGACAGGCCTTTCCTGGGATGTCCCAGACCTGCTTGTTGCTTCTTCCTGTGCTCCTGAAAGCAGCAGGTGAAAGCCCCCAATTAACCTTTTATCATATTCTACCTACTATGAAAGTTCATCCTTTTTCCTGAGGTTTGTAGTTAACTCCTGGAAGATAGAAAAGTAGCACTTTAGATTTTTATTATTTTCCCCGAGATGCCTGGTACCACACCAGTAACTTCAGGATAGCCCAATAAATGCTGGAGGTTAACAGGAAGAGCAGGGAAGAACCACGGTTTGTCAAGTAATCACAGGAACTGACCTGGGATTTTAATATTAAGGAACACATTGGTGACCCAAAGAAGGTTCTAGAAAGAGAAGAAAAAGATATGTAATAAATTACTGCTCCCCCAAATAGGGAAAGTTGTGTGTGTGTGTGTGTGTGTGTGTGCACATGTGTGTAGGCTCACATGATCACTTTTAGTATCTGGATCCTGGAGGTGTGTTCCATGGAATAGCAGTAACTGGGGTTTGTTAGAAATTCAGAATTCAGTCCCTGCGCCACACCTACCTTTAAAATCAAGATTTTACCAAGGCTTCATGCTTCGGATATGCATTCAGGTTTGAGAGACAGTGCCTTATGGTACTTTCTGCTCCACGCTGGGCAAGTTAGGAGGTAGTTATAAAAACATCCGGAAGGTTCTCACCTCTTTTTCCTCACCCCTTTCTTTTCTACATCTTCTTACACCACTCTGTAACTTCTTTTTAGGTTTTATTTTTTTCACCTGAGATTGTATTTTAGAGCAATACATGGGGAGCAGTAAAAATAACCTGAAATTGCATGTTTGAGCATATTCTAGAGACTCAGTATTTCTTTCATCCCCTCTCTGGTTACTCCTATGTCTGTGTTCTATCTTCATTTGTACTTCTGAAACAAACTGGGATCGTTTTCTCCAGAAGTACCGCAGAAGCCTAACTCTTTCATTCTTTTACTCTGCTTCAGGACAGAGAATGCACTTAAAACATCTTTTTCTGCAATCAGCAATTGAGTACCTGAACAAATGAACGAAAATGTTACAGCCAGTGAAAATGTGTGTCCTGTCCCAGGGGAAAATCTAAGGACTTTCTTCTTTCCTTCTCTCCCTCCCACAACACTGACGTGCCAAGTGCTGTGATAATTGCTTATGTGCTCAAAGTCCAACAAGAAAGGTGCACATGTAAGTAAGTAAATAAGTATTTGTAGTATCTGGTAAGCACTCTAAATGCAATGAAGCAAAATTGGTATAAAACCAGCCCAGGAGGTGAGTGTGTGTGTGTGTGTGTGTGTATGTGTGTGAATAAGTACCACCACTGGTCAGAAATGAGGTTCTATTTAGAGAAGATGTTTCAAAGAAGAATGCTGAATCTTTAAGATATCTTAAAAAATATTTTTGACACATATGAAACAAATATGGCAGGAAGGTCAACCTTATAAAAATCTCCGTAATGAGCAAAATATGAGAGTTACCTTGTTTTCCAGATCATTACAATATTATAATAGATAAAAATTAATAGTGGATTAGAGAAAACAAAGAAAGACAGGGAAGATTGGTGTCAGTATGATATTGTAAAAAGGAACAATTAAAATTGGACTGGCAGGGTTTATCCATCTATTGTGATGACTGTCAGTTTCTGGCTGACTGGAAGTCTGTAACCTGCCATTGAACCCTCCCTGTTGTTCTGTCTGTGGGAATATGTTTCTGTGAGACAAGCCAAGGCAAGTCTACAGTGCTTCCTGTAGAGGAGTTTGGGACTGACTGCAATTTAGGAAAGTCCAAGCTCCCAGGCAGCCTGGGTCCTGGGTAACCCCTAGGCACAAGGAGCAGGCATGGGGTGCGATTCAGTTTCCCCTTCCCTGCTAACTGGTCACTCTCCTCCCCACGGCTCTGGCTCCATGCATCGGAAAGCAGCCGTAATGAACTTCAACAAGTGGACTCCCTTGTCCTCTGGAAAAATACATTAGGTCAGAAACTCAAGTATCCAATTTAATTTGATAATCCTTGACAGGGGAATGTTTCCCCATCAAGGCTGAAAGGTATTCTGTGGCAATCCCCATAACCTGGGACTTAAACCACAGAGAGTGTGAGGTCCAATTACTGCAAGTACTAATTACCTTCATAAACTAGGTGAGGGTGGTGGAGCGACCAAGAGTACAGACAGTTTAGTTTTTTTTCCATTGGCCCACATAACTCCCAACCTGGGAAAATATCACCTAGGCACCAGGTCTCAGTGGGTCCTAATATTTCTTTCCTGGTCCATAATTGCTAATTCACTTAAGTAAAAACAATATTTGTCCTCACGGGTGCCAACCTAAGTAAGCCATTGCTTTACTTGGAGTGGCTAAAAAAATACAATTACATTACATTCACGAACATTCCTCCCTCTTATAAGAATGCAATTAACATTTGGAAAATGTTTTGCTGCCGGATAATCTGAGTTGCTAGTTCTAAAAAAAAACTATGGACAATCAATGTGTTTAAAGCACAGAAGTGTATCACACAAAAACCAGGTCTTGATTAAAAAAAAATTACTATTAGTAACTTTTGCTTCTTGTAACTGAAAAATTCTAGTGCCTCCTATTGGAAAGGCTATGCATCTGTTTGTCCATCCATCAAAGAAATATCCATTCTTCTAGAGGTAGACGTCCACAGGCAACTTGCTACTGGTTCATTAGTACTGTGATGGGAGAAGCTGTTATATCCCTGTTAGCAAAAGCTGCTAAGTCTGCATGTTATGACTTGCACCGGCTCATAAGATGGCTTGATTTGGGGTAAGATTGAGCAACATCTCCAGCAATACTGCCTAGACAATAAGGCCATTTTGGAACTGGCATTTACAGAGAGGAAGCCAGTATTTTAAAATAAGAATGTTTAAACAAGTTCCCTGCCTCTATTTTTAGTCCAACATATTTATAGATGCATTAAAATTCTGCATCTCTCATTATTAAATACATTGGATATGAATTATGTGTACTAGCATACTACGATCTTTAAAATCAATTAGGGGACAAGGGACACTTCATTGGAGAATGGCCGTCTGAACATAAAACTACAGGTCTGTTGTCTCACTACTGGTTAATTATGTCAAACTTGGTCCAGTCTTTGCCTGTATGGCATTCATATTTATGAGTAAGAGGTGCATATGATTAAAGAACAGTAAAATGAAAATCAACTCCATGAGTTGTGGAAAGAGGAGGACAAATTTCTAACCCCTTGTAATTGCTTCATAAGCTCAGCCAGACAGTGAGCCTTCCACAGCAAATACAGGTTCTGAATCAGCTCAGAGCAATTCATTAGGTCACTCTGTCCCAAGACATTTCATCCTTGGCCAACTTGGCACAAATATTCAAAGCACATAGACCACTTTTTAAGCCAAGAACGTCTATGACATTATTTCTGTATGGATCTGTGTCGTATAGGAAGGAGGACAAGAAGACAGTGGAGGAAACCTTCGTGGCTTTTACTCTGCATTGGAGACAAGGAAGTAAAATCTCCCCGAGGTCTTCAAGTCTGTGTGTGATTACTGATTGCAGTGTGACTATTCACAGGTGACCATTGGACGGTGAGTAGTCCGAGTAGTCGTCTGTATGACAATTAAAGAGCTGATACATCCTTTAGGACGAGCCATCAAACAGACTCATCCCAAAATTTCCTGCCCTGAAAGCAGCCCTGAGGAGTCTTATATTAATCTTGCCAAAATCTATAAAAAAAACTTGAGCAAAACAAAGTGAATGTGCTTTAATAAGAAGGGTGTTTCTGGGCTGGAGCAGTGGCTCAGAAGTGGGAGCCCTTACCTGGCATGCGCTAGGATCTGGGTTCAAACTCCAGCACCACATAACAGCTAAGTGTCAGAGAAACAAAGGCCAGATGAAAAAACTAAATAAAATTGGTTTTCTCTTTCTCTCTCTCCTCTCTCCCTCTCTCTCTCTAAAAAATAAAAAGAAAGAAGGAAAGAAAGGATGTTTCCATGACTTTTCAGATTTGCTTGTTATGAAGAATCTTGGAGCTACTTCTAATCATCTTGCCATCTCACTTGTAAATATGTTAGCATTGTGCCCATATTTGGGGCTTTTAATACTATGGCAAGATGTTCATGGTGTCATTATTTTTTATTGTTGTTTTTAAGAAATAGAGATAGAGTGAAAGAGAGAAAAGCAATTTTATTTATTTTCCCATCTGGCATTTTTTCTCCAGCACTTAGTTGTGTACGTGGTGCTGGGTTTGAACCTACATCCTCAGGCATGTCAGGCAAGCCCTCCAACCTCTGAGCCACTGCTCCAACCCCTTTGTTCTTTACTTTTTGGCAAGGTCTCTTTAAGTTGGGTAAAGCCTCGCTAAATTGCTGAGCTAGCCTTGAACTTACGATCCTCCTGCCTCAGCCTCCCAAGCGGCTGGGATTAAAGGCGTGCACCGCCATGCATGACTCCTGGTATAATTCTAATATAGTATTCTAAAAGGAAATTGATTCTAATATTTATGAACCGTGGGTGGCTAGAAGTTAGGAGAAACTATTTGAATACTACCAGAAGGGTCAGATTTATTTTAGAGGAAAGACTAATCTTTTCAATACAAACATGGATCTTAGGGGTCCTTCTTTATCAAACTGACGTCTAAAGGTGAGAAATACAAATTTAAAATTTTCATACTTACTTTCTTACTGCTAATTTTGGCTATGACTTTCTCTTTCCTGAGAAGTATTACTAATATCAGCCCATGAGTATTCACATGAATAATCAAAGTCAACTACCTAAGATTTGAATCAAGTGCATCCACATATCACTAATTCATTCAGTTAGCACTTCTAAGGACTTTTGGTGCAAAAAACTATGCCAGGAGCAAGATGTTCAAAAAGCTGCCCTTGATACAAGGAATTCATAATACAGTGATTATCAGGCACACATAAAGGGATTATTACAGTGTAAGTTCAGCTCAGTTGCCTCAATCATTATAGAAATAAGATGGTAACCCAGGAACATTTTCTTGGAGAGATGTTGTAGTTGATTTCTCCTTCCTTCCTTCATTTCTTTCTTCTTCCTTTCTTCCTTTTTTTTAAGAGAGGAAAAAAGAGTTAATTTTTTAAAAAAAATTTTATCTGATTTTTTCCCCTTTATTTATTTGTGTACTTGGTGCTGGGGATCAAACCCAAGACCTTGTGCATGCCAGGCAAGTGTTCTACCACTGAGCCACCACTCCAGCCCCTGTCATAGTTGATTTCAAATACACATTGAAGAACCCTCACGTAGAGTGGGCAGGAGACTAAGTATTTACTGAATTAACTTTTTTCCCTGGAATAATATAAAATGTATAAATTACACATTATAATCAAGTCCGTATGCAAGGTTTGCTTGGTTCAAAAATTTTACAGCGTATTTTAAGATCAATAACTTGCAAAATGCTTAGTGGTGTTTTCTCAGCATACACAATTTTAAATAAGGATATAATCAAGTGTTATTGTTAAACAACACATCTGGAGTAAAAAATCTGGCAGACTGTAGGTAGAAATTTTAGGCAGTGTTTTATAAGTCTAACCAAAGGGAAGTCTGATTTTTTTTTTTTTGTCAATGAAATATTCCCTGTTGCTTAGTCTGAAATCTCTGGGCTGAGATGTTATGCGCTCTCATTTCTATATCCTGGAATCCTCTTGATAAGCTTCGTTTTCTGCAGGTGAGTTTCGCAGCAGTGCTGTTACGGCACCGCAAGAAAGGGCAGCAGCTGAATTTCATCACAACCTTGCGATCTGTGTGTCCATCCTTGGCCTTAGGAACATGAAATGTATTCGCTTAGAGCCAAGTCAGTCGACAATGTCAATGCGGGTCATAAGTGGTTATTTACATCTACGATTTATTTCCCAATGGATAGCCTTAAGATGCTCCCATTACTAATGGGGACACCGAATTAAAGCGAACGTGCATTAAGAGAAACGGAGCTACCTGGAGATGCAGGCATGAGACCCATGGTGCAGGTTTTAGTCAATCAGATTCCTCTAGGGAAGGCAAGAGGCAAAGTGCATTTGTGCGTGAGTGTGATTGTGTATGTGTAGGGGGGGGGCACAAGTGTATATGTTTAAGGGAACACAAAACCAAAGATCTATGCTTCATTTTTTGACTATTGATCTATCTCTAACACAGACAACTTTGGGTTTGCACTAACTTTATTCTGTATAGATTTCTAACTTTATTCTTATTTTTTCCTGCCTGCTTGAGTTTGATCTAAATACATCTGTTTATCTCCCTGTAGTATGCAATCCTTCAAGGAAACTTCACCCACATTTTGGTCTTCTGTCCCTTACTCCATCCTCTCTTGCTGTGTTCCTACATCCTTCTCAGTTTCTTGACCCAAATGCTGAAGCCTTTAATTTATTTTTAAAGAGAGAATCAACTTTATTTAGTTTTATCACATGGCTTTCATTGCTCAGACATTTGGTTGTGTACGTGATGCTGGGATTTGAATCCATGTCCTTGTGCATGCCAGGCAAGCACCTTAACATTGAGGTACCGCTTCAGCCCCAATTCTGAAGCTATTAAACAACCAAGATTGGAAGTAGCATTTCTCGAAACTTACCTGCATGAAAATCACCTGTGGATCTTTACCATATGCAGATTTTGACTCATGAGTGGCTCCGAGTAGGATCCTATTTTTAATAAGCTGTCAATTACATGCATGTTATTCTTCAAGCTGGAAGTGTCTGCTGTCTGTCTCACTCAGGGTGTCTTTAACAGCCAAAATCAGTTTCTAGCATGGAAAAAAATTCATTGCTGAAAGTACATGTAATTGTTTGAGATAAGGTGATTTATTTACCTAGATGTTAATATGACTTAAAAATAATCACACCAGGATTTACACATGAATAGTATTATTGTTCCCTTCAAAACAATTACCAACTGTTTCTGGTATGCAAATTCTGATTTTAGAATAGTCTGCAAAGTTCAAAGATGAAGAATCACCTACTCCTTTACCATATCATGACTTCACAAATATTTACTGAGTCACTGAAAAAAAAATCACAGGTATTGTAGCAAATACTTAGTGGTGGATAAGAGAAACTGATTGACCTTAAATGCTGAAGGAATTCAAAGAAAGGGGGAAAGAGGCAGAAATCTCACATAATAAATGCAATATTTTATGCTTTAAGTGTTCAAGATTTCTTTTTTATTGATTTTTTCTTTGTTACATAGATTGATTGTATTTTTATTAAGAAATTTAATTATTGTATAATCAAAATATATATATATTATCAATATGATATGCATAGATTCTTAAATCAGATTTACCCCCAGATCCCTCCTTTTTCTCCCTCCCTTTCCTCTCCCCTGTCCTTCCCGATACATATCTATGATTGCCCTACATTATGTGTTTCTGTGCCAAACAAAAGCCATTTAAACTTTAAATTGATATTGACTTTGAAAATCATGGTTGCTGTCAAGGGGTGGGTCTCATTGCTTGATTCCGCAAACACTTGGACTCATATCAGGGATGTTAATTCCAGAACATGTATACAGTCTCCCAAAATAACTTCCTTGAAGAAATCTAGCCATGAGTGGCAGCAAAAATTATGAGGAATAAACTTTGCTGGTTATTTGGACGTATTTATTTCACCAGCTATGGATTAAGATCTGTGTGTGTCTGTACAAACACATGTGTGCACACATACAAACACACCGTGAATACTGTGTACCATATTTAATAATATTTAATAGTTCACTCAGTGTGTTATTGCTTTGTAAAAATAAAACACAAAACTTCATGAATTCTTGACTGATACCGCCTACATGGCTTAAAGGTGGTAACTATATATTTTATTATCCAACTTTGAGAAGGAAAATAAGAACTATTAATAATTTGTCCAGGAAAACAAACACAAGTGGAAACTGTTCTGGGGAAACTAGGACATAAGATCATCGATAGGAAGGCAAATAATAATAATAATCAATAAAATGAAATAAAATAACTCTCCGGTCTGAGTTTGGATATTTAGTAATTTTTCTTTCAGCTTAGCAGATATTCTTCAGAATAAGGATACTGCTCTCTGTATTGCTTATAGGAGATTTTTTTAGAGTAAAATATAGACAGGTTTTTAAAATTGAGGGATTTTTCTTAAGATACGCCTGTGTGTGTTTGGTGAGTCTGGGAGACTCACTTGATCAGTGGTTGTGTTTTCTTATATTTATATGTGAACTGTTTTATGAATGCGGGGTATTATTTTATAATTTACAGCTGCATTTGGCCAGACATTCTTCAAAACGGGAGGGGTATGGATTGCAGAGCTCTTTCATTAAATCATGAAAAAATTATATTGAAATACATTGAAAGAAAGAAAAAGGAATAACTCACTTGGGCTTTATAGATTATTTCTATAGATATGGAAGGGAGGAAAAAGTTGAGGCCAGCGTCTCTGGACTCTGAATACACAATTGAGAGAATTCTATATTTTCAACTGAAATTGAAACTCAGTTTTCAACTGAAAGCTGTTTTGCTTCTGGCTGTAACTGGCCTTACCTTTCACAACCTTATATATGGCACTAATTTTTCATAAAATTAAACGTCCCCACATATTTGAATTTTCCATTTGTCTGCGTTTTGTCATGGGACCACGATACCTTTAGAGGTTATGTTTCACTTTTGCTTTTGGAAAAAAAAATTCCTTCCTATGTAGTTTCTTTGCTTAAAATAAATTAGATTAAATAAGTGATTAAAATAACAGCATCTACATAGCATCATAAAGACTACCAACTGATCATCTTTTATTTTTACTTAAATATTTCCAATGAAATCTCTTGTAAGATTGTTATGGTATTTTTTCTTTAATTAGTTAAATTTTAGGATTTTGTCTTATCCTTTTGTATCTTTTTCTGTTCTTTGGATATACAGCTTTCTTTGAAAGATGAAGTTGATAACTTTCTTTTCTCTACCTGTTTATTGGAGGGAAATTTTTATTTTCCTTCAATTTTTCTCATCTTCAAAATTTCTTAATGATAAAGTGTGTAGATCTTAAAATGATTTCCGCTTAGCATACACAAAATCTAGTTTTAAAACTAGTTGAACATGGGGCTGGAACAGTGGCTCAGTGGTTACAGTGCTTGCCTGGCATACGTAAGGACCCAAGTTCAAATCCTAGCAACACGTACACAACAAAGTCTCAGAGCAATGAAAGTCAGGTGAAAAACTAAATAAAATTGATTCTCTTTCTCTCTCTCTCACTGTTCCTCTCTCTTAAAAAACAAAACTAGTTGAACATAAGAAAACTTAAATATGTGTTCAAAGCCATGTTATTTTAAATTGAGAGAACAGAAAGCAGATTATTCTGAATGCCTATATGTGACTCTGAGTTTTATGGGATTGAATAGGAAGATACTTATGTATAGGTAGGCTACCTTACCTTACCCATTTCTAAAGTATTGGCTTTTGACCCTCTTTTTTTTATACTAGGTATTGAACCCAGGAATATTTCAACCACTGAGCAACATCCCAAGACCTTTTTATTATTTTTATTTTGAGAAAGAGTCTCCCTGAGTTTTTGAGGCTGTCTTTGAACTTGTAATTCTCCTGCCACTGCTTTCTGAGTTGCTTATAATACAGGTGTGCACCACCGTGCCCGGCTTTGGCCTCTTTTTTGTTATCAGATTTTGCTTTAAACATCAGTAAAATGATGTTATATATTTTTATAATTTTCTGTTTTTTCTTTTTTTGGCCTTTGCAGAGAGACGTATCATATGAGAAGGCGATAAGAAATATTGGTTTAAGAAGCCCTATGTAATTAGAGTTTTACATAATATTTTTTAAAAGTACTCTTTTTAGCACAAGGGCAAAGAAATATCTCTTAGTATTTTTAAGTTGTTGAGATTTGCCCAAAAACCCCTCAGAGAAAAGACGCTACGTCAGACTATAAAAGTTCAACTTGTTTGTTTATTATGTCATCTCCACCTTCCAAAGTCAATGCTGGGTGATTCTCATAATCTATTCTTGAAAGCTGACTGGCTTCATGTGGTTAGACCATTTACCTTGGAAGATGGTTCTTTGGCTAACAAAGACACCAGCTGGAAAGATGGTGTCCTTCTTAAGGCTGTCACTCAGCCAACCTCATAGACATCATGGCTTCTTCGACTTTGAAGCAATAAAAATAAAAAATGAAACCCCTTGACTGACAGGGCGGAATGCTAAAGAAGGCGGGGTTTGTTTTCTCACCTCTGTCTCCCTCTGACATGAGTCCTCCAAAATTGCACCCCGTCCTGAAGCCTAATTCCTTTATGGAAATGTTACTTGGATTCCTCAGTCACTGAAGGTGTCCTTATCTCTTTTTCTATTTTCAAATACTCAATCTGCCAGTGTCCTTCCTTGGGGGACTATCCCTGAATTCAGCAATTTGTTAAGTTTTTAGTTTTATCTGTGTTGGTGGTGGAAAGTGTCTATAAACTATGCATGAAATTTTAAATGTAACCTATTCATTTCCTGTGAGGCCTCCCCAGGTCTTACAGTGATATTCAGAAGATCTCCTTATAAAATTCTTTACGCTTTTTGAATATGAATAAGAAATGTTAATTTCATTTTCCTTTTATTGTGATCTTTTCCCTCCAGACTGTGACATCTAACTCCATCAATGAGATCCCTTTCCCATTAACAGAGCAATCAGTGTTTTCTAAATTAAGGGATTCATTCGATTATATAATAGAGGTACCAAATTGTATAATCATATGTTTATGTGGCCAGGAAAAAAAAACTTAGACTAGTTTTTCAGACTCTAATACTCAAGATAAACTTGTATTTCTCACATCATCACATGCTACCTTTTCCCCGAGGCACTTTATAACAGAGATTACTTTCCTTGGAAATAATTTCATTCATTTTATAAGTGGAGGAGACGTGTCTTTGTGATTAATTTCTGGAGTTTAAACTACACAGGCAGGAAATGCATGTGTCTAATTACAGAGCCATCATTTAATTACACACTTATTAGTTGTTATCCACAGTGGTGAGCTTTCTATGTCCAATCTCTTTGAAATCAGTTCTTATGCATATGCATAATGATCAACATCTTACAAAGAACAGAATCAGGAAGCAAAGTTAATGAACGCACGTTCATAAAGAGAAGTGAATCTCAAGTCCTGATCTGTCTGAATCCAGCTATCAGGGCTTGCCAATCTGTGTGAAAGCACATTTTTTAATTAAAAAATAAGCTACTAGATTGGAGGATGAAGCTTACTTGCCTAGCATGGGTGAGGCACTGGGTTTAATCCCCAGCCACACACACACACACACACACACACATCACACACACACAAATTACTTATTACCTACCCTTTATATCTCATGGAAATACAGTTGTACAAAATGAGACAGAATCTCATTTTATTCTTTCTTTCACCCTTTTTTCCATTTTACTCATCCTCTTCCACATTACTCGTATCTTGTTCTTCCTATCTTCCCCAAGGCACAGAGCCATAGATTCCCAATGTGTTCAATTCACAAGACCAAGTTCTAGATTTTACAGTGACTCTTTGATTTAAGCACACACACACATACCTCATGCCCAGAGTAGTCAGGAAATTTTGATCTGAGCCCTGTGATATTTGAACTTTCTTTGGGGGATTCCCTACATACCTGGGGAAGGAGAAATAAAAGAAGGACATCAACGGTGTGAAAAGGTGTTCAGATACCAACCACATAGTGTGGCGATGAGCTAGGTGATTTTAGTTTTGATTTCAAAGGCAGAAAATATTCCAGGGAAATGAAGGGGAAATGGTGTGAGAGATTCCTCCATCTAAGACGATACTCAGGATACTTGAAGGAGTTCTCGAATTGGAAGGTGGGTGCCAGTCACCTAAATGCAGTTTGATGCCCCTGCGGAAGCTGAGAGTGTGAGTTTCCAGCAAGTTTACAGGAGGTGCAGACGCTATCGGGCAGCTGAGCCAACCCTGTCTTCTTGCAAATTTATTCTGATTTCTCTCCCATCCACACTTGTATCTTTGGTTTGCTCTGAGGCCAAGCTAGAGTTTGAGGACTGAGGGATAAATAGCATGTGGTCACTGACATTGGGTATTCACACCGTGAATCTTTGTGTATACGCCCAGGTAATTCCAGCAGAATTTTATCAGCAGTTGTGGAAGGAAGAGGATGCTTTTATTTCTGCGGTGCCATGGGCTGAATCCTGGGCATTGGGGACTGAGTACTTCATGTATGCTTAGTCCAAAGCAATGATCTTTTTTTTTTCCTTTTAAAGAAGTACTTCCTGTGTTCTAATTCGCACTCTCTGAACCAATTAGAAGCCAACATTTCATCCAAACAAGGTGACATGTCTGCATAACTATTCTAGATTAGCCTAGCAAGAATATTTGAAGGGAAAAAAGTCTGGTTGTCACAGTGATCTACGGTAACTATTGAAGAGCCACCTTGCACAAAGAAGCAAACTCTTTGCTTCAGGAGTTATGGTTCTAACGCACCAGTATCTACATCTTTGTAAGTGATAATGTACCTGTGATTGACACCTTCATTTTAGGTGTAGATTTTATACATTTTTACTGTAGCTTTCTGGCAAAGAAGGAATTCTGTCTTGAGACTGTAACGTACAAGATCTGCCCAAGATTCCAGCGCACCGACTGATGGATTCCACCCTGAAGTTTGTAACATCCACTCTTGCCTGCGCTTCCACCCTGCCAATGCCCACAGGTTTTGGCTTGTCAGAACCCCATGATTATGTGAGTGAAATCCTCAAAAATAAATCTGTTTGCATGTTCACCTCTCTCTCACACACATATGCACACATGCCGGATCGCTAGAGAATTCTTTTCAAACTCGTACACTCTTATTGTCTTCCTTTTGTGAATTGACTTACTGAAAACAGGTAAATTGAAATCAGAACACTGAATTCACTAAGGAATACATGTTGGTGTTGCTCTGAAGTCCTGCTATCCAGTGCTCTGCCTGGGTCATTCACTGGCCCCAATATCCTTCAGAGGGATTTAAATCTTTAGAGTAGAGCTTTTAAAAAAATTGGAAAGAAAAGGCTTGTGCACATGAATTAGACAAACACAAGGAATTAGATAACCAAGGATTACAGTGTATGACCAAGTGCTTAATATTGATCATAAGTGCTGGCAGTGTTTTGTTGGTGAAGGAGAAATTTAGTGGTACGTGGGACTGACTTGAGCCATAAAAGGAAAAGTGGGCATTTAAAGGCATAGAATCCTGTAAGGATTAGGAAATTCAAAGCTTAGGTGATTGAGTGAATCAACCAACAGAGATAAAAATGAGATGTTACTGATATAAAGGAAATCCAGATTTATCAGATCGTCATTTTAGCCTTTCCTCTATCAACATGCACCTGGACTGTGAGTATCTGTGCCCTATGCAGAGATTCTCCTTCATGACTGTGCAGAAAAAAATATTTCATGACAGTTGTGCCTTCCAAGAACGAGTGTGATTTTAACATTGCACATGAAGGTCAACATTCAGCAGCTTTTTACATGGTAACTCAGCACAGGATGATGTGATGGAAATTAGCAGCGTAGAATATGTGTGTGTGTGTGTGTGTGTGTGTGTGTGTGTGTGTGTAAAACACAGCCCCAACTGGACTTTTTAAAACCTCTGCTTCCTGTACCTTATGACTAAGTGTGGGTAATTAAGCCAGGATCACTTTTTCCACTCCGCCCATACTTCGTAAAACCTGTTGTAATTTTTCCTTGATTTATTTGTTCTTTTGTATTTTTCTTTCACAATTTACTAAAACTAATGATTTCAAATGAAGGACTTTCATATCAATAGGTGACCCAGTGATTTACTGATCCTTTTAATGCTGTGAAGAGAGAAATCCATTACTTGGTGGGGGTGGGCAGGGGAGGGGGGACTCCTAACAGTGGTGTTCTATATTTATAGCTTTGGCTGAGGCTCCATAAGACGCGATGGAGGTGGCAGGCAGGAGGTTGAGGGGGTGGGACGGTGGTGGTAAATGATACTCATTTGTAAGTATCAGCAATATTCACCAAGAAAAACAAAAAATTGATTTGTGGAATCCATTAAGATATAAGCATGAATAATAACCTGAGAGTCTGCAGTGTGGGACTTTAAGAGGTATTTGAGTTTTAAAATGCATTATATTCGCAATTTCAAAAGCATGTGTTCCAAATGGTAAAACATATGTCCAAATCTGGTCCGTGAAATAAAACATTCAAACCAGAAACCCTATTTGCTTTGGCTTCATCTTGGCTCTCTCTCTTTTATCTAGGCATGAGTCAATCAATTAACATTTGGGGGACTCTATTATGTGCCCAGGAAGGTGGTGAAGAATATATATGGAAGTAGGAAAGACTATGCAAATTTTAAAACAAAGATTCTGGGGGCTCAATCCAACACTTTTGGGGGTCAATCCTTCTCTTTCCAATTGCTTCTCCAAACATCTTCTAACTTAATCCCTACTTACCTAGGGTTTCCAGATTTAGCAGATACGAGACACCTTTATTTATCTGGCAACCAAACCATCCACGTAGTCTGTGTGATTCACGTTTTCCAAGGCCTTCTGCTCTAGAAGACACGCTCCAAAATAGAAGGGACACTGCCATATATTAATAGGAAAGAAGATGTTTGATTATTATTACAAACCAAAGAAGTCTTCAAGCCAAAGTGGGGGATTTTTCTGTATTTCAGTAATAAAGGTCAACGAGGCACAGAGTACTTTTTCTCTTCAATCTCCTTTCCTGTCTTCCCTTTGGCCCTGTTTCTTTACATTACAGAGAACCTTAATAAGAAGAAGAAGAAGAAAAAGAGATTGCACGCATTAGGAAAGCGTACAGCCCTTTTTGGGAAGCAATCAAGCTTCCGCAGACTGCATCCATCCCTGGTGCGTGCTGCCATCTTGCCTGCGTGGAAGCCAGCATTTGAAGGGATTAATTGCCCACTGACAGAAAAGCAAGTGCCAGGGTCTTTCCCCCTGGGGCCAATTTTTCATGGCAAATCCGCTCTACTCAATTCCTTATCCACTGTGGCCATCTATGGTTACAATCCCAGATTGTGGCAGAAGTAGCCGCTGTTTTCAACAGAAAAATCCAAGACTTCTTCATAATATTGATGGTTTGGGATGACGAGTTAGTTTCAATTCAGATTTTTAGAATTGTGGATATCTGTAATGGTAAAATCAAATTTTTTTAGGAATAAAAATCTAATTTTTTATTATCTCACAACTTCCATTGCCTTCTCTCCGACCTATACCTTCCTGTCTCCTCTGCCTCTGCTTCTGAAAGTGCTAGCCAGCAAGACCTGCTTAGAAAGCGAAAATATTCACTAGGGTGTCACGAGCACACAGCTGTGGGGAGCCTCTGTTGCCAGCACAGCATCGAGGCCAGGGAAGTCTAGAGTTTCGCTGAAGTTTGCAGACATTTCAGTGCGTGTAGTACAGGCTCTGGTTTCCGATGGAAATCGTGTGATATGTGGTCATTCGTGCCCCAAAGTCATCCAAAGCCTGGCAATGTGGCTGATGTTCAGGTTTGCAGAGGGTGAATTGCAAGCAGGCTGGTGATGGGGATCCTCCCATGAGCTGCAGTCACCGGGAATGCCTTACCAAACCTGTCTCACCAAAATGATTACTGCCATATGCTCCCTAACAGCAGGAGCATTTGTGTTTTAGAGATTTTCCCCTAGAAGGAACTCTCATGTCCTGAAATCAGTCACTGTGTCTTGAATATTATAGACTTGGCTTTGGGGAATGGCAATTTCCAAGAGAATATCTTGCTGACTTAGCAATACCCAAATGTTGTGTGGGGTTTGTGGCAACATTGAACTCAGGGAGAAGAGTGTATGGGCCAAAGCTGTGCTGGAGGAAAAAATAATACGGGGCTCCCCTAAGTTGGTGAGAACTCAACAGACCCCATCTGCCATCATTCAATAGTGAGAGTTGATTTAACATTGTTGGAGAGTGATATTAAGACAACTGTCATAATTCTAGCAAGCAGTTGAATCTGGAGACTCACCCAGAAGTGAGTTTAGGCAGCTTTCTTAGTCGCTCGATGGGCCACCCGATTCCAGGCATCATGTAGTAGGTGACGTCCAGGCTCCATAGTAAAGAATTAACATTCAGTTCAGAAAAATTAGAAGTCTCCCTTGGGGAATTCTGAATGCAAAGTTTTGGTGCAGCCAGCAGTAATGTTCACATTATTTCCTCTTCTTAGGTAGAAGCCTCCTTCTCGGGACACTGGTCTAACATCCCTTCACACGCCACTCCAAGGGAAAATTAGCACGTGGAACTTTCTTCTTGTTCATTTCTTGCTCTGAGACATATACCTATTTGCAAAATTACTTTGGATGTTATGGAGGTGGGGTGTTTTGATTCCAAGTGTCCCAAATCATAGGGCTGAAAAACCTTTATTATAGACTGCTTTGGTTAATTTGGGGTGTCGCTCCGGATTATTTCCTATGTCAATGGTTTAAGAAATACAAAGGCTAAGGGGACTATTAGTGAGGAAGGTGGTGGTTTGTGAAGGGATCCCAGGCCTGGGTGTGGTTTTGAAGCACCACCTGCAGACAGCAGCAAGGTGACAGGCTGAAACTGGCATCAGAACTGGCAAGGTAGTGTCAGCAGAGCACAGCACTTCTGTGTTTGTGTTCTTGGGGCCTCTTGACTACTTGTCTCTTTTCTTATGCCTCTATTTCCCTTCCTTCATCTGGTTCCAACCTTCCCTATCAGGAAGACACCTTAAGTCTTCCTCCTAGGAATAGGAGACTTGCTAGCGGGTGGAGAAAACTTAACTGGAGAGAGAGACAATGTCTTTCGTGTGATTGCTGTGACAGCCTCCTGTGCCAGGTATTTCACACATGTAAGTCCACGCAGTTTCCCTAGCATCCTTGCTCCAACTCAGAGCAGTTAAATGACTAGCCCAAGGGGCTGGGGCGGTGGCTCGGTGGTTACAGCGCTTGCCTGGCATGCGCGGGGACCCGAGTTCAAACCCCAGCACCACGTACAGAACAGAGTATGGGAGCAACGAACGCCACACGAAAAACTAAATTAAAAAACAATGATTCTCTCTTTGGGGATTGGAGCAGTAGCTTACTGGTTATGGTGCTTGCCCGGCATGTGCGGACACCTGAGTTCAAACCCCAGCACCATGCACACAACTAAGTGTCAGAGCAACAAAAGCCATGTGAAAAATTCATTAAAAATTGATTCTCTCTCTCTGCCTCTCACTGTCCTTCTCTCTTTAAATAAATAAGAAATAAACGACTAGCCCAAGCCAAGGTACCTCATTGGGTCATGGGTTTGGGTTTCAAATTCATGTATATTTTCTAAAACAATCTTCACTTCCTTAAAATGAGCTCTACGTGGATGGAATTTCCCAAATACTAATTTAAAGAAACCAGTATAAAATTTTCATCAGCCCTAATTCATGGCTGCTGTGTCCTGTCTCTTTCTAAAGAAAGTACTTTGAAATTGACAGAGAAACAAGAAGCAAAGGACTTAGATAAGCTCTTAGTTTTTTTTGTTGTTGTTGTTGTTGTTGTTTAGTAAATCCTGGAAATAAGCCCCTGATGAATGAATAGGGAGTAGAGACAGAGATCAAAGGTGACTGCTTCCTTTACAAGGGCAATATCAATGACAATCAGAAAGAGCACTATTGAAATGATTATTATTGCTGAGAATCCAGCTATCTTCTCTACAAGCATCGTCACCTCTAATTCTTGCAGCAGTCCCCATGTGCTATCTACCATGGAGTAGTTAATTTAGAGAGGCTGATGGATTTTTCCATGGGCGCACAGGTACCCGGTACCCGGGTCTGTCTGTGTCCATGTCTTCACCCTTGACACCACGGGCTGGGTTGTGCTCCTTACATTTAATTGACAGGAATACAGTGCTGCATCATTTAGTAATGGTGTGTGATTGCAAAGGGACCTCGTGGGCACTGGATCATTTCTATGCAATGTGATACTAGCATCAAAATCAGCCTGCCTTAGCCTTTGAGATACCGGGCCTTAACTACAAAGATAGGTGTTAAAGAAAGATCCAGGGTCAGTCTTAGAATAGACTGAATCATTTCAGATGTAATTGGAATCTTTTTGGATTCCTGTGTCCTTCATTAAAAAATGTTCTGGAGCTTGGAACTGAGATAAAACAAGGTACATCCCAAGCATGTCACTGATATACTATAGCCATGTATATAAATAATATTCTTCATAAGTATACGAATTATGACATTGTACTTAGGTTTTTTTTGTGGAAAAATACAGGACCCAGAAGAGAGGCAAGGGATTGGGGGATGGGAAGAGGGAGGTAGATGGGTGGAGGGGGAATGGGGATATTGACCAAATTATATTGCTGTGTTGTGTGCATCTAGGAATATGTGACAACAAATCCCATCATTATGTACAACTATAATGCACTAATAAAAAATGTTCTGAAGAAAAATATGTAGTGAGAGAAGGTGGGCTAGGTATATAGTTTTTTTTTAATGTGCCTTTCTTTGCTTTTCAGTTTTTGCACGCTGATATCTCCATTTAATAGCAAGGCAGAAAGGAACACATTGTGGAGAAAGTGGTGATATGTAATTGGAGACACAGGGATGAATAAATGAAATGGTGAAATGTTTGTTGGCAGAAGAATTTTTGTACTTGTCACCAAAGATGAATTATGAGAACAAAATCCAATAAACACCAAGTGTGTAATTTCAAAGTAGGAAGCAGAAGGCAGAGGAGAATGGAATTTTGTAGGCATCTGCTATGCCGCGTCTATTTTAAGTAGATGCTCTGTGGCCTTGCCAATGCTGTTGGCAGAATGATGCTGTTTTACTCATTTTATAGTCATGGATGCTGAGGGTCAGGTTTAAGGAACCTGGTCTAATGTCACCTGGCTAGGAAGAGGTAGCTCAGGTATCTCTGCTCCTTCTTGATATGAAACCCACGGAGGTCTTGTTCTCCATGATGCACACACTTTGAAGTATGTCTTCTGAGGACAACATTATGTGTGAGGTGCTGCTGCAGGATGGGCTTGCCTCTTGCCAGAAAAAATCTAGAACAAATTTTATCATTCTCTCTGGGAAATTTGAGTGCTCATCTGTTGAGCACAAGGAACAGAAAGCAATGGCTTCTTTGGAGGTCTTTTCAATCTCTAGGGCTTTGGTTCTGCTCAGGAATCTAGGGCTGAGACTTAAACAGTGGAATCTGGGGGATGGAACTATAGAAGTTTCTTTTTGTATTAAGTGAAAGCAACTTGGAAGTAAGCAGCTGAGAGATCATAGTGTGTGATCCAGTCATGGGAAGCACAGCCTCCTCTCCTTTCATCTCCTTGCTCCTCTATCCTCAGAACACCAGGCTTCCATCCTGCAGTTCACTTCTTCTTCAAGATGACTGATAGAGTTCTAGCCACCAGGTCTTCACTCTCTGCAGGCAACAGCTTAGGAAGGGAGAAAGGGTAAATTCCCCAACTCTCTTGCCACCTCTTAGAGCGTCTCCCCAAAAGTCCAATACACAAATTTCAAATTCTTCCTTATTGGCCACCGTTAGCAGTGAAGGAGTTTGCAAATAAAGTCTTTTGACTGGGCACATTGCCATGTGGATTAAATTTGGGGTTCTATTACTAAGAAAGAATGGGATAATGGATATTAGATCAGCTATTTGAAGTATTAACCACAATTAGCTAATCAGGTGCTCACTCCCAGTGGCAGGACGTCCAATATAAATTCATTATAATAACATCCTCATTACTGTGTGTGGTCTGTGATCATTAACAAATAATTGGATCAGCTGCCCACTCAAGGGAGAACTTGTGGCTGCAGAATCTGGAGATTGTGCGTTTGAGAAGCACGCAGTCTGAGGACTGTCGCCATGGATTGGGAAAAGAAGGGATGACTCATAAGGGTGGGCATTGCTTAGTCATTGTGCTTCTGGAGCTGTGTGAACCAGGGAGACATCACCCAGGAGAGGACAGCTCTGTGCAGCTACATTCCTCATTGGAACCATCCCAGAAAGAAAGAGAGAGAGAGTCAGTCCCTACCCAGGCATCCTCCTCACTGTTTTATAAGCAGATCAAATTTAAAAACATTTATTATGAGAAAATAACCATGTAATCACAGCACTAGAAGGAACCCAGGGTAATTTTCTCGTGGAGGCAAGACGACGTCTATCATTTCCCCAGGTAGCTCTTCAAAGGAGGTGATCAGTCAATCACCCTCCAGAGTCTGAGCTTGTTAAACGATTTAAGAGTTTTATCCATCTACCCTTGAGTTGGTTTTAACAACCCCAGAGATTTTTCTGTCTTTCTCTTCCCAACTCCTACTTCCTTCCAGCTTGGTGACAGTCTAGCTAGAGGTAAAGGTGTGGCTTGGATTTCCATCACGCTGCCTCCCCTCCAATCAGCCATGTCATGGTGGAATTTTTATTGCTCATAAATTTTTTTACTGGCTAGATTAATGTGATTGAAAGCATCACACCCAGTAAATACCGTCTGCTATTTGCTTTAGCAATACCTGTGGAAAAGGGCAACTTGGGACCCAGGCACCATGGAGCTGGCGAAACCATTGGCTGCACACATCTCGTTGGGGGCCCCTTTGACGGATGACCAGAAGTTGCTCTTGGAGGGAGGTCTGCCCAGCAAGAGGCTCCATCGGTGCATGCCTCTGCCATGCGTAGCCATGATTCACTTCACTGACTATCAAAGCTTTCTACAGCTTTGCTTGCTGACTTTTGACCAGAGGTTCCCTTTCAACACGAGGAAAATCTGCCTAGAGAGAGAAAGAGAGAAAGCGCATTACAGGGAAATAAATGGCAGCCGTGTTTCTGGCGACCTCAGGTTTATTGCCTGAGAGCTTGGCTTGAGCCTGCCCAGTGGTGTTGCTGGGTGGATGTGTATTGTGGCATTTTATGGAGCGTGGTTTATATCAGCATGGATTATTATAACAACGACAAGGGGGATATTCAATAAAACCTTGTTTGATGGCAAGTTCCCGCGCACAAAACACTTCTCAAAGGCCAGAGACGTGAGTGGTGTGTTTACAAAGCACCACCCTTGAAAGTCGACTTTCACAGAAAACGGCCTTCTGAGACAGGTTTTGAAAGAAGGTGTGGAATCTGTGAGCCGATGGTCTCCATCTGTTTTCTCCCCTCTGACCTCTGGTTGTTTGACCACATGGTCATGACCCTGCATGGAGTGGGGGAGATGGTCTGTGAAGATGGTCCTGCCGCTTCACCTTTGTGCCCCCCAGGAATGACTGCAGCCCTCCTGCTCCTTCCTTCTTGGAAGAAAAGCTAGATTTCCCTCCAAAAAGAAAAAAAGCTGCAAAAGAGAAACACAAAGAGAAGATTAGCCAAATTGCTCCAAGGAACCCAGGATTGAAACACAGCCTGAAAAGTTGCATGTATACAGAGAAACCCCAAAACGTTCCCTAAACCCAACCTGGAACATTGATCTGCCTGACTTTCTTTAGTCTCAGGCCAGGTTTAACCATTAGATGACTTAGAATCACAGAGTTGGCAACGCCTGTGTTGGACGGTGGCTGGAGGGAATTCTCTGTTAAAATGCAGTTTCTTGGGTAGGTTGTGTTGGCACGACAGTTGGACGCCTTTGGTGCCAAATCCAAAGACTTGGGATGTGATTCCTGGATGGCAGTCCCATGCATCAGGGTTTGGAGACACAAGCTGGGAAGAAAGAGACTGAAGACTAGAAAATATTAACAAGTTGATAAACAAAGGTCAAGGGTATGAAAGAAAGGGAAGGCTCAAAAGATAGAGGAACAAAGAAGAGAAAATGATTGCAAAATGGAATGAGCGGAGGAAGGAAAGGAGAGGGAGACAAAGAAGGAGAAGCAAGTCTATGGAATGTATATCTAAAATTTAAAAACAGCTTTTATTTGAAATTTCTGAATGGGTTTCATAGGGTTTCTTGAAAGCTTTGAAATACGAGGCTGAGATTTACTCCTTGGTCCCTTTCTTCCCTTGTCATAGACCAAGCTGACTCATCCTGGTGGACAATGTGAGGCTCAGCTTGGATCTGTGGTCAGGAGGTGCCTTCCCACTGCCACACGTCCTTAGAGAAGGCTTTGATGAATCCCGCAAGCAGCCTTGTCCAACCGCTTCCCTACCCGCCATGGTTCTAGTCTCTGCTAAATGTGCAGTGTTTATTTTTCCAAGCATGGTGCCTTCTATGACTCATGATACTCAGATGCTACTTACTAATGGACCCTTGTACAAGTCAAGAATGTGACACACAGCGAGACACGCAGCTTAACAATCACAAACAACAGCACGGTTAATGGGGGGTGACGCTTTGGTGACATGTGTCACACCAAAGAGCCGACTCCTCGTGTTCCCTGAGGCCACAGATGAAGGGTCTCTGGACTGTGTAATAATGATAAAATATTGCCATCTGTTGGCATCCTGTGTAAGCAGGCTCAGACACAGGAGCTCTCATTCTCCAGACAGCCTCCGGTTTCTGCAGGGGGAGGGTGTGTGAAAGGCACTGGGGGAAAGAGCAGAAGACAGGAGCCTGGCTTGACCCTTTAGGAAGTGACAGACACAAGTTTCCCAACGTTCATACCTGGCAGAGAGCAGAGGCCACCGCATTGGTCCCATCCCTCACCTGCAGGCATAGCTATAGCTGCCATGGAAACCCACCAAAGGCTGCTGACGTTCAACCCGATGGACCAGATGTGTGATCACATCATCTTGAGCAGTAGGTATTCCTCCGAACACTGAGCTGAGAGTGTAACCTAGGAAGATTTTTATTTATTGCCAGAGTTAAAGGCAAGAAATGTTGAGATGTGGGGCTGGAGCGGTGGCTCGGAGGTTACGGTGCTTACCCGGCATGTGCAAGTACACGGGTTCAAACCCCAGCAGCCACGTACACAACTAAGTGCCACAACAATGAAAGCCACGTGAAAAACTCAATAAAAATTGATTCTGTCTCTCTCTCACTCTCACTGTCCTCTCAAAAACAATTGATTCTGTCACTGTCCTTCTCTCTTAAAAAAAAAATTGATTCTCTCTGTCTCTCTGTCACTGTCCTTCTCGCTTAACAGAAAAAGAATGTTGAGATGTAAACAATTATACATACAGATGAAGAATTACAATCATCTAAGTATCTTCTACTATATTCCGTAAATTTTGGAGCAGTGACAAAATTGCTTTCAGGTTGTTTTTTTCAAAATTTTCAAAATAGTGATGAAAACAGAAACTTTTGAAAACTGATGTAATACTGTGATTGTTTTGCTTCAGAGCCCTGGAGAGGTTCTGAGCAGACCCAAAAACCTAGGCTCTGAATTAGAATACCCATTCAGGCACAGTTGAAGCCTTGGATAGGAACCGAGATCTCTACATCACACCAGGACCTAAGAAGAATGACCTCAGAAGGCGAGGGACAGAAAATATATGTATAATAAAAACACAAAGACACTTATCTGTTCCTGCTCACTCAGAGGCCAAAGAACCCCCCACCACTGCAAAACCACATCAGAAATTATAAGAATTTCGCAGATCTGAGGTTAAAATTTATACTATTTTCAGATTTCAGGACATCCCAAACCACCCCCAAAAATTACAGAATAAAATCTTATCCAAGTCTTTAAAGCAATGGAAGTGAAAACTATCTACACACAATTATTAAAAGTTCTTGGTCATAAAGCACAGTTTTGTAATAAGACATACACATAGAAATAACTTTTCTCCAATTTTTTGGAAATCTGTTATTCTAGGTTCAAATTAACCCAGTCACTCACTTCTTAGCAAAATCAGCTTATTTGAAACTATCCTCCTTTTCTTTCCCTTATTTATTTCTGAAGGAGTTGAAGACCAGAAGGGTATAGGTGAATCATCCACCATCAGTGGAAATACATTTTTATTTTTATTTTTTCTGGCTTGCTCTTTATTTTTTATTTTTTAAAATTTTTTATTTTGAGCAACCTTACAAGATTTTAACAAAATAATATAAAATGTGTATAAAATATGCATATATTCTGGATATTGCAATTAACCCCAGGAGTGCCCCCCCAATACATTTTTAAAATTTTACCTTTTTAAATTTTATTGAGGAGTTGTATCATTGTACAATCATAAATGCACGTGCCCCTGACCCTAATCCAGAATCACCTCCACCTATCTAGAATTAGGAAGTGCTGATGGCATTGCACCAGGCCAAACCTGAATTACACCACAACATTGATTCTTTGACACAAGATCTGTCATAAGTACATCTGGGACTAGGAAACCAAAACACCAAAGAGCTTCCTGTAGGCTGTCACCATAACCCTGAACTCCACTCACACGCAGAACCGCACCGCTGAGCACGGCTTCTTTCTGTTCCACCCTGAATCCTATCTCAGCCATTCACGCCTCCCTGGAATGCCTGTCATGCACCTGCCCCCCTTTGGGAGAAAAATATTTGTAGATGTATTAGATTTTCCTTAATTTCCACACTGCTCCTTACAGAACCGGCTAACTGAGTGGAGTTGAGTTCTGATCCAGGTTCTAGCATGGTTTCTCAGAGTTTTTCTTTTCCATCAAATAATTGTCCTAGTCTTCCTCTCCGTCTTCTAAAATAATTGAAATGTGGCTTTTGTGAATTCAGTATATTCTAGGTCTTTTTTTTTTTCTTAGTTTGAGCATAGCGCACATAAGTGTGTGATTTAAAGTTTAATTTCTCGGTAGGTTTGTCTGATGTGTCCGGTTTCTCGGCTGAATACAGTATCCTGAGACTCTCAAAGTAAAAACATGGGAAGGATGTGGAGGAAAAGAACCACTGGGTCAGGGATCTGGATTCAGAGATGATTTCACGTGACAACTACCTCTTGACTCTCTAATCTAGTCTGTTTGACACTTTGAAAGCTCGTGTCATTGTTTATGATCATGATTCTGTGTCTACACACACACACACAAAGTACTTTAAATGGCACGGTTGTGCCACATTAAGAGTAAAATTTCTCAAGTCCCTTCATACACAGTGACCACTTTGTAACAGTGGAGCACAAATCTTTCAGCAAAGCTGCGAGAATACTGAAAATTATAAGCTGTAAACATCATTTGGCCCTTTTGGCCTGGGTCGCGAATCTGAATTATCTGGCTACTTGGTTTCATTTCTGAAATGCACTCAGGACTTAGTTGAATGAGCTGCTGTTTTCAAAAATGGCACCTTCGCAATCACTCCTGCCTCGAATGTGTATCAATTCATTACCGGCACACCTAGGATCTTTAACATTTAGTGGATTAAAAAGAAAAAGATCCAAGTGCCACAGTGTGCCAGCAACGTTATCTGCAGGGCCGCTGCTTGGTATCACCTTGCTCAATAGAGGCTACACTGAGAATGTTTGTTCTGCTACAATTAATCACATGCTTTTCAAACGTCAACATAATTTCCATGGTCTGCTTAAAAGTAGTATTCATAATAGAGAAAAATAATAGAGTTACCATTAAAAATTGATCTGTCACTGTTGGTTTGGAAATCGTTGGTTCTGCCTAAAGAAACCATATGGAATTTTTAAAGTTTCCATGCATGCAATGTTTCCCTGTGCCCCTGCTTGGAGGGTTTATCTGGCCTTCTGCACTCAGTCTAAGCTTCCCCAGGATGCAGGAGTGGACTTGAAGGCGCATGTGATAAAGGAAGTGCGGAGACTTCATTCTTTCTGAAAGCCACAACTCCAGGTCTGAGTGTCCTTACACACTCTTCCGTCATCTGTTGATATTTGAAGTACGAGTGACTCTTAGTGAAAGAGTACAGAACTGTATGATTCTCAGGTATTTGCAAAGTTCCCAGAAAGAAGGAATTTCTGATAGAGGGAAACAGCTTTTCTTTCCAGAACTACTCCATAAAAAAAAAAATCTATGAAGCAAGTTCCGGTGTCTTCATGGTAAGCTTTGAGCCAGATTTTCACGTTATGAAAATGAATGCACTCCCTAGGCAGAAAATTCCTCAAAGGAACCACTTTTTTTTCTTGGTTAATATGTAAGCAACCCAAAGCCAAATCTATAATTTGCCATAGTAGCTTCAGTTCACAGATGTTGTGAGATTCCTTCAACAAGGACAAAAAAATAAGGGGTGATTATTAGGAATCACATTTCCCTCGTATGACTTTCAGATTCCTACATCCTGAAGGGACCCAAAAATAAGTCTATATAATAAATTTTATTGAAAAAGTAAGTAAATGAACAAAGCCATAAAAGGGAATCAGATAAAATCGTCAGCTGACTGATATTTTTCTATTTCAGAGACAAGTTACCACCTAGTTAGAACTGATGAGTGCATCGCAGCTCCTTGGGCCCTAGTACATCTTTATTACTTTAACATATACGTATTTGTGAAATTCAGTGAGAATTTTGGAAAGCAGAGTAAAGTGACATGAAGAGGTTTGGATAGTTGTGTTCACGCACAGACAAATCAAGTTAGCAGAGGACAGCATGTGTTTCAATTGTTGCGACCCAGGACCAGTGACAGAGATGTGAGACTCCATCCACCCTCTCCCTGTCTTTCTAGATTTTCTCTCCCTGTTGGAATGGTCTGTGTCTAGGGGTGGAGTCTGTAGCAAATTTGCTGAGGGAACCTGGCTGGTCTTTGCAGGAATGGAGCCTCTGTCCATTCAGGCACATCGATCACTTCCTCTCCAATGGATTAGGCCAGATACCAGCCAATAACAATGAAAGTTCTTTGAAAATAAAATCCCCACAAACTTTGTCACAGATCACCCATTTAGTCACATTGCTTACAAATCGAAAATACCCAGCCACGAAATTTCAGACTTTTAGTAGCACGTACCAAAATTTACCAAAGTTATTTTTTCCAAGGTCTGTTTTAGAGGCTGGCTTCCCTGAGATCAGCCCAACTTCCTTCAACCCCACACTGTGCATCTGTCTTCAGAAATTTTGACAAAGCCAGCCAGTTCTGTGGATATCCTGGTGGGAGAGGCAGCCTTGCTGAGTGAGGTGTGGTCCGTCATTGAACCCTTCTGTATTTCCCATGGTACCCCAAAATTAGGATGAATGAAGCTGTCAATCTTAACTCTAGATATCATGTGTGACAGATAAATGCTCAATGAGACTTTAAAATCTTGCAATCATACACATTGTGTCTATGGGTGAGAGTGGACCAGAGATTTCCTAATATAAATTTCAACAGTTTGGTGTTACATTCTTGGCACCCACAAACTCTCAAAGTCCTTGTTATACTATTAAATATCGGTGGAAGTGTTTTTTCTCATTTTAGTTTCCAATACGAAAATTACTAAATCAGAATTATTAGTAAATTCATAAATCAAGTTATATAAATTATTCAGTTATCATAACAGAGAAAAAATTGATCATTTTATCTTGTTTCCTGCTTTGTGGGTTGTAATCAATCCACCATCATGGCCAAAATCACCTGGAAGAGTTTTAAACACAGACTCCTGGACCCTACTCCAGACCCAAAGGTTTATATTCCAGGGGTGAGCCTGTATTTAAAAATCTCTCCAAAAGCATTCTTATAATAATCTCTTTGTAAACTATTTCTTATGGATCAGGTTTGATTTTATTTTAACAACCAGGTTCTGTGTTAAGAATTTTGTCAAAATCTTTGATTTTGGAGACAGTTATTTTGTTTGTAGAACAAAATAACTGTCTCCAAAATGATGCTGATCATCATTATTTATCTAAATTACAAATTCATGTGTTTCTCTGACACAGAAAAGCCACTTGTAAGAATTTATCTTATATATTTATGCATCTATATGCATATTTTAATTACAAATAACCAGAAGCCATCCAAGGATACATCTATTGGGAACTGGCTGGTTGAACTATGGTAGCTGACATAGATCTTTGGGGGCTATAAGATTAGTGAAAAGAAACAAAGAAAGACTCTATGCCTCAATTTGGAAAAAGTATCCAGGATGAACTGGTAGATGAAAAACATAAAGGTATAGTACATATTATGTAATATGATACCATATGTGTAAGATAGGATAAGAAAGCACACCTCTGCATCAGCTTTACCTACCTAAAATGAAGTCCATGGGTACATAGGAAGCTAATAAATATGGCTGCATATGGGCGAGAAGGGGGAGGAGTATAGAATATTGAATAAGGTAGAAGAAATGTTTTGTATATATTATAAATATTTTTTACTATTTAAACCATATAAAATGTACCTATAATACAATATTTCAAACCATTTAAATATTCAAAATGATTTTCTTAGACATTAAGTGTTACAATCCTCAAATGAGAATTTGTTCAGCTGACATTTTTCTGGACAATACAACCACACAATGAAAAAATCATGCTTATAAAAGTCTCTTTTAAAATAAACCCAAAAATTTAGGAGAATGTGGCAAGCCAGGGATGTAGCAGTCTGCCCCCTGTCTTGTTTGAAAGCTAAGGGCTCTCTGAATTTCCTAAAATGAATCCACATCACCAGAGTCCACACTTGGATAACCCCTTGCCCAACGGCCCTTCATCTCCAATCCAGTAGTCCCAAGGCAGAATATAGCAACCTTGGACCAAGACAGCATCTTATTGATGGGAGCTAAAGAATGGGGTAAATCCATCTGAAACTCAAAATTCAGGGGAAATTCTGGAGGTGGGCGGGTCACACTTACCCAGATTGATGAGCAGCTAGGACACCTGGGAGGGCACCCCCTGATCTTCTTTCATTGGTTCCTGTCCATTTGAGGCACAACAAAAGGGAAATATGTGTGTGTGTGTATGCATGCACGTGTGCAAAGCTACTACACAAAATTGGCTAACATATATGGAGGGAGAGCAGGGGTTTTTATTTCTTGGAGTTTTGATGCAAGAGAGAGAGTGCAGATTCCCCAGTCAGGTATTTCTTAAATATGACTTCACTCTTACCTAACATGCCAAGAGAATATTTCTGAGTGCTAGGCACACGGGGATTTCCAATTATCCACGGGACCTTCACACACAGCACCAAGCTGGAGCTTGCAGGAGGGAAGGCCGGTATCCTCAGGCTCCCACCTACGCTCATTTTCCCAAAATACCACCTGCAGCTCCAGCGAGCATGGCTCTCTTGCTGCAGGGTTTGGATTCTTTTCCCAAAATAAGAGACACCCAACCCTTCATGGAATTTTTAGTCATTTCATTCCCAAGGGGGATGATTCACCAGTATACAATCAGGCAAACATACAGAGAGAAAACAAACAACTGCGAATACACAAATGTTTATATGTGACATTTTTAAAAACCAGACGGGAACAGAATTACTTTTAAATGGCAATTGCTGCATTCTCCTCTAGAAATCCGGTGAGCTTGTCACAATTCTTAACTTCGTTACTATTTTTCTGGGTCACAGGAAGAGTTATAGGTAGACGAGTGTCACTATCACCTTGGCCTGTAACTGGATTAAAATCCATTTGGCAAAGGTCGTGATTTTGCATAACCAGTCATCCCACTCGAAAATGCCAAGCAATTATTTGTCCTTTTTGGTTTCTGGAAGATACGCCACGTGAACCCTCCAAGTTTTCTGCATCCTAGCTCTAAATTCCTTTCCTATGTAAGTCCAAGGTTCTAGATATTAGAGACACCTTGGTGTTACTACACTTATGAAAGCAATTTTCTGCCTAATTATTTTACTCCTGCATAATATATGTTAAGCCATGTGATATTAATTATTTAATAATACTACAATAATAATAAAAATAATAAACCTTAAAAATTTCCAACCTGGAAAGATCTTTAGTGCACTTAGTTCAAACTTATTTTTTTCAAAGAAGAGAAACTGCCATCTAAGAGATAGTGGGGTCACCCAGTTAATGATGGTGTGGTATCTAGGTCACAGATCCCTGGTTCTCAGTCCAGAGTTTCGTCACCTTTCCACCCTCATTAGAAATACTCTAATTCCAGGTTTTGAAAACTGTATATTACTTGCACCAAAAAATTTAGATAACTCCATTCAATCTCTCAGTGATCTTGTTTTCTTCTTTAAAATTCTGCTTTATTAGTTTTCTTACAATAAGCAATAATTATTTTATAAGCACCTGTAAAAATACCTTTTAAAAAGTCGGTATTACATCACCCTGTCTGGATATTTCTTGAAAATAGAAAACACAAGTTAAGAAAGAAAATGTAAAAGTAATGATTGTTCTGGATCCTAAGGCTGAGGAGCCCAAAGGATGTTGGGTTTTGCTCTCCTGTCCCTCCTGATTCATCCCGGAACACCAACTAATGGCTCTTTTTTCTTTTTCTTTTTCTTCCTTCCTTCCTTCCTTCCTTCCTTTTGTTTTTTCTTTCTTTTTAAGAAAGAGGGACAGGAAGAGAGAGAGAGAGAGAGAGAGAGAGAGAGAAAATTATTTTAGTTTTTTTTTTTTTTCACATGGCTTTCATTGCTCCGACACTTCATTGTGTACGTGGTGCTGGGGTTCAAACCTGCATCCTTGTGCATGCCAGGCAAGTGCCGGAACTGCTGAGCCAGAGCTCCAGCCCCCAGTTCCTGATATTTGCAAAGAAAATCACACATTCTACTGGGTTATGGTCCCAGGAAGAAATAATATATGAAGAAAAGTTTTTATCTCATGAGTTATTTGCTCCAGCTCATTCGTAGTTGGCTTTCAACTGTGCCTGCGACAGGCATTAAAAAGTTAAGTTGCCACTTAACTCTGTTCTTAGCACGCTGCACATCAGAGGGAGTCCTATCAATGACCCCCTCCTCAGATGTGTCTATTTTTATGGCACTGTGCACAGAACACAGAGCTGACAACTATTTCCACCATTTCTTATTTTGGAGTAGAAATTTTAAAAGATACAAACAGCACATTTTTTACATTTTATTTTTAAGAAAGTATTTTTTCTTTTTTTCCAATTTTAATACAGTCCTGATCATAGAAGGGTAGGTTTCCAGGAGAGCTGGGATCCCTTGGTGAGTCAGGATGTGTCAGAGTTGAGTCCTCTCATAATCTACTTAGACAGTCCTTGTCAAAGATAAGAATAGCTCTTAATCTTTTGTTTGTTTGTTTGTTTGTTTTAAAAAGAGAGGGACAGTGAGAGAGGGAGAGAGAGAGAGAGAGAAAGAGAGATGGAATCAACTTTCTTTAGTTTTTCATGTGGCTTTTGTTGCCCCGGCACTTTGTTGTGTACCTGGTGCTGGAGTTTGAACCCACAACCTCACCTATGCCAGGCAAGCGCCATAACCACCTAGCTACTGCTCCAGACCCTCTTAATCTTTTTTTGATCAAAAAAATATATAGGATATTTTGTGAAGGTGAAAGAATGCAACTTCTAAGTTGGATAAATATCTAGTGACTTTCTATTCCACCTATTTCTTTCCACTCCTCCTAACAATTGAAGAATATTCTTTTTGTCTATTGTCTATATGTTCTCAGGGCTGTGTCACAAAGCAGTTGAGCAGCAAAGAGGAACACAGAGCTCAGAGGGTGTCCTCATGCTTGGGATCCAGCGATCATGCTGCTGTCCTTTAACTAAGTAATTTTTTGAGTAACTTAGCCCTCAGCCTATATTTTTGAATGGAAGGCAGTTTCTCTGGATTCCAACATTTGTATCTGTAGAATAATATATAAGGCAGGTTCAGCCATTGTACACAGGGGATGGAGTTGTGGGGGGGGGTGCTGAGGACAAGAGGAATTTTTGTTGGCAAATTTGTAGGAAGGATACTCTGCTGACTCAGATGTAAACGTTGCACTTTTAAATAGAATTTTCTTTGACTAAAGATTTCGCTGACAAAATAAAGAATTTGGAGACCATTGCTTTCTGTAAATTTTAGGGTTTCTCCAAGCTCTAAAATTCTATAAATGAGTATTACAAACATAGCTGATTTTAACCATCATTGGCTATGTAAACTGTGTGTTACAGTAGGCTGCTATGATAATTTTTAATTTCTTCAAAGAGAACTTATACTCATCTCTTAATTTTTTTATTAAGAAATTTGTTGAGTAATCAAACATGCTTCCAATGAAACAATAAAACATATTTATATTCTTAAAATTAGATTTACCCCCTAGAGCCCCCCTAATTACCCACCCTTATCCCCCACCCCTCTTTCCCAATACATCTCTATGAATGCCTTAGGTTTTATGTCACTACACCTTATCAGGGTTTAATACATGAGAGTTGACCACCTTTCACAATGGTCAGTGTTTAGCTCCAACCTCCACAGATGAGTGAAGACATTCAACCTTTGGTTCTCTGGGTTATGCTGACTTCACACAGCATTTCTGCCACAGCCATCCATTTACCTTCAAAGGCTGCGATATCATTGTTTCTAATTGCTGTGTAAAATTCCATGGTATATATGTACCACAGTTGTTGGATCCATTCATCCAATGAGGGACATCTGGGTTGTTTCCATAGTTTAGCTATTATAAATTGAGCTACTATGAACATCGATTTTGCTGTGTCATGATAGTGTACTGATTCTAAATCCCCTGGAAAGATACCCAGGAGAGGAATAGCAGGATCATATGGTGGGTTCATCCCTAGTTTTTTGAGGATTCTCCACACTGCTTTCCAGAGGGACTGTACCAGTCTGCAGCTCCACCAACAGTGTGCTGGTGTGCCTGTCTCTCCATACTCCCTCCAGCATCTATTATTATTTATTTTCTTCATTTTTGCCAATCTGACTGGCATGAGGTGAAATCTTAAAGTAGTTTTCATTTGCATTTCTCTGGTGACCGGTGATTCAGAGCACTTTCTCATGTATTCATTAGCTTGCTCAATGTCCTCCATTGAGAAGCTTCTATTTAGCTCTAGTCTATTAATTTTAACTCTTGTCATTTCTACTTTGTAGTTTAGCAGATAAAGCAAAGAAAATAGAAGTTGGTTGCCTAAGATGACATAGTGAGTCGCATGAATGATAGCATTAGGATCTGGATTTTCTGATTTCGGGTTGAGTATTGTTTCCATTAACTTAAGTAGAAATTGATGAATAAGCATGAGTCCAATGTATTGCTGCTTTTTAAGGGTTGAATAATTTTTATAATGTTTGTAGAATTTTTAGGTGGGAAAAGTTGTTAACAGGGCATCTCGTCTGGCTCTCCAGCCCATGCAATAATCCAATGTGGGTTAATAATAGCTCCTGCAAAGGCTGGAGTGGTAGCTTGGCAGTTAAGGTGCTTGCCCAGCATGCGAAAGTACAGGGGTTCAAACCCCAGCACCCACGTGCACAACTAAGAGTCAGAGCAACGAAAGCCATGTGAAAAACTCAATAAAAATCGATTCTCTCTCTCACTAGCCTTCTCTCTTAAAAAAAAAATAACAGCTCCTTCCAGGCATGCCACACCACTTCAAGGCCAGTGGTCCAGCTCTCTGGCTTAATGAAAAAATAATAGCAAACAGATCCAAGATAAGATTTTGTTTATCAAAATTTTACTTAGAAGGATGAAAATTCAATAAAATCTGGTCATATGGGACCAAAATAACAACCCTACTTAATAAATTCTCTCAAGGATTTATCAACGAAGTTAAAATACTTGAAATATTAGTCACTAGCGGATGGTTGAACTCATCACTTTCCAACAAATCTCTCATAGACAAGCAAAGGAATAATGCTCTTACAGTTGCATAATTCTCAAAAGACCACGTTAATAGACTGGGATGCAAAGTCAAGGTAAATCTGATTCATATCAAAGAAGTACTTAACCAGCTCTGTTCCTAACTATGACTTTGAATGCTCTTAGGAAATCTCCAGGGAGCTTCTCAGGTGTGCTGGCCTAAGTCCTTCTCATGCCCTGCCCAGGTTTTCCTTCTCTTCCACTTATTTCCCTCTCTAACTCTTTCAATACTGTGCCTTTCTATTCCCTACTCTAAGATCCAGTATTACTGCCACCCAACAGTACCTCAAAGATATACCTCTTATGATTTTCTAGTTCACATGTCATTGATGTAATTTTCTGCTTTAGCTACTATGAATATTTTGCAATCAAAAGCAGGACACATACAGTTAACCTTCAACCAAGACCCATTCGGTGTGAAAGCTGCAAAGCTACCGTGCTTTGGTCTCTCAATGTCTTATAGGTGTTTGATTAACTCACATTTTAATTTTTGACTTACTGCTTCATTGAAAAATTTCCTTACCAAACAGGAATCCATGAAGTCAAGACCATCTGTGAAAATGTCCCTTCCTTTGATGACCTTGAACCACACTTAAATGGCCCTCAATTCTCTTTTCCTGGGGTGTTTTTTTCAACAAAGTTCTTCAGAGTCTCTTGGGATTCAGCTGTTATAGCTACCCTGGGATAGTGACCAAAGTGTGAAAAGTTTAGCTTACCCATCACACTACATGCAGAGATTGCATATTTTTTTAACAATACTTGCACTGTACATTTCTACGTAGATCCACTATTTTGTCCCCAACTAAAATAACCCCAAGCTGATTATAGAGGCAAAATAATCTGCAGTGTTACTCACATTAGGAACCATCGAAAGGATCACTGTAGGAATTGCACGTGGCTGCTGGGTCCCAAGGAAAGATCTTAACATACTACTTCTGCCCAGTTGAATTTTGGTGCCAAGGTACCCAGAGACTGTGCCTTTGAAATAGCCCCCCTCATGAAGTTAAAATAAATTAAGAGGTCTGCCTATTCCAGGAATGCTCCCTGAAATGACAATTTTTTTTCTTCATGTCCAGTGATTATTTTTTCAAAAAGGTGCTTTTAAAAACCACCTTTTTGCTAACGAAAAGCATAATCTGTCCAAAAACAAGGCTGTGGCTTAGCAGGTTGTTCTACTCAGCTTTCCAAATGAAAGTAAACAGGATGCTTGGCTTCACTTCCCCTATTTTCCTTCATTTACAGTCATGCCACACTGTCTCCTTGCTCATAGCCCAAGGCGAGTTCAGATGGAGACACAGTCCTGCGGTCACCCCCAGAGAAAGTTATTCTCCTCCTTGAGTTTAACACAGAATCCCGAAAGGGAATCACTACAGAAGAAAGCTCTCATGAGCTGGGCCTTTACCTGCGGAATATAGAGGCAACATTGAGAAGAGATTCCAGTACATGCTCAAGCAGAGAACAGAGGCTACAGAAAATGGCCAGTATGCAATTTCAAGACTGACTCTGAAGTATACTCAATATCCTGCCTTCATTAAGCACAACTCAGAGTCAAATATGATTTGCATCTCTTTTTAAGCTTTAATACGAATGAAATTTATTGCTAGGAATAATTATGAACTACTCTTTCCTAAATGATGTATAACAATGATAGGTCATTGTTGTATTGTTTTATTTTTATACCATACGTATATTTTGTAAGTATTATTTGGTCTCCATTCAGCTATTCAATATAAAGCGTAAAATAAAGCAAGAGACTAATGCCAACGTATGCGCCATGTTTCTCAAGTTGCAGCTGCTCGGTTCTTTCCTCATACTCTACAAACTCATATTCTGCAACTTTGTTCCAGGGGAGAAGAACCATCCACGGAAATGTCTTCTTATTTGCACTCATGATATTGGCCAGCATTTGGTTAGGACCAACGTGTCAGTCTTAAAGTTGCCTGCCTATCTGAAATTTGATCAACATCTATAAACTTGACTATCATAAAACCAGAAATGATTCATGAATGCAGCTGTTCATCATCCAAAAGGAGGTGAAAGTCTAAAACCTGCCTCTCAAGCTAAGCCTCCTGCTTGTACACTGTGGCAAAATACACAGTAAAAATAACAGAGAAGCTACCCAGCTGCAAGGTGCACAAGCCTGGCCAAAGCCAAGCGCATTTCCGAAGCCAGGCTTTAGGATGTCACATTTCAGATGTCCTCAAGGACATCTGTCAGCAGGAAAAATCATTTTATTTTTAAATTTTATTATGCCCCTGGCGATTGCCTGGTGCATTAAGGCTGAGCACATTGATGATATGAATCCATTCCAACAAAAAAAAAATAATAAAATAAACAGCAAAGTGCCTCAGTTTGTTTCAACTGTGGATCAGGCTCCGGGCTTTGAGCTTAAGTCTCTATCCTATACTTTCTGCACTATGCTCCTATGTGGTCTACTAAATCCAAACAAAGTTCAATTTTTTTTAATGCTTTAGGCATCCAGGGTCTGGGTAGATTAACTTTCCATTCATGAAATGTTTCATTCAGGTGTGCAAGAATATTGCAGGAAAAATAAATGAAAACCTAATAGGTATTTGCATCAAGTCATTTTACCATCAATAACCAGGGCTTACTGGAAAATTAGAAAGATAAACTATAAAATTGTTTATATTCATTACAAAAATATATTCTCCATATTTAGCCACCCTGTTGGTACAGTAAAAGGAATGTATGCCTTTCTGTTTCTTCTACCATAAACAGTTCCGAAACCTACCCCTCAAGTTTACGTACACAGCAGTGAGTTTAACTTAAATATTACCCCTATTCCAGTCGCATCTTTCTACCTGTGTGTCCAAAGAGAAATTTGTCTCCTGCCCTTCAACTGCCACCTGTGACCACCCATTCCATCTTGCCATCCACCACATTGTTTCTAAGTAGTTTACTTTCTCCTGTGTTTTCTGGCTGCTATTTCTTTGGATCAGGAGAAAGGCTTTGTTCTCCATGTAATAATCCATCTTGAAATTCTTGTTGCCCAAAGAAGTGAAGCCTTCAACGATTCATGCTGTTGCTCCTGTTATTTTTTTTTCCATGATAAAGCACAGCTCTCAGCCTTAGGGAAAGGAGGATGTAATTATTGCCTAACAAGTTTTCATGCAGCCCTTACTATGCTTAGAGGACAGAAAACGCAAGGATCCTCTTAGAGGAAAACTTGAGCGTGAAACTTTTCGAGGATATTTGAGTAAACCTACATAAAATGACTCCCTTGGGCACATGCTGAATCTCCATCATGCCTTGCTTCCTGGTTCCAATTGCTTTCATTTATTTGAGTTCATCAGTGTTTGATTGGCTTTTACAGAGCTTTGCTTTTGGGGTGCCAATGTACTATGTCACCATAGGGTTGTCTGTGAAAGTGCCCAGGAAATGAGTTTGCAGTAGGACATTTTTCTGCTGTTCTGAGTCCTGGTGCCCACTTTGCCTGCCAACACGAGCACTTCACTAGGATGGGACATTAAACAGGTGTGAGTAGAAACTGTGTCCCCAATACTCCTCAGCACCCAGAGCTTGTCAAGTGCTCTGTCTTCCAAACAGTCACAGACTTATTTTTTCAAAGGTTTTCAAGATTTAAGCAAGAACTCCTAATGATTAGAGGCCATTTAGCAAGAAGAAAAAGCCAGACCATTTACTTACAAAAACACCAGTTTATTTAAAATATAAGCAAGGAAATCTGAAAGCATTCTGCAGCTCACCCTTCTGCATTTATGAGGACTCTAGAAGTTCACTCATATTATCTCCAGCCTTCAGACACAAGACAGTACTCAGCTGAGTTAGTATTTATTTTTCCGTAATCCTCTATTTGACTTTATTTACTCTAAAAGACCACTGGACATCACACTGATGAAGAGACATTTCAAAGTGTTCAGTCTAAAAACAGGGAGATAAATATTAGCATAGTCTTACTTTGAATGGAAGTAGACTGAGATATTGACAACCTCTTTATTTGAATGTCACATAGGAAATTATCCCACAAGTAACTCTTCTTTCTACTGGTTACAGCCCCTGGCCTCAGGCTTTTCCTGTCCCAGCCTGAATGAGTGAGAGAGAAACCATCACGGTGCACGAGGCAGGGGCTCATCTGACATGGCAGCAGAACCACCCCTGAGTCATGGGAAGCACCAGCAAGGACTGCAGCTTTCTCTTAGCCCTTGATCGCTCTTCTAAAAGCAGTGAAAGCTTTTAGGTCTTGGGTTTTCGATTTGCCGGTGAATAGGGCTCTGGGAATGTAAACACAAACGGCTACTGCAGGAGCCTTGTCCTTCCTGGAAGCCTTTCCTTTGCCCACAGCAGCCTGTTGGCAGGGGATACAGTAGGTGGATATTCTGCTTTAGAATGTCACCGTGCAGACTGGCTGGCGGTTTTTTGTCAATCAATCCAATCACCTAAATCACTTCTTTGTATCTGAACCTGGGAAAAAAATAGTAGCAAGGGACCTACAGAGGATGTGGTTGTCATGAGATAATCAACCCCTGAGGAGCTCAGACACACCTGTGTTACTCCGTCTTGTGCCCCGAGAGTGACTAAGGCAGGAAAGCTGCACCCAGCTTCCTGCGCCCTCTCACACCTCGATGCACCGTTAACCCCCAGCCTACAAATGCACCCTGATATCATCAGCTCACGCTGCACACGCGACTGTCATCCGCAAGCAGAACTGGCAAATCCACAGGAAGTGAGAAGCTGCTTTTATTTCTCTGGCAAGGAATCACAGATAAAAATTGATTGCAAGAGCAATCTCTAGGAAGGAGGAAGGGGGCTCTCTGGGATTGACCCTGATAATCATACCTGCTCCACCTGGGATAGGCCACCTTGAGGACCAAACCTTCCTCCTGGCACTCGAGGACTCACTGCCTATGAAATCACTCTGTTCAACAGGAAAGACAAGAGCTCTCTTTATGTCCTTTGGGTCCAAACCTGTTTTGCCTATGAGCCTTCGGTCACGAACAACTTCTCTGCCAGGTGAAATGGAGTGTTTACAGGCATGGAAAAAAATGTAAAAAGAAGAAATTTTTATTTCCCTTCTCCACACTACATGCATTTCATTACCCCAGACTTCTCAGGCTCTATGCCAGAAATCTCACATATGAAGGAAAACTAGTTAAAATAAAACAAAACCAAGCCCGCCCATTTTGATTTCAATATGGAAAAAAATCTTTTCAAGGGTCAGATAAAAAATAGAAGTTATGAGCCACATGAACTGAACCTTATGTGTGTACAGGATTTGGGGGGATTCCTGCTTACTCCCTTCTCCCGGTGGAGAAGATGGCACTCTACACAGCTGTTCTTGTCACCAGCCAAAGTACGTTTGCTGCGGAGGTGATCTGTGCGTTTTGTATAATAACTGATCTCTGGGTATATGGTGCAGACCAAACAGAGTTCCACAAAATCAGTCCATGCAATAGAAGAATATATGAAAACCGCATCCTTCTGCAAATTACATTTTTCCGTCATAATTTTTGAATCATCGTGATGCTGTGCCAGCCTGCAAGTTGCAGATGGAGTCTAAAATGCAGACAGTGTCTGGGAGATGACTGAGGGTTGGAAGGTGATCCCTTAGTAAATCTTGGGACAGAAGTTAGCCCCAGAGACATCAGGGAGACAGAGGACTCAGGGTGTGATAAGAGCAAACTGGGTGCTCAGAGCTCTGTGAATGTCATTGTTTACCATAGTGCCTCCCTGATACCATCAGACCTCCCTTTTAAACCATTTTTTTCTGATCTAATGAATGTGAAACCATACATTTTGTTAGTTTCGCATTTACCTAATTGTTAGAGCATGTGAACATCTTCTCATGTGCTTGTTAATCATTGAGCCTTCCTGTACTGCGGAATTACTTATGCTAAATTGATAAGTTTGGTCTAAACCCTTCTTCCTACCTGGATGAGTATGATTGACCCCAAGCAACCTCCACTCACCTGTGAACTGGACCCTAGCTTAAGGTGCAAACTGTAATCTGACCTCAGAGTACTCCCTAGAAACCAGGCAAATGAGCTGCAGCCAATCAGCAGGCAAACCTCCAGCCAATCAGAGGTGGAAAGCTGCCAAACATGGCCATATAAGGCAAGTGCCAACTGCACACAGTCACATGGTTTCCCAGAGGCCCTTGCTTTCACCTGACTATAAATACAACCTGCGCCAGGTGCTGGGCTGGGCGGTGGTGATCGCAGTTGGTTGGTAATGCTGTCCAGTTAAAGAGCCGTTGCCTTGCTCAGGAGAATGTTGTTAAATTTAACTGGTCTCAGCTTTTCTTTTAACACTTCTTGCAATAATTTGCCCATTTCCAATTGAATGGTTTGACTTAATTTTTTAATATAGATATGTAAATTGTCTGAGTAACTCTTATTTAATAACTCATCCTCACTAATTTGATTTTTTTTTTTGCTATAGAAGTTCTACTATGTACATGAGTCTGTCCTAGATTTCAAAAATTGATCATTTGTCAATTTCTATCTAAATTCTTTGCATGTTTCTCTCTCTTTTGTTGCCCTCCCCCCCACGCACACACAGGATGGAGGGAGGGAGTAAGTGAATGATGCAAACCACTCTCAATATACTCGCTCGCTCTCTCTTAAGCTGCCCCGTGTCCCGGGACTTCCTGCAAGCATGGGCCTAGTATCTACGCATTTATCCCGTTGCTGTAACTCCCCTGTCATTGAGCGTCTAAGAAGTCCCCAATGCCAACCCAACTACCTGATTTTAATTGTGCCAAACAACAGATAGGGGTCTTTCCCTAGCAGGGTGCCCACCTCTTTGGAGCCACATCCTGCTGGCTTGCTAATGCTCAGGAAGTGTGGGTGAACTTTCTCAGGGCCCCCTGGCCCCTACCGCTGCAGCTTCAGCTCTTGAGCACTTCTTATGCCTTGGGATTACACAGATGGTGCTTTGCTTTCCGAAGGAGAATTCTGCGTTCATTTCTGTCCTTCTCATCCTTGTTTTGCGGTGATCTCCAAGAAGTGAAGGGGGCATCCTGTCTCCACCATGATTATCCTTAAACTGGAATTTCACGCTACTGCGTTTGATTTGGAGTGTTTTGACCATTCAGGTTTAAGTATTTCACACGTTTTCCTGTGTTTCCTTTCATCTGGTTGTGATTTACATAGAAGACTGACTTTTAGGTTCTGCACAGGTGGATTTGGGGGTTAGTTTTAAATGACTTCTACTTGGATTTCAAATGGTTAAAGAATATGGGTTTAAGTAATGTTTTAAATGTGGTTGTCTCCTTTTTGAGCCTGAAGGTCATGGGTGTGTTTGCGTGCATGTGTGCATGAGCGTGTGTGTGCGTGCGTGCATGTGTGTGTATTTAATAAATGTTCTAAGTGTGCTTGCAAATGATTTTGTATAAGTGGTATATTAGTCTTTTTTTGTTGTTGTTGTTATTTTGTTATGTTTTATGCTGAGACTAAAAGACCTGACAACCAAAGTAAAGGTTAATTTGGGGACTCACAATTTCAGAGGTCTCAGTCCATTGGCTCCATTCCTTGGGACTCAAGGTGAAGCAGAACATCATGTCGGAAAAGTGTGGTTGAGGAAAGTGGCTCAGGGCATCACATCAGGAAGGAGGGAGAGAGAGAGAGGCTGACTCCACTCTCCAGATACAAAATATATACCCTAAAGGCATACCCTGAAGAACCCACCTTTTCCAGCCACAGCCAAGTCTGCAGCTACCACCCAGTTAATCCCTATCAGGGGATTAATTCACTCATAACCCAATCATTTCACCTCTAAGGCTTCCTGCATTATCTCATGCATGAGCTTTTGGGGGACCCCTCACATCTGAACCATAACACATTAGGTTGTTAACAAGGCTGCCACATTTGTTATGATTATTATTAATTTTGCCTGCTAGGTGATTTGTTAGACAACTCTTTCACATCTTCTAAATGACATTCTGGATTTATCATTTATTTTATTATTCTGTCCATTACTGCCTTATGGATTTTAAAATTTTGTTAGTAGATATATACTAATTCCTGTTGTAATAGCTTTTTGTACAGTTATTGTAACATAGCCATAAATGATAAAAAAGAATTTCCTGTGTTCTCTGAAATCTTCTAATGTTAAAAATGTGTTTTTCTGTGATTATATTGCTATGTCAGCTCTCTTTTGCTTACTACTTGCATTCTGCATCTTTTCCATCTATTGTTAATATTTGTGCAGTCATGGGAAACATGTTATTGTCCTAAACATATTTAGAAAATCAAAAATTCCAGTCTGACTTTATTTAATAAACAACTTTAAAAATTTTTCAATGTACCATCCTTCTCAAAAAATGTGCTATATATACACAATGGAGGGTTTTATTTATTTATTTAAGAAAGAGAGAAAATTGATTTTTTTATCTGATTTTTGTTTTTCTGACACTCAGTTGTGCATGTGGCGCTGGGGTTCAAAACTGGTTCTTTGTGCATGCCAGGCAGGCACTCTGCCACTGAGCCACTACTCCAACCCTACCAAGCAATTTTAATTGCTCAAATTTCACATTATTAATGATCTATGGTTTACTACTACCATCTTATTTTGTATTTGTGATTTAAAATTTTTACTCTTTTATTTTTGTAGATTAATTTCTTAAAATTAATTTTTTCACTAGTGATTTACCTTTCTTAGTTCTCTAAGTATTAACTTTACTTTTTTTTATTAGGAAATATAGTTGTTGTACAATCAAAAATGCTTCCAATGAAACAATATGATATATATATATATATATATATATATACTCTGAAAATTAGATTTACACCCTAGAGAACCCCCCCTGTATAATCTTACACATTTTCCTAACAGAGGTAAAAGTTGTTCACTCTATACCCTCGTCACCAACAAGAACATTAGCTAGCTCCTCTGGAATGCTAGGCTTCATGCAGGGAACCCAATTTCAGCTCTCTGATATGCAAAGGATCTACAGTCTCAATTGCATTTCCTTCTGTATTAAAATTTTAGTTTCTAAATTTGCATCCAGTGCACAACATTGTATTAAATTTTTCTTCATTGCTGTAAGTCAGTTATTTATTTCTCTGGTATTGATTCTGCTCTATTTTCTAAAGCACTTGTTCATCTTTAATGTGTACGTGGAGTAGACTTGATCCATAATCTCTTCTTGTCTTCTGGGCCCTCCTCTGATGTGTTTTCTTATTAACAATCTGATTTCTAGAGTTGGGAAAGCTCTCATTGGTAGCATTTTCTATTTTCTGTGGTGCACTTCTGATTGGTCAGTTTCAAACTACCCATCTGACATCAGTACTCTCTCCAAATTCTGGACAGTGTCACTCACTTCTTGCAAGTGCCAGTCCCACCGAATGAGCTGTAGCACATCACTAGGAAATCACTGTGTTGTCACCATTTGAGAAATGTTGATATCTTAATTCAGCAAAACTCTTTTTTTTTTTTTTTTGGTGCCAGACCATGGTTTCCCCGCTTTGGGTTCCCCATGGTTCTATGTTTCACTTTACTTAAGCCCCAAGTTAATTGGACTTCTAGTGGAAGTTGGAGGTTCCCCTCAGGTTAGATTTCCCCATACTGCCTCCCTCTGGTCACCTTGATGTCCTTCCTTTTCCCTTCTCCCCTCCCGACCTCCCTTCCTATGTCCCACAGGAAGTTAAGCACAGTTCCCCATGATCATGTAAGAATTCACATATGTTGAGTTAATCGTTAGGTTAGCCAGCTAACGTACTGATTCCGCTTATATACTAGCTTCCACCAATGAGCAAAAACATTTGGCCCTTGAGTCTCTGAGTTTGGGATACTTTACTTAGCAAAATTTTTTCCATCTCCACCCAATTGGCTGCAAATGTCATAATATCATTTTCTCTAGTAGTGGAGTACTATTCCATTGTATATATGTACCAAAGTTTTTCAATCCATTCAATGAAACTCTTGGAAGACCTATGAATGTGCCTTTTATGTGCATTCAGGAATCTGGGAACCACGCAGTGGACATCCTATTCTTTGGTGTGCAGTATTAGCAAGAGGGTTGTTGGAAGGGGCAATAGTGACTTCTGATGAGAAGCAGTACCTTCCATTGCCATGAACTGGCATTTTAATTCCTCTTTTAAATTCTCTGTCTTGTCATTGTAGTAGCACACCATCAGCTAAGGTGCTTAAGCTAACAATGTTAAATTTCATATTTACTCTTCAACTTTTATTAACACTAATGATAAAACTTACATCAAAGGAATCTACTTGTCTCCGTTCCCATGGCAATTGCTCTAATCACTTCTCCATTGATGCTCAACTGTATTTGTGCCATCCAGGTTGCAGCTAGCCAAAGGTAGCCACTGAGCATCTGAAATACGTTTTTAAAATCGAGTGCTCTAAGTATAAAATACACATTGTATTTCAAAGACTTGGTTCTCAAGAAAGAATGTAAAGTATGTCATTACTACTTTCATTTATTGATTGCATGTTGAAACAATATTTTTGGATCGTTGGAGTTAAAATAAGATATATTAATGGAACTATTTCACCTGTCTCTACTTACTCTTTTAAAATTAAAACTTTTATATATGTGGCTTACAGTATGCATTTTATCAACCTAAAAGAACTGATCTAAACCTTTGTGATAGCCTCTGAGATGATCTCTTGGTGTCCAGTTTTTTGTCCTTCCTTCCTCACTAACAGCTATTATGTAATCCCTAAAAAGAAAGGAATTCTAAAATTGTGAATCAGACTATGTCACTCCTCTAGCACGATGTCTTCCATGTCATCTAAAGAATGCATTTAATCTCATCCTGGCATCCAAGTTGCTATAGCATCTAGCTTCTTGCTAGCTTTCCAACTGCATCTCCTGATAAAGTGTCCCCTCTGTTCTTTTAGTTGCCCCACAGTCACTCCTGGCACTAAAAGCTTTGGAATTTGCAGACTCCTGTATAGAAATTCTGTTCCCTCACAGCTTGTATATGGCTCACTCCTTATCACTCAAGCTCTCCACTTTTCAGAATGGTCTTCCATGATGCCAGACGCAGCATGGTCTTAACTGTCACTTGAACTTGCCTGGTCATCTTCCTGGGCTGCTGGGCTTGGTAAGAACCTTAGCCTTCGAGCACATTTGTCCTCAATAAAGCTTCCCAGTCGGATGACAGAATGAAGTTAGTCTTGCACTCAGATGTGAATCCCACCACTTCTCAGTTGCGTAAAGCTAAGGAGCATTCTGAATTCTATTTGAGCCTTGGACACATTCTTATTAAAGGGGAGTTAAGTGGAAAGCGTGGTGCTTACCCGTAGCACTGCAGCTATCATTCGAACAGTTATTATTATTTCTATGATCAATGTGTGCTAATTAAAATGGGGCAAAACTATCACAAAGGCACATGCACAAAAGAGAAGTTTTTTCATCTCTGGAAAAAAAGTTGTTTAGGAGCTACCGCAGGAGAAGCAAGTGGAATTTCTCCCTTTGATGGACATTTCATTTGCTGCATTCATTGAAGTTGTGTCTCTGGAAGTTTAAGAATGCATTCAAAGACTCTCACAGTGTTCTTGGTCTAAAAGTTTACATTAGGGTTTTTTTTTCTTATTTTTTTTTAAATTAAAAATAGGAGTTCCTGGACTGGAGCGGTGGCTCAGTGGTTGCGGTGCTTGACCTGTATGCGTGAGTATGTGAGTTCAAACCCCAGCACCACTTACACATTGAAGTCTCGGAGCAACAAATGTCACATGAAAAACTACATAAAATTGTTTCTCTCTCCCTCTCTCTCTCTCTCTCTCTCGCTCTGTCTTTCTCTCTTAAAAAAAAAGAAAAAAGTAGGAATTCCCCAGGCAGTAAGGTGCCTCAAGCATGTAATCCCAGTGCCTGAAGAGGCTGAGAAAGGAGGCTAACAAGTTCAAATCCAGCCTCAGCAACTTTGTGAGGCCCTGAGCAACTTAGCAAGACTCTGTCTTAAAATAAAAAATTGAAAAAAAAAAATAGAAAGGGCTGGGGATGTGGCTCTGGCCACATAGGGATATGTAAGCCCTCACCTTAAGGTTTTAGTTTAAAATACTGTGACAATATTAACCTAAGGTGACTCTTCAAAGTCATAAAGCATTTTATATATTCTCAAAAATTCAATGATAAAGGAAATTCTGGAGCCATATTTAACCCCAAACCTTCTAAATGTTTTTGCTTCGCTGGTTCTTTCATGTTCCTTTTGCCTGTCTTCTTCCCTTGCATGTGAGTTGTAAGGAATACCCTTTGGAAAAGAAAGATTGTAAATCATTCAAGACTCTATGAGCCCCTGATTAAAAATAATAATTTGAAAAAAGAATAGGGCCAAGTTTCATGTAGTCCAACTTGAACTTGGATGATCATTACCCATAGTCAATGCTACTCATGGTCCAAAAAAGCAAACCAACAAAAATTAGACAACAAAAATGACAAAAACAAAATCATTGTGCAGTGCTCCACCATTTTACCTTGACCAGGAGTCGAAACAATGTCTGGGGGTAAGATTTTTGTTTAGGTGCAGTAAGATGTAAACGGTACTCGACAAGACGCCATTCCTATGGCAGAAGGAGACTAGAGAGGAGTGTTTGGGCTAAGGGGAAGGAATGTCCCTGGCTCTGTGGCCAGGAGAGAGCTTTGCATGGACGGTAGGGTGAGAGATGCCAGGAACTCACTCCATCGATAGGGACAGTGGGTGCTCATCCTGCTAAAAATGACCAGGTGCCCAAAGCAAGGTCAGAACTCAGCACAAAACACAAGAGAGAGTCCAAACAGGAGGTGAGAAGCAGGCCCAGGCAAAACCAGAGTGGAAAGCAGAAGCAGAAGGAAGCAGCCCACCTCTCAGGTCTTCAACAGGGCTGAGGCGTCAGAGATGAATGTGGGTTTCCAAGGGCCAGCACGAAATGACCTAAATACAAGGCACAGGATGAGGTTGAACACAAACTTCCTGACTCCGATTTCCCTCTCACCTCCAAACAGTTAATCCTGACTCAACTAAAACTGCTTTTTCTTGTTTGCACCTCTAGAGATTAAAAGTTCATAAATTTTTAAATACTATGTAGCTGTGATGCTCCATCATGCCTTAGCTTTCAGTTAAAATGAAGACTGCCCCTTTAACATTGACCAGCAGAAACCACGCACTTGGATGCTTTCAACTACCGATCAAGAAACCTGTCCTTCTCGGACACTTGAAGAGCTGTCCAGCTTGACCGTTTGACAATAAAAGTTTCCCAGCCGGCCATCTCTAATTGGTGTCAACAATAATCTTCCAAATTTTTTGAGAATCTTACACATGGATTATTTTATTCTTCAGATAACTGAAAGCATTTTATTCTTTATAAATTTTCTCCATCTTATTCAGTTTTCCTCGACCAGGGGAAAAAAATGACGAATACTACAATGGAATTTCATAAGTCTCTCCATTTCTGACTTAATTTACAGAGAAATCTCACAAATGCAATGCACTGTGTATCTTGCTTGTTTCATTGATTTACAAATGAACAGAAATTTACCTGGGTTTTTCTGCAGAAAAGTATGTCTGCAAGCCCCTGTTTGCAAAGTAGACTCTGATGCTACAATTTCTTTTTGTCTTACTGATTGTTTACAGCCTAGTCTACAATTTCTTACTTCTTTAAGCCCAGATATTTCCCAGCACCCTTGGAACACTGATTGGCTTGGATCAAAGGAAAGAAAAATTGGTACCTGAAAATATCAAGAAATTGGCCAAGAAAATTCTGTTATCTAACATGGAGTGAAAACTTAGTCATAGACCCTGCAACTGAATATTCCTTAGACCCACACACTGACTCTTTGTACAATGTCTATTGAGGTCTGAATGCATATGGGAAAAGAAGATAAAATGGAATGATCTGGAATGTCAGCTTCTTAAGGTGAGTTCCAAGAATGTCTCCTCTAAGACAAAATGAAATCAAACCCAGATTACCATTTTGATAAATGACTATGGAAAAGAGTTGTTAATGCCAATGGCCTATTCCCTCCCAGAAGGCAGACTTAGACATTCACCCTCACTCACTTCCTCAAGTCCAAAGAAAATTAGTCTATAACCAAAGAAATCAGGCACCTGTATCAGAGAGAATCTCACCATTACCTACAACTATAATACACCAATTAAAGTATGGAATAAATAAAGACATAAATCATTCTGTTGATAACTTTAGAAAGAAAGTAAAAAAAATTCTACATTCTCCTTCTCTCTGCTGTAGACTTGTGGCTGAAATGTTCTCACATATTAAATTTGGTAACTGGACACAAACTCAACCTGGCATATATAATCTGTGCTTCCTGATTTGATAAAACATGACATATACAGAAATGAATATAAAACATATGTACAGTTTAACGATTTGTCATCCATCAAGCAGTTGAACAAACTGAACACTGTTTTAAAAGCTCCTCAAATCTCATATGTGACCTTCCCAGGTGGCATCCCCTTCTGTAATGGACAGAGTGGTAACAACTCAAAGATGTCTACAACCTAGTCCCAGAACCTGTGTATATGTTTGTCTTAAACAGCAGAAGAGACTTTTGCTGATGTAATTGAGTCAAGGACCTTTTCATGGTGTGAGTATGGTGGATAATCCAGGTGGGATTGATATAACCACCAAGATCTTTATACATGGGGTGCAGAAGAAATCAGAAAATGATGTAATAACGGAATCAAAGATTGGAATCACATGCCATGAGTTAAGGACTATTGATGGCTTCTAGAAGCTGGAAGAATGGAAAGATTCTTTCTGAAGCCTTCAAGAAACTCACCCTTGTCAACAACTTGATTTTTACACTTCTGTTGCTAGAACCATTGGAGGACATGTCTCTGTTGTTTAAAGTCAGCACATCTGTGACCTTGTTTTCCATAGCATCCGTAGTAAATGCAGAGACCCTTCCTTCCCAGGAAATAGCCACGACCATTCATCTGCTTTCCCACATCTTCATTTTAAAATTGTACCACCGTAGCATATGGTACTGAGTGTTGGACTGTTAAGTTTGTAAGATAAGTAGTGGGCACGGTCTTCCCTGTGTAAGAACAGGGCGGTATTGATAAGCCTGTAGCTTGTTCGAGGAGTCCTGAGTGAAGACAAACAGAGCAATCACTCTGGTTTCAGTTCTCTAGGAGTTTACAAAATCTGCTTCTGGGTGATTCAGTGGGCAAGTTCATGAATAAGGCTTGAGTAACCCAACACTCACCTAGCTGGTATACCTGGGGCAGCCTTACAATGAACCCGGTGCCAAATATCGGGCAACAATATTTTCACCAGGAAAATATGTCCATTGACTGAACTCACAAAAATTCACCTCCAAATCTCAAATGCAAAGCAGAATATATGTGTAGCATTCCATGAATCACCTCATTTAGCCCAGAGAACAAGGAGTACAGGGGAGAGGAAGAATTCCATGCAGAAGGGGGAGATGATGAAGTCTGTGCCAGGGATTCCCGCGCTTAGGTTTAAGGAAGGATTGAGGGTAGCAGACATGTTGGTTGGATCTGTGTCTTGAATCACACTATTTTATCGCAACTACGTAAATTTCATCTTTTCACCTTTAGGTTGGATATTTCTTTCTTTGTTTATATTAGAGACATTAATTCTCATGTCCTGTACCTTTTTCTCCCATTATAGTCTCATTTTAGTGGAGCACATCCTTTAGTAGTTTTCTGAGAAAAGGTGAACAGGAAGTAAGTTTTGATACCCTGCATGTCAGAAAAAGTCTTCATTCTGCCTCAGGCTTGATGGAACTTCATTGGATACAGGGTTCTGTGTGTGTTTCCTTTATCTGCAGTACTTAGAATCCACTGCTATATTCTCAATTATAGTCATTAATCCATGGAATTCTGACCCCTGCTCTATTGTAAGCAGCTTGCTCTACCCCCAAGCATAACTTTAGTCTGAAATTTAAACATTGCTTTCTTTGATGTGATTTCATTCCTTATGCTATACAATGAAATGATAGATGCTTTGAATCTCTTAGTTTTTACTTAGGAATATTTCTTGACTAACTTTTTTTCTGTGGTTCTCTCTTTATGAAGCTTATTGTTTAAATTTTGGATACTTCAGACAGATTTTTCAATACCTTTAAAACTCTTGTTATTTACTATTTGTGATAATTTTGACATTGTTTCTCTTTTCCAGAGGATTTCCTCAACTTTATCTTTTATCTTCTGTATTGAGTTTTATTTTCTTATTTATTTGTTTTCTGAAGTGCTGGGGATGGAACCCAGGGTCTCATGCATGCTAGGCTAGCACTCTACCACTGATCTATACCCCATCCCTTGAATTTGTCATTTCTTTAACATGATTGTTAATATCCAAATTTTATTTATGCTTTTAAAACACTCTTCTTAACATTGTTTTCTTATTTAATAAAGGCAATACCTTGTTTCTTAAGAGATGAATAATAGGGCCATCTTTGAGGCTAGATATTTCTGTATTTTCTCCACCTTGCTCATTTTTTTTCTCTTTTCTCCTATATTAGAGACTTTTTAAAGATATCAGTTGACTTTTACTAACTGCTTTGTGAAGAATATTACAAATATTGGGGATGAAACTATAGTGGGCTTTTTTGTTTGTTTGTTTTGGTTTTGGTACCAGGGATTGAACCCAGGGGTGCTTAACCACTGAGCCACATCCCCAGTCATTTTATTTTTTGAGTCAGCTTCTCACTAACTGTTGAGATTGATGTTAGTGTTACTGTAAAATATTTGATGGATGGCTGGTTTGGTTTTGCTTAAAGTCAGTATCTTTTGGGGACATTGGTCAGGTTTCCAATAGAACATTCTCCTAATTTCCTGGTCAGCCCGACATTAGGTTTGGAGCTGCATTGGGAAAGAAGGCTGTGACAAGGGGTTCCTCCTTTTAGGATCCAGTATGCATATGGTTACTTAACCCCCTCTTTGTACATTACAACATCCACATTCTCATTCTTGCCTGACATCCCTCAATCCACTGACTCTCTATTTCTTGGTGGCCAAAGGATAAATCCAGAAACATTAAAAACATAGGGAAAAGAAGTTCCTGAGAATGCATAAGAATGGGCATCACGGAATCTTAATGCCTCTCTGCTTCTCAGTACTTAAGATCACACTTGACTTGTCCCCAGCCTGAGAGACTCTAGGTTGCCACCGACTGAGACCATAAATATTCCAATAGAGCATAGTTTTCCTCACTCCAAGATTTAGTTTAGCTGGCTTGGGTCAGCTAAGTCAGATACCAGTGGTCAATTTCCTTACCAGCTTCTAAAATGGCATCACTAGTGTCTCCTTTCTGTGCGTGTGTGTGCGCGCGCACCTCCTTGAGGTTCATGTCATCTTCTAAATGCATCATTACAATTTTAGTGGGAATCTTCGAAAGAAAAGAAAATGAAGATGTCTATCTATTCTATCATGTATGTGTCTGGGTATATGTATATATAATAGCACCAACCATCAATATTTAAAGCTAAGAATATAATCAAAATATTATAAGATCCAAATCCAGAGTTGTGGCTTCTTGTAACAGAAAGGAGGACTCACTAGCACGAGGCCCATAACAACAGTTAATTGTGCTTTTTAAACAATCCCCACAACTCTGTATTGTCTTATACCAATTCTCTCCATTTCTGGTATTTTATTGGCCTCTGTAAGTTTTTAACTTTGAAGTTATAAATAGTGTCCGGGACACCATGTGGAGCGATGCTCTTGGTGACTGAAGACAACTGATTTTTGTTTTCTGGATAAAAGAATTAGGGGTTGGCATGGATAAAGCATCATTAAAAGTTTGCAATAATGACTGGGGGCTTAGCTCAGTGGTAGGGCTCTTGGCTAGCGTACACCCCACACCATGTTCAATCCCCAGCATTGAGAGAGAAAAAAACTGAAGCATTCTTACCCTTTCTGTCTACTTTTTTCCAGGAGTGATCACTCTTCATCAGAAATTTGACAAACTAAAATTTAAGTGTAAGCAATAATGGTGTGTGAATCACTCAAGTGAGCAAAACACTTCTTAACTGTCCTGAGGCAAGGATCCACATGGGGACTCGTTTTCACTTTTCACTTTGTAGTACTCAAATGTGTACTTCTTGTATGACACTTGCCACATGTCACCTCGTTTTAAAAATACAAATGTGCCAAATTTCTCCTAGTAGGCTCTAAGCTAAAAAATGGCAGACTTCATGGTTTACTTGTTGATATGCTTCTAGGACATAGAATATAGTACATACTAAAACATTCATGGAATCAATTAACATGTATATAAGGCTTTCAGAATACATATGTTCACTACTACAGATGACAATTTCCTGGTATAAAAGATAAGCTTTCATTATGTTGAATGTTTCATACAAAGAAATGGTTGTGTGATCATTATAAATCTGGGAAACATACGGTTGATCCCAGTTAAACGAATTTCCCAAGTCTTCAGTAATTGATTAATGTATTAATACTAGTTTCAGGCTTTACCCATTTGCTGGTGATTACAATGGATGCTTCTATCATGAGCAACATTTGCAATGATCCTGCTATTGTGAGGCCTAAAATCTAGCAATACGCCAACAGGAGAGAGAATCAACAGCCTATTTCCCTTCAAATTTATTTGAACAATGAACCTCTTTCTGAGGAACATCTCATGGTGCTAGTGTTTCATGGAACACCCTTTGGGAAACCTGGCTCTAGTCATAAAAATAACTATTTTAATTCAGAATCTAGTTGGGAATTTTTATGTGCAATTAGTTCCAGGCTCCATGGTAAATGGGGACTAATAGATTATAAATAGTACCAGGTAGGCAACTCCAAACCCAACTCCATTTAAGAAAAAGTGGTGGAAAACCCAGCTCCCGATGGAGGTATAAATCAGCTCCAAGGGGAGCTCATGACTTTGCTTGCCACACTCCTTTCCCAGCCAACCCCACAAGGTGAAATGTGTTCTAATCAATACAGAGTGAGGCCCAATCACAACCCAGATCTTTAGTGGTGTCATGCAGGAAGTGGCCCATATCTGCAAGTCAAGATGATGCTGTGGAAGACGCTGCGGGCCCTCCCTGGAGAGCTGCATCTTACAGCAAGACCCATCATGACAGATGTTTTTCACATACCAATCAACCTGCATTACCCAATCGCAGAAACCTCAAACTCACAGTCTATTTTGGAGGAAGGCCAAATTCTATTAATTAGCTTGTATCTCTATCTCTCTCACTCTTTTTTACTCCCTCTCACATAAACACTTGGCTTTTTTTTTTTTTTTTTTTTTGTAATAAGGTTTCAGTGAACCTCAGGAATCTAACGTTTATTTCAATTAGCAATAAGCTTTTGAACAGGAAAACTCATGGAAATATATTATTGGACTCTGTCCTGACAAGATAAATGCTAAAATGTCACTGTGACTTTATTTCTTACTTATTTATAGTTCATGATTTTTAAGTTTTCTTTTTATTTTAAATTCTGTAAGTTAGACAAAATATGTTCCTGAGGTTAAAATATAAAAGCAGGACCCTTTAGAGATTATGGATCCTCTTGGCAATGTGATTTATAGGTTACTAATTAAACTTTTGATTATGACCTCCAAATATACCAATACATCTTCAGAGAACTCCTTTAGGAAGTTTTTTAAAGAGAGAGGTACAGTGAGAGAGAGAGAGAAAGAGAATCAATTTTTTTTTTGTTCAGTTTCTTCATGTAGTTTTCGTTGCTCTTATAATTTGTTGTGTACGTGGTGCTGGGGTTTGAACCCATGTACTTGTGCATGCCAGGCAAGCACAGTAACTGTCAAGTCACTGCTCCAGCCCCTCTGCTAGGATTTTAATAATTCCTAATACAGTGAAGAGTAGAGGAGTACACAAGGTGAAGAACACAGGTTTCTTGCCCAATTTAATTCAAGCAAGACAGAGAAAACACACAACTGAATAACTAAAGACTTATTCACCAGGTGGTGTTGGAGACGGAAGGACGACACAGAACCAGGTTGCTTTGATTTCATTATTCGCTTTGTATATCCAAGTTAAAGGTGGTCTGCATACACAACGGAGTACTACTCAGCCATAAAGAGGAATGGAACTATGTCATTTGTTGCTGAGTGAATGGAAGTGGAGAATATCCCACTGAACGAAACAAGTGGGACTCAGAAAGTAGGGGTCACATATTTTCTCTCATGTGCAGAAACTAGAGAAAAAGTGAATAAAAAAGGGGGATTTTACGAAAATAGACTGAGATCAGTAGAGTTGTCACAGGGACCAAGGGGGAAGGAAAGAGAAGAACCACAGAACGATGTTGGCTATATTATGCTTTGTGCATGTGTGAATATAGCAGAGAATGTTCCAATTTTACATATAACCATAATGCATCAACTAAAAACACAGATAGAATGAAGACCAATAGAGTGGAGGAAGGGGGTCAGGAAGAGGGAGGAGTCAGGGAAGGAGGTAGTAGTACTAGGGACTGAACAGAGAAAGCTGCTCCATGTATTCATGAATACGTCAAAAAACTACAATGCACTGAACAAACTAAAAAATAAATTAAGAAGTTAAAAGTAAGTACATAAATAAATTTTAAACATCAAAAGAAGTGGAAACAAATCATTTTTCTTTAATGGAAACCGTAGAGCTGAGAAGAAAATAACCCAATATTTATTTTAGGGCTTATGGGAAACTAATAGCAATGGCATTAAATAAGTGATAGGCATTTGCTAGTGCCAGTACGTATCAAATAGTTCATGTTCACATTCTGCTGATCTTGGCGATGTCTGAAAGGTAGCTGGTTTGATTGCTATTGTGTTAATGGGCAAAGCAAGTCTCCAGAGTATTTAGGTGAGTTGCCCAATATCTAGTTGAATGGAGAACTTGGATCGAAGCTCAGATCAGTCTAATCCCAAAGTCTTGGCTCCTTCTACCATGCTACCTCCTCCTCCCCTCTGCAGAAATAACCATATTCAAATCTTTACTGGTCAGGTTTAAGTGGAAATTTGTTAAAATCCCTAAAACCAACTGCAAGCATTTTATGCCGAGTGCCAGGGTCACCTTTTCGTTGATACCTGTAAATTAGACAGTATGCTTGAAAATCATTAGCAAGGAAGGTCCTCACAGTGACTTGGGAAACTCAATTTTCTTTGGCATAAAGGAAGCTTGCAAATCTAAACATGTGATCATCCTTAGAAGCAACACCCCAGTTTCTGGGAAGACTGCCACCAACCTCTACCCCAGAACCAGGGTCCAGCTGCTAACAGTCAACACCTGATTATGACAATGTTATTTTCCTGCATAGCTGTGCGGGCCTGACAGAGCTATCCTATCACGTGACAAGTCACCTGCAGGGACTTGTCTGGGAATCAGTTGCTGGGAGCTGGTAACTGGCCCGGACAGGTCGAGCCAGGAAGGTGGATATAGAAGCAATTAAAACACACACATTCGTACGCATGGGCTCCAGTGTGTGCTAGCAGACACACACACACCACCACCACCAACCCACTCAATCACCTGTAGCTTCATTTGCAATTAATAAATTAATTAAAATGTTCTCATGGGAAAATGCCTTAGTGAAACCATGGGTTTATTGTAATGAAACTCAGTACCGGGAGCTGCGGTAAAATAATACCGATCATACCAAGAAGCGAAGTTATTGGTTGGCTGTTTTACATATGCAGAGCAGAGAGGTACGTTTAGCTGCTCTGTCTCCCTTCCTTCTTTCTGTCCTCTGATTGAATAGTGTCTGCTGAGGACATTGCCCAAGTTCAATTAGAGAAGGTGGAAAGAGAAAGAGAGTCCAATAGCAAAGGCCATATGAGTGACAGCCACCCTGGTGTTGAAGGTATTTCCCCCTTGCAGCCAAAGCGGAAGGCAAAGTCCCCACTAAAAGGGGCGGACTTCAAGAAATTTCAAAAACAACAATCAAGTAACAAGTACCAAAAACTTTAGATGATTATGGAATCATACAGTTTTTCACTTAAAAATTCATTATCTGGGCAAGCTGCCATGATGGGGGTCAGGCCATGGAAGGTGGGTATCAGCAAATTTCTTTTTAGCATCCTCTGAATTAACAGAAAAGATATTACATTTATGTAATTGAATTTGTCAATTATGACACACAGACTTATCAATCAAGGTACCATTTGAGACCACTTTTCCGTATCTAATGGGTCCTACTGGAATTATTAAGCAGCCTGAAATTAGGTCCTTTCTCATTGTTTCATTCATTCATTTCTTCACTCATTTAATTTATTCACAAATGTTCAGTTCCCTTCAAGTTGTCATAAACTCATCCAGGAGTTTACACTCTCAGATGAGGTTTTCAGTCTCCGCTCTAGTAACATTTTAAGCTGGATCATGTCTCAGGGTAGGAGGGGCTGTCCTGTGCATTGAGAGATGGCCGAGTGTTCTGGGTTACTACCTACTGGATGCCAACAGCATACTCTTGCTTGGGTGTGACACCCCCAAATATGTTTCTGGACATTTTCAAACATCCCTTGAAGGGTCGAAATCATTTTCTTCATCTTTGAAGGGCTACAACTATGGGTTTTTTTGGTGGTTCTCTGAACATACAGCCTTGTCTCTTTCTTCAGAAATGAAAAGATGAGCCTTCTAAGTCTGTGCTCTTCTTTATTCACATTTAATTAGTCCTTTATGGGGGGGACAATTGATCATTGCTCCTTAAAGCTGCTGAAGCACGACTTTCAAATCCATAGTATGGCATGGCCATGCTAAGAAGGTACCAAATCTTCAGTCTCACATGCCAATAGGGCAATCCGAAGGGAGAGTTGGAAGACATTAGAGTTCAAAGACATGATGGAAAAGTAGAAAGACTACAAGACTTAAGCTCTTGGTTGTTTGTTGTTTAAGCTCTCTAAGGCTTAGTTTCCTATTCTACAAAATGAGAATAATATTGCTTAGTGTGCAGGGTAGTTGTGAAGACTATATCATACAACGCTGTGGCAGAAACAGTGCTCAGCTGAACTTCCCTCCCTTTCATCTTAATTAACATGATCCATACTAATGCCACCAATTTTCGTTTCTGAAAACCATGCCGATGTTTTCGAGTTTTCTTACCTAGGCGTTTTCACCTTTTGTAAAAGGTGGGGTGCATCTGGGGTAGGATTTCACTGGAGACTCTGGCCTGTCTCTGGAAATGGTGAGTGATGGTATCTTGTTGATCAGGGCTCATGATTCACAGCTGACTTGCCCTGCATTTCTCAATCCAGCAGGTGCCTGGTGGAGCCACTGCGTCAGGATGAGCTTCACCCTGTGGTCTGTGGAATCAGGTTTCTTGATCATTCCATTTAATGAGTGTATCGCTCTGATGAGACTCTGGGTCTAAATATTTGGGAACCTTGGAGTTCCTGGAAAAATAGATTCAGAAGATAAAACTGAAAATTATTTTATATCGCAACACTTTCTTTTTCCGAAGGAGTTCAAAATGCTACATATCAGAGTTAAGACATTATCTACAAAAAAAGATGTCCTCAGTGTGTCTCTGAAATGCAGTCTTTTTGAACCCTTCAGTGGCTTTTGTGAAAGTGTAAAATCATCTACGTAAATGACTGAGCCGTTGGAAATTCACGCCATGAAAGGTCACTTATAATGAGGAACAAAAAACTGTCATCTGGTCTCAGAATAGCATTGTGGCTCATACAGTAACCACAGTGGGTGCTTTGTTAGGAAATAGGGTACTTGTGCCTCTTGATAAGAGCCTCAAAATTTAATAGATGCCCTCTGAGCATATCTAATATTTTGCGTTGTTCTATTTTTAGGCTTTGAAAGTTGGTATTGTGCACTTAATTTCTCCCACATATTTTCCACTGGTTCTGCTCCTAACTTTTCCCCTTTCTTCCTCACTTCACTGTAACTTATTTCTATTGTCATTTGTATGATGAAATAAGACCAGAGTGTGTAGCGGAGGGAAGAGGAAGAGGAGAACTTAACATTGTTGCTCACCAGTCATTGGAGCGAAAGTTTAGATGCTTTGGAGACATCATCTCATTTAATTTTAACAGACTGAGAAGTAAGAAATTTGCAAATACATTTTTATTTAAAAAATGAAAAGGAACTGAGGTCTGAAGAAATTAACCAATTTAGCAAAAGTTGCTGGTGTTGAGTGATGGAGCAGACGTTTGAAGGTAATGACAAAGCCCTTGTATGGGCACTTCCCCATGTTACCTACCAGATGTGCCCGTTGAAACTCCCGGAGTCTTCCTTCCTTACCTGTGTTCCCATTAGCCTGGAGTGAGGGGTTCCAGCTTGCTTCCGCACTGAGTCTCACGGAGCCTGCTGTTTCTGAGACAACGTATTCAGAGTCCAGGCTGCTTCCCCCGCATGTGTCAAATCTCGCTCTTGATGTAGACAGGACTTGGAAACGGGTTGGCAATGTTTCCCTTTATTTCTCCAGCAATCCCAGCAACAGCTAGCCCGGAAGCAGCAGCAAATGAGAACGTCTGCCATTTGCAGCTTATTGAAGAACTAGACTGTGCTGAGGGCTCTGCTGCTTTTTCCAAACTCAGTAACCCTGCGATCAGTTAGTCTCATCATGCAGACCAGCGCCTTGCAGACCAGAGAAGACCCTGGAGGGTTGAAGTAACTTGCTTGAGCTCCGACAGCAGAGCAGGATGTCAAATCCAAGTGGATCCCGGACTTCTAAGCTACCTAGAGAAGCACTTGAGATGCTGCCTTGAGCCTCAGTTTTATTCTTTCCCTCAACCTGCCTTAGGAATGAATTTAATTTTCTGTGAGTTGTAGCAAAGAGGCCAAGAAAACACACCGAGCTCAGCACACTGCTGTTTATGCAACTATAGTGTGTGTCTTGGGCAGAGTTAGCTGGAGGCTGATCTCTCCAGTTCAGATAAGAGAACAATTTGAAGAAGAAAGGAGCTGCCAGTTCTCCTGAGAGAGCCCAATCTTTGGCTGATGCATTCCTTGCTATTTATGTGAATTTAGGAGCCAGGATTTAATTTGACATTATCTTTGGGAAATCTAATTAACATGTCATAGGGTTTCCCTCTGCCGATCCTCCCAGATAGCAAACTTGTATACCATAAACAGGAAGAAGGCAGGAGGACAGGCATCTCAGGGGGTACACACAGGTCCTGGGGCAAGAGTGCTAACTCAACAGAGAACACAGAGTCCTGAACAGACTTCTTCCACACAAGATCCAGAGACCCAAGATGCAAGAGAACCCATCCAGAAAAGAAAACAAGCAATGTTTGAATATAATTCTTATATCTGGGTTCAGTTGTCAGCTTCGTTAAAGATCCTGGAGGCTGAAATGGAATATTTCCCACGGTTAGGGACTGCGGACCCAAGCTGTCACACTCAGCATTTGCCCTGTACTGTCCTGGAGATGACTTCAATGGAACAAGGGCACCAGCTTAGAATGATGCCGCAGGCTGAGTCAAGCAAACCCAGGTGTGAAATGCTACACCTACACCTCTCAGACAGGTAAATGACTTTCTGTCTGTGAACCTCAGTTTCCTCATGCAAAAATGTGGGATTGAAAGGTGAATTTCTCCCTGTTAAATAACATCACACAAGCAGTGTTTGACACAGGGTCCACATTCGTGACTACCCTTGGTTTCATTAAATGAACAATCAATGCGCGGCTACTCATGGTAGAATTAGCAGCTGGTGTTGGTGTCTATATAATATCTATCAGAGAACTGATATGTGTCATTTTTATTCTTTACAGAAACCATGCAAAATCGGGTTTAACAGATTTTTGTATTTAAGCTCTTTGAGTTCTTTGTATTTTTGTTTATCTCTTATTTTGCCAGATTTACTGGAGTATTTTAAAGTTTAATGTCTTAAAGAGAACCTAAGAAAGAAATCACATAAATATGCATGAATATAAGAGAGTTTTATTGACAAAACCATCACTCAAAAAAATCACCTTAATTAGTCTTTGCAAAGCTTTTCCTATTATAGGCTGCCTTGTTAACGGTTTATTTTGAAATATAATTTAAAATTTGGAAAGATATATTAGGTTAAGTAAATCAGTGTTAGATTTTGATGTATATAAAATATTTAAAAGAAAAAGTTTTTTAAAAAAAACTAAAGATAAAAATCATATCCTTATAAACTAAGAATACTTTAAAAAATAAGTCTTGGACTACTGCAAATGGACATCTATAGGACATATTGACCAAAAACAGTGATCATTATGTAATCCAAATGGGACGTGTGTCTCGGGACATAGCTTCCAGTAAAGCGTCATCCATCAAGGCATAAAGGACAGAGTCACAAATACTTAGGTGAAAATCACATCCTTTCAAAAACTGTGGTCAGTGACTCAAGTTGTTTCTTTAAAACTCTGTCTGTTTGAGGTTTTGAAAGAAAATGATTTTGTGAAAAATGAGTGGAAAATGCAGTATTTCTAAGTTAGTCTTATTTAATCTAATGCAGGGCTATAAATATGTTACCAAACTAATAAGTAAAGAGAAGATATTTTTAGCTTCAAATTTTTATTATTTTTGTCTGAAGAAAAAAGACCTTTTTCAGAGCATTTATTAGCATATTTTTGGAGATTTTTTATTTTGAATGTTGCTGAAGGCAAGCTACTCTGCTGATTGTCCTTATGGAATTAAGCATTAAGCAGCTATCAATGGTAGCATGGAGAAACCTACCAAATGGTAGGAAGATGTGGCACATTTTTTAAAAAGCAACTATGTTTGATAGGAAGTGAGAAAACCATGGGAGAAGTTATAAGTAAACTATTTTAGGAATTCACTAGGAGAGATTTCAAAATGAACCACAAGTATGAGCACTAATAGGTTTCTGTTTTCTTTTTGTTTTGTTTTTGTCTGTTTCTTTGGTTGTTTGAGGTTTGAGGTTTGGTGAGGAGAGTGGGGAGGGGTGACTTGAAATGTATCTATGTCACACTGATTTTTTGACAGAGATATCCACCGAGTTAGATTCAGGTTTAAACGCATACCATAGACGTACAGGATTCCCTAAATCAAGGTATAATGGCTGATTGTGTATATATTAACAGTCCCAGGGTATCACATTCTCCTGATATGTCTTAATTATTCCTGGGTGCTATACAAAGCAATATTACATAAAAGGAATAGGAATCTCAATCTTCAAACTTGGGAATAAAGATGATAGATAGTTCTAAAGAGGACAGATGGTTTAGGCCAATAACAAAATTGTTCTGTATCATCATTGCATATGATATACATTCTTTGGTATTGGAGCATCCTGCGAAATGGCATTCATGTCACAGTCTACAATCTAGGCCTCAGCAGAAGAATCCCATTCTCATGGATTCTGAGAAACTACCTTGCCCCCGGAATAGACTCAGTGACTCAGATATCTCCACTCTATAAAACTTTGACTTCTTTTGGTCCACTAAAGCGATGGCTATTTTCATCCTTAAATTAAATTTTATGATTTATAAATCCTGCTTGTTTATTTAAATACATTCTTCTAAAGCATCATAGGAACAAACACGTTGTACATATGCAGAACCATACTTTGATTATATTATCTAAGAAATCATCAGAAAAAGTGTGGAAACAGGATTAAAGTTCAGAATATTTTAATGTTATGTGGCCTCTAAAGTTTTATAAGAGTCTGTCCAAACAATCAGCTGTGTCTCTAGGTAAAAGAATTCATTCTAAAACAATTAAATCTTGTTTGGAAAGCAAAGTGGCATTTAGCACGGTTAGGTGAGTCCTTTATAATGTTTATTGTAGTAATTGTGACTTTGTTCAAACACACACACACAAAATCCAATAATTGCAGGCGCTGATGCACAATTCTAAGCCCAAGGCTACAGAAGATGTGAAAAGATCAGTTTATTACTAGATGCCTGGTTTGAATTCTTTCCCCTAACCAGCCAGCTCTTTGGAGTAAGGACTGTCAAGAGTACTTCTGTCTATATCAAGCTTCTTTGCTCTTTACCTATAGCTAACCTCAGCTAGAATTTCATTTCCCTCTCTTGACTGTAAATGCTCATAGTGAATCAAGGCTATAATGTATTTGCAATTGTCTCTCTCTCTCTCTCTTTTTGAAGCATTCTTGTTTTCATTGGATGCATTTTCATTTCTTCCAAGCCAATATATAACATCTGGTCATTTTCTCCCTGTGGAAAAGGCATTCTGCCACGGCTAAGTCTTGTGTGCACAGTTGTTAAACAGCAGGGATTATCATGCAGGACAGTATTAAGTGGTATTTAACAGCAAGACCAAAGTTCTCTGTCAAATGCCTGACTTAGGGCTTCTTGATTGTTAGCATCCCAGCCTGGAGACCTTTTGCACGGATCCATTTTTCATTCTGACAAGACTACTGTGGCTATCCAGGAGTGCTTTGCTGAAGCTGACAGCCAAGTATTTCTGTGGCAGAAATATTGCCACAGAGTAGGGGACCGGGGTGGAGGGGAGACGTTTCTATCCCCTCGCACTCCAAGTGCAATGGCATTCCAAGCAGTAGGTGTCCCAAGTCAATGACTGGTTAATCTATTCAGTATGATCCCCTGTCTAGTCAAAACAATAGAGGGGTAGAGGCCAGGGGAGTGTGGGATCTGGGCCTCACAATGGGATTGTCTCAAGTGCGCATTACCTTCTCCATCTCTGCTAGGCACATTCTCATTGACGTGGGCTGGGGAGGGTGACCACTGAGACTGTCAACTTAAGTACCACTCTCTAAAAGGTTTTTTATTGGGGGAAGGGGGAGAGGGAGAGATGTTTGACAGGTCCCTAAAGTTCAAGTGCAACCATTTTATGACCACAGTAAGACATCAGTTATGGAACTTATGATATGATGGGTGCAAAGGCAGGAAATAAAAGAAAGAACTTAATGAAAGTTTAATCTTCTGGGGAATTTGTTCCCCTCGAAGGCATAAATTGAGTGACCTAAAACTAAATTTCCCTGTCAAAGGCTGGCATCGAGTTCATGCATACTTCACAGCTTTTCTAGAAAGGAATATATAGTTTGAAGAAAAACTATTTCTATTCTTAAGTGAATACCTGCAATTACCAATGCAGACAGAGGAGCACTCCCAGTAGATGTGTTGGAGAGGTTATTGCTTCTCTATACAGCATGCATAATGCGGAAGTCACAGGGGCGTAGCTCTCCAAACGTTTGTCTGGTCTTGATTTTAACTATACATATCTGTATTGGATTGGCTGAGAAGTAAAATATAAACAAATAGATAAAAATCTTTGGGAAAGGTCACATTGGGCTTCCCTATCTGGAATGCAGAATCCTAAGTCCAAATCTTAGCTTTGTATCAAAAGCTGAATGGCAGGTGAGAAATGCCTCACAATTTTTACTGCATGCTGAGGGTAGTATGGATTGGAGGTTATACAGCCAAGTCTGGACTAACTTTCCCAGATCTCCAGGAATCACAAGCATGCTCAGTAAGGGAAGTAAGCAGAGAAGATGGAGAAGAACCATGTTGGTGAAGAAGACACCATGTAAGCAAAGACTTTCTCAACAAGTCTCCTAAAGTGAAACAATTAAAGTAAAAATCAATGAATGCAGTGCCATTAAGCTAACAAGCTCTTGCAAAGCTAAGGAATTGGTCAAAATTGTCAAGAGACAACCTAAGAATGGGAGATAGTCATGGCCTCTGATCCTTCTGACAGGGGACTAATATCCAGAATTTACAAAGTCCTCAAAAACGTAGTCTCAGAAACACAATAATCCAATCAATAAATGGCCCAAAGAGCTAAATAGAAACTTTTCAACAGAGGAAATTAAGCTAACCAATGAATACTTGAGAAAATGTTCTAAATCACTAGTAATCAGAGAAATGCAAGTCAAAACTACATTAAGATTTCACCTCTTTCCAGTTTGATTGCCAAAAATGAAGAATATAAACAATAATAAATGCTGGAGGGATTGAGAGGAGATAGGAACACTAGCACACTGTTGGTGGAACTGCAGACTGGTACAGCCACTCTGGAAATCAGTATGGAGGCTCCTCAAAAAATTAAGAATGGAGCCACCATACGATCCAGCTGTTCTTCTTCTTAGTGTTTTCCCAGAGGTGTTAGAATCAGCATACTACAGTGACATAGAAAAATCTATGTTCATAGCAGCTCAATTTACAATAGCTAAATTATGGAACCAATCCAGATGCCCTTCACTGGATGAATGGATCCAAAAACTGTGAGATATACACATACACACACACCATGAAATTCTACTTAGCAATTAAAAACAATAAAATTGCATCTTTTGAAGGTAAATGGATGGCAATGGAAGAAATCATAATCATGCTGAGCAAAATTAGCCAAACCTAGAGAGTCAAGGATCGAATGTTTTCACTCATTTGTGGAGGTTGGAGCTAAACCTAGGCCTGTGTGAAAGGTAGTCAATCTCACATACTAGACCCAACACAGGCGAAGCAATACGTTATCTAGAGCAATCATAGATATGTAGTGAGGCGAAGGGCCGGTAGGAGAGATGAGAGGAAAGGAGAATACAGAGGGATCTGGGGGTAATTCTGGTTTAAGAATATATGCATATCATATTGTAACCTTATGTGCATTTATGATTTTACAATAACTCAATTCCTTAATAAAAATTAAAACTGAAAAAAATGTAAAAAAAGAAGATATCATGTCAGCAGTGTCATTGTCCCATTTGACAACAGGCTTGGGGCTTGGACATTCAAGTCCTGCATTAAGTCCTTACATCACATTCCCGTTAAGTCTGGCACATTTGGTGCCTGATCCGAGAAGATACTGGGAAATCATAACCTCCTTGGCAGACCTTTTCCAGTTCAACAGATGGCTTCGGTCATGAGCAAATGCCTTCCTCCACATGCTGAGTCTCGGAAGGAAGTATCTAACAAATATTGCATGTGTGTGCATGTGTATGTGTGTTTTGTGTGTGTGTGTGTGTGTTTAATAGGATTTATTTTTGCAATAGCTTTAGGGTCACACCGAAAGAGATCTTCTACATGCATCTATCTGCGTGTGTGCATATTTTCCCTGTTATCAGCCTCCTGTTCCCAAATTGCTTCAGTTGATGGACCTGTATTGGCACATCATTATCACCCCAAGTCCATATAGTTTACTCTCAGTATTGAGCATTCTATGGATTTTGAAAAATTTATATCTTTCTCTGGCATCACAATATCTTATAAAGTAGCTTCACAGTCCTAAAAATCCTCTGTGCTCCATCTAAGAACCCTCTCCCATATTTAAGCTCAATTTGGAATCCTGTATGATAATGGTGAAGCACAATTTTGAAAAAGTTATTGTGATAACTGATGATTTATGGCTGTAAAATGGTCTTGTTTAGGTTTCTGTATTACTTCAAGAAAGAGTGTCAACAACCATATTCAAATCCATGTCTTACTACCTATGAGCAACTTTATTTACCTACTTCTCCCTATAAAATGAGAATAAGTACAGCTCATTCATTGCAAAGTTGTTTTTGGGATTCAATGAGATCATACCTTTCGGGATATTAGTCTATCATAACTGTAAATAGCTGTTGTTTATCACTTAAATAAGTGTAAACTCTAGCAGTGGTAGCTAAAGCAGTGACAGCTATCTGAATGGCAAACTTGAAGGAGTTATCCTAACACAGGGGTGTAATAGGAGATTTAATAGCTACATATCATTTTGTTTCAACAATAAACACTAAAGGTTTACTTAAATTGCAAAACTTCCAGCTCTTTGTGGAACTGAGCAAGTATGTTTGATTACTTTATTTTGCTAATTAGATTAAATATGGGCTCATCATCAAGATATTTGAAGCCCTTTGAATTGTGGTTTCCAAATTTGATTTTTAGCTTTCCTTACACTTCAATGCATGTGTGGAGATGTAGTAAATACTCTGTCCCTTGCTACATGGCCAATATTTGGTCAAACCCAGAGTGAAAGCTATAGTTGAAGATCACTGTCATAGAAGTGAATCTTGGAATATGAAGACTTATTTGACATCAAGAATTCCCATGAGTGTCATATTTCATCATAAAATTATAGTTATCTAAACATATATGCTATAATATACTATAGGATTGATTATTTCTCAGAAATGTATTCTCACTTCAAATGGAACATTTAAAATTTTGGTAACATTTTGATAACAGGGAACACAATATAATTCTGTTATCAAAAAAGTTACCAACACTTTAGATGTTTCTCAAAGAAACTTTGCTAGAATTTGTCACTTATGTAAATAACAAAACTCTGTGCCTTCAACTACAGAAAATAGCTAGAAATCTGTAAGCAATTATTTCAACATTTTTTAATTGAAAAATTTACCTTCAACCTTTACAGAACTTTCTTCTAAATTTTCTTGTAAATCTATCATTTTGAAGTTTGTGCAAGAAGTTGAAGCAAAATGTGTATGGGTGCTTCACTTTTCTCTAACTTTTTCTTCCTTTTTTACTTAGTCACTCTATCCACAGTTTTACTTCTGGTTTTAGTTACTCATAGCCATCTGTGATAAAACTAACAAATAAAAAGAACAGTAAGTGGAAAATTCCAGATGTACACAATTCATTTCTTTTTAGAGAGAGGGACAGTGAGAGAGAGAGAAAGGGACAATCAATTTTATTCAGTTTTTCATGTGCCTTTCATTGCTTGATACGTCATTGTGTACTTGGTGCTGGGATTCAAACCCAGGTTCCTGTGCAGACCAAGCAAGTGTCATAATGGCTAAACCACCACTCCAGTCCTGTACACAATTCTACACAGTTCCTAAAGTTTTAAATTGTGTGCTGCTCTGGAGTAGTAAGATGCTCCTTAGAGAAAGGTAGGGGAACCTTGTGAGTTTTCACTTTTTTCCCCAGCATATCCACAGTGTATGCACTACCCTCCCCATAGGAGCTATTGGTTATCACATTCACTGTCAGGGCACCTCATATCTTAATACTGTGTCACCATACATGCATCAACATGACATGTGAGTAGACTACAAACCCCATCTGAAAGCAAACCATATAAGTCAGCCGCTATTGTATCTAAAAGAGGGTCTCCCTTATATTCTCCTCCCCACTTCTTTACCTGCACTTCCTCTCATCTATTTGCTCAAATTGTTCCCTAGTTAGGATGGCCCCCCTGAGTCCCTTCTCAAGTACTGTCTCCTTCAGGGTTTTCCATCTCTTCTAAGTGCTCCTGATTTAATTAGGCTATTTTGTTTATAGAACATTCATCCATGTTGCCTCCATAAATGAAGATTAGCTGTAAGCGTACATAGGCACAAGGACACAGGAGACACAAAAGCCACTGTCTAGTTGTGATTCCACGAAGACACCAGAATGTGAGGTCCATGTCCAAGGCAGTTCCAGAGACTGCTGTGTCACTGTTACAGCTTTAAATCAGTCTGTCCCCAGAATCAGAAAGAAAGGACGCTTCTCAGGGCCACATATCTTAGAGAAACTCTTGGCTTTCTCTGGACACACACAGAAGGCAAGGAGGTTGCGAAGCCTTCTGCCTCCCCCACACCACCTTCTATAGGGAGTGTCCAGGAAGTCGCATTTCTTTTTCTTTCCTTTTTGTGGAATATTTTTTTAAGGGAGAAGGACAGGGACTGGCTTGGTGGCTTGGAGGGAGGTTACGGTGCTTGCCCAGCATGCACAAGTACAGGGTTTCAAACTCCAGCACCCACATACACAACTAAGTGTCAGAGCAACGAAAGCCATGTGAAAAACTCAACAAAAATGGATTCCCTCTCTCTCTCTCTTTCTTTCTCTCTCTCACTGTCCTCTCTTTAAAAAGAATAAGAAAGAAGGACAGTGAGAAAGAGAGAATCAAATTAATTTAGTTTTTCACCTGGTTTTCGTTGCTCTAACACTCAGTTGTATACATGGTACTAGGGTTCAAACCTGGGTCCTTGCACATGCCAGGCAAGTGCTGTAACCTCTGAGCCACCACTCCAGCCCAGGAGGTCCCTTTCCTGTGGACACAGTCTCCTCTCTCCAGAGCTTCCAGAGAGGTGGTCAAAAGGCAGCTGTTTGTAGACAGTTGGACATTGGAGATGAGATTTCCCTGTACAGGAATGCAAGGTCTCCTCACGTCACATGGTAAGGGGCTGAACAGAAGAGGGAATGGGTCTCAGTTCAGAGCCAACACCTCCATTCCCCAGGGAAGCAACATTCTAGCACACTTCTGGTAAGAATTCTGAGAATCCGAAATTTTCATCAGGCCTTCCAGAACTTCACAAAAACCATATTTGTCAATTAGGAAGGTGGACTATATTTTATTTCTTAGCATGTTGGCTTGATATATTATTTTTAAATACTTGAATAGGTGATATTTTAACTTCTATTTGTTTTCTTGCCCCAGGCCCTACACAAATTGAAGGGGGGTGTTAAAGAGGAGCAAGGTGAAACATGCCTATAATTTCCCTACGGCCTAGAAACTGAATTCTTAATTTTATTAAAACAGGCCGTTATATTAGCCATCTCCAAGATTCTAGCTGATTTTGGTCCTGGTACTCCCTCCCACCTCCAATCTCAGAAATATTTTCAAAGCGTATAAGTGATTCTGATTGTTGAAGTAGCAAGGGACGCAGAACATGAGCTGTGGGGACAAGAGAATGGAGGCTCTATCCTCTGTGAGGTATGAGATAGTCATTCATAACGCCCCAAATGTCAGCAATGAGTTAAAGCAGGAAGAGTGGACTGGACTCAACACATCTGCTCCCCATCCCGCATTCTGCAAATACAGCCTCCACTCGGGATGACGTCAGAGCCTTGGGTTTCAAAAATTCAGTGCTAAAACTCCTCTGTCCTTGGGGACAATGAATAGAACAGTTCTCCAAGGGCATAAGACTCTTTAATGGCAACACGTGTACGTGTATTTAAGACACTGCAACAGAGCTGCGAAGCTTGCACAGAATTTTAAGGTACCTGGTTTATTATGAAGCCTGTATTTATGAAGTTTTGTAGTTTGCGATTTACTTGATAATACTGTAGTATTGGCAATGCATCATCTTGATCAATACCTTGAGGTGAATAGTTAACCAGCAAAGCACCCTAACTTGAATCCAGAGGCCAGGTTGTTAGCATGTGAAAGCCACTAATTAAGAGTGCTCTTTCCCCAGTCAGCTGTTAAAAGGCTTCAACTATTCAACCTACCTGACCTCTGGAGGTTCACCAAGCAGCCCGAGGAGAGTGCAAACGCCTTTCCCTGGAGAAGCCAGTTCTGATGTGGATTAGCTCAGAGTGTGCCTGGTGCTGCCTTCTTTGAACAGGGAATAAGAAGCCCCCACTGGGCCTAGTGCCTACTGTGTACCATCCCTTAAAGGAGAATTGTCCCCTCTGGGGCTGGAGCAGTTAGGGAGCTTGCCTGACATGCGCAAGGACGCAAGTTCAAACCCCAGCACAAGGAAGTGTTGGAGCAACAAAAGCCACGTGAAAAATGAAATAAAATTGGCTAACTCTTTCTCTCTCTCTCTCACTGTCCCTCTCTTTAGAAGAAGAAGAAAAAAATCCTGCTGTTGAGATCATGAAGGGTGCAGCTCCTGTTAGGTGCCTAAGAAAACTGAGACACCAGTGAGCTTAGAAAGCGGATTGGGCCACAGCTTAGGAGTCCTCTTGGCAGCAGCCAGATGCTGGGTTTTCTGGAAGGCCGTGGAGTCGTTGCGTTCAAGGTGAGGGGGCACCTGGGCTTGCAGTGGTGGAGAGCTGACCTGTCAGCCCTGTCCATCCTCATCCCAGCAGTCAGCCGAGTGATTTCCACCCCAGAGACCCTGTCGGAGCTGGTCTTCCTTGGCATGAGCCTTCAGGAGTGGATCCACACTTCTGCAAAGCATTCTCTCATCTTTTGTTCATCCTGCTAACATCCACGTGCCAGGTTCTGTGCCGATTCTTCCCCACCCATTATTTGATACAAAGATAACAGAAAGAAGTGAATTGCATTTCCCCCTTTTACAGAGGAGGAAAGCGAGGCTGAAAAAGTACAAGGAATTTTCCAGAAATCACACACATTTTAAGGCCAGATTTCATGAAAATTTCCACCATTAATTTCCTTAAAATGAAACGGAACCTATGCTTACAGGGCTCAGTTTGGCAGTGTGCCTTATATGTAGCTGGTGGTTAATAATGCTTTACTAAAATTCTTTTAATAAATATTAATTTCACATCTGAATACACGGAGAGACTGGAAGGCTTAGCTGAGGGTCGTGGGTGAGGGTGATACTGCCGCTCCTGGACTTTTGTGGTTAGAGCTTTGATTTAGGAGGGTAAACCTGTAGCCTAGTTGTTCATAAGCGGAGCGTGGAGGCAGAAGTGTGAGTCACCCAGGGACGGGCAAAGCGGAGGCCCATTGACGAAGACTCTGTGACCACTGTCCTATTACAGTTTCAACTAGAATATATTTAATTAGCCTTTGGAAAATACCAATACATAAAAAAGACCCTATTTGGGAGAAAAAACAATTTTGAAAGCATTAAAGTAGATAATCAGGACTTTTTCTTTTTTTTTTAACCTTTGATAAAAATAATTTGGTGCTGAGTAAAAATGAACTTTTATAAATAAATGTATTTTTAAGAAAGTTCTTTGTTTTGACCATGTTCAAGCTAGCGATGCAGGAATAAGACACTAATTTATTTTGCAGGGAAGTCCATTATTATACACACCATTCCACATCTTCACTCTGGAAGTCTTCAGAGCACCTGTTGGAACAATTTATACGGCAGGCTGTCATGACCTGGGAAGGAGAGATAAAAGATGAAAACCATGAAATAAAACTCTCAAGAGCCGGGGGAGAGACTCCAAAGCAGAGCCTCGAAAGCAGCGCTAGAGACTGGCCAGAGAGTCAACTTATTCAGGAAGTGATTAGCACAGATACTATCATTTTCTTGGGGAAAGCCATACATCTGGCCAGCTAAGGATCTATAAATCAACAGTGTCACCAGAGTTGGGAATTCCATTAGCCATTGATTTCAAGGAGGTCAACCCTTTATATATACAGATATGTATATATAAAACACATCTGAAAAGTGATCCTCTCTGAAGTGTGTGTGTGCGTCTGTGTGTGTGTGTGTGTGATCATGTGTCTGTGCATGCCCTGTGCTATGAAACTCAACAATGGCCTGGAGCTGTGGCTCAGTGGTTGGAGTGCTTGCCTGGCATGAGCTAGGACCCAAGTTCAAACCCCAGCACCGTGTACACAACTAAGTGTCACAGCAATGAAAATCAGATGAAAAACTAAATAGAATTGACTCTCTCTCTGAAAAAATGGGGAAAAAAAAGAAGATCAGCATTGCTGCCTTCCCTTCATGGTACATGTGGTGGAGAAATCACTCTAGGCTGCTTTTGTCCTTAATAGCTGACCACTCAGTTTTACCTGTGAGGAGACTCTCTGACAACCCTTCTTTAGAACGGATTTCAACTGCTCCACCCTCTGCCTGTCAGAGAAGAGATTTTTCATGCCCTGTAAGGGAGATCTCTAAATTAAAGAACTATGGGTCTCTTTTCCATTACCATCCTCCTGTCCCTGGCCAGAGGAGCATTTTTTTTCTTATTCTTTACACACACACATACACACACACATAAAAAAATTAAAATAAAAACACTGAAGCTTCCTGTGGGCTCCACCCTTGTTGATAGGTGCGCCTCAAAATCTGCAGAGGTTTGCAGACTTCTAATTTGTTTAACAGCCCAACTCTAAAATTAAAAGTATCTGGAATTATCCTAACAGACTAAAAGGGAACCGATCTTTTATTTCCTCCTTCGGAAGAAGCTCAATATATTACAGGAGACACAGTTTATTACATGGGCTATTTTGGTAATTTGTCAGCTATTGAAATGCATTCCATTTGGCCTGGCTTCACTCTCTAAAAATAAGCTGTAATTGCATCTGTAGAAGCAACATGGAGTCCCACTCTTTGAAATGCCCTGGGCACAGATGGGCTTTTTAGGACACCAAGGTTCTGGGTGAGGCTGACAGAAAATGAAGGGTTGTGGAACAGTGAAGAAAGAAGTCCAAACAGGAAGAGAGGATCAGCAGCAAAAGTCCAGTTGAGTCATGAACATGCATGAATATGTCACCGCAAATCTCATTGTTACAGATAATCATAAGGCACCAATTAAAAAATAGTAAAAATGTTAGCTGGGTGCGGTGGCGCATGCTTGTAATCCCAGCAGCTCTGGAGGCTGATGCAGGAGGATCACAAGTTCAAAGTCAACCTCAGCAATTTAGTGAGGCTAAGGACCTGTCTCAAAATAAAAAATAAAAAGGGCTGGTGATGTGGCTCAGGGGTTAAACACCTGGGTTCGATCCCTGGTGCCAAAAAAAATTACAAAAAATGTTGATGAACATAAAAAGTCAAACAGGGAACACCTAAAATTTCCTTTGAAGTTTTAAAAACATATTAAAAGGCACTAGACTCATTCTCCTGTGTATATTCTTTACACTGATATTTGCTAATTGACCTGTGGAAGATTCATTATATGCTCTCTTTGATGCATCAAATCATCATTTTTCAAGTGTTTTTATGTCTTGAAACTCAGTGAGTTAGGGAAATCATCCAAAGTGAAAGCAAGAATCTGACCAGGGAATTTAGATGAAGTTATTGCAAACTTCCAGAAAATGTTTCCTGGGTCAAATAGGGCTTGTTTCAGTTAACTTTTAAGTAGGTCAGGAGATCCAGGATAATGTTCCATTTAATTATATCCCCTTGAAAATTAAAGAATTGTAAATGATTCATACAAAGCCATCCCAATTTGTTAGCTGCTTCCAAGGTTCCATTTGATACTTTGATTTCATATAAAGTAGTAATTGGTCATCTGTTGCAATTAATATGTATATATTAAATGCAAATGCTTGCTGGAATCAAAATCAAAATATCATACAGACACAGAGACAGGTCCAGTGCACATGTGTGTAAGTACCACAGATGAAAAAGATTTGCAAAAGGGGTGGATTTCTTGAAGGTCTCCATTTAATGAGGACCAGTTAGAAATCTTTAGGATATGTTTAATTCCGCTATGATTACCAATTTTTACAGCCTCCAAACACCAAATTCCCAAAGAAAAATGAAGCAACCGCTGTGCCTACTGTATTTAGTTTACCTAGGTACTTCTTTTTGGCTCAGTGAGGGATCTTGGATTAGGTGTGAAGACACGTAGACCAACTTCTGCATATTTATTGTTACCTTTTACATAAACCAACAACTCTATTTGTACAGTGTCTTTTCTTTCCTAAAAGGAAATATACATGATAAGAACTTAGGATCTGGTTTCACTTTCCAAATTAACTACTACTTTGCTCTAACCTCTTATTTTTCTGGAAATATAGCCTCTACCCTTCCAATTCACCAGCCCTAGTAGATGTGCCTGACTGGGATTTTTTTGTAAATAGAACCTAACAGTCAGGATCACAATGCACCAAAGCCTTGGATGCACTGAAAATACAAATGACAGTCTTGCCCCACAACTTGTTACTGGGAACTTGCCTAGATATTTGAATGAATGAATGCTACTAGTCATTATTTTAATTCTTTAAGGTAGATTTTATTGATTTAATATCTCTGTTTTTAAAAGGTCCCAGAGAACCAAGGGTTGAATGTCTTCACTCATCTGTGGAGGCTGGAGCTAGACCCTGGCCATTAAGAAAGAAGGTCAATTCTCATGTTTTAAATCCGGAAAAGGTGTAGTGACATACTACTGAAGACATTCGTAGAGATGTATTGAGAAGGAGGTGGCAGGGAGGGATAAGGGTGGGTAATTGGTGGGGGGACTCTTGGGGGTAAATCTAACTTTCAGAATTTATAAATATATTATATTGTTTCATTAGAAGCCTATTTGATTGTTCAATGAATAAATTTCTTATTAAAATAAAAAAAGATTCTAAACTCATCAGATATCAAAATCTCGATTTTAGGACAACTCTATGCAGAAAAAGCAAAGCAATGAATCAGCAGTCATTGAAAATTAAATTTAAGTGAAATTAAAATTGTATAAAATGCATTGAGTACTACTGTAGCCTCCAAACATTTTCATATACTTGGGAAGGCAAACGTGATGACCCAGTACAGAAATTGTTTCACTCTTCAGGGTGTCTCTCCACGAATGCAAAAGAACCAAGATATACTCACTCACTAAGATCTTTCCTCAAGCTGAGGAATGAAGAAAGACTGTCTAGAAAAACAAAGCTCATGCACCTCTGCGGGATCTGCAATCTAAGCATCCTTTTAGGTTGGTTCAGCTCACAAGAACGGTCACTATTGTTTTTGTTGCAGAAATGAGTTTTCTAAACTCTCAGCAGAAAGAAAACTAAGAAGAATTATCCGTGGCTGCCAAGTTGGATCTGGACAGATACAGGTGCACTGTGATCCCTACGACTTGAGCAGTTGAAGGAGATGTTCAGCATCTGTGCCTTTTCCTGATAATGTGACATCAACATCCATTCGCAAATCGGTCTCCCAGAAATCGCAAATGTTCCATACATGCTGTGATGATCTGGATACGGGGCATATAAAAGGAAATTAGACTGCTTGTTTCCCGAAGCAGGAATACCTTCAACATTTTGAAACATTTTGAAAGCATTATTCTATCGATAATCGTAGGGTACATTGAACCATCTGTATTTCTATCCAGGCAGGTGACACATACACAGAAAATGTATTACTTTGAACCCTCTGGACCACTGCTCTATCACCGATTCTTAGTGAGCACCTTCCTCAAGGAAAACCTCAATGTGCCGTGGGCACATTTATAACTCAAACAGTCTTTGATTGAAAAAATCTGGCTCTTGTCTGTTTCTTGAATGATTCAGAAGTGTTTTTAGATAAGATTCCCCATGCTCCCCACTATAAACCATCTGCAGCACAGCCAGCTTTTAAAAGTGACATTCTGTCATATTCCATAGCGATTACCAGAGTATCCCAAACTCCTTTTCAACATCTCAAAACTTTTTTTTCCCCCAGTAGGCAGTTGTGTGGTTGGAAAGTTCCCAGCATCTGTTATGCGGGAGTTAAAAATCATCTAACACCCACATAAAAGTTTTTTTCTTCCCTCTCTTCTTTATGAATTGGGCTTTAAATCTTTACCTTGACTTAGCGAGAAATTAAAATTGGGCAACAGTCAATGTCTCATTTGTATATATTTGTATGAATTCTATAACCTGAAGGATATCGCCAATTCAAGGAAATGTAATCATTAACCCATAGCTAGACACTTTCCAAAGAAGTCTTTTTCAAGGAATAGCTTTTAAATGCCCAAGGAGCTCAATCTAACGGCAGAGATATTTGAAATATACACAAACATACAAGCCTTTTAGATAAACACATTTTCAGGGAGCTTTTGATGAAAGTGATAAGTTACATTCTCTACAACTACACACACTGTATTTTATTACCCTTCAGTAGACACTTATCAGCTATAAATGTTGGGTGGTTTAGGCTAGGAATCAGCCCTGGGGGAAACGGTGGGAGAACTCTGGGACTCACAGCTCTATAGATCAACATAAACCTGAGACTCAATTTTATTTTCATTTATTAAAAAGGTCTGTGGTCCGCTTCTGCAATTTCAAATCCATTAGCTTCCTGCCCCTTTTAAGGAAAAAAAAAAAAAGAGGGAAAGAAAGAAAGCAACTGCAGATTTTATGGACTGATTGCTGATGGTTAGGCTACTGCTGTACTGGTTTTGAGTGGAGAGTCCATTATAGATACATTATCCATAAACCATGCTTCCCGTGTTACCTGCAGCTTCCAATACGACGGGAATGAGTGGGGTTTGGTCAAAGAGAGGCAGGGAAAGGGTCAGGCCTCCTGGAAGCTAACATGGGGTAGGCACTGGTATAAATTACAAACTTTCTTTCTACTTCCATATAATTATGTCTCAAATATGCAGTGGTTAGACTTCCTTCACGGGCCACCAGATTAACTTGGAAATCATATCGACAGTAGATTAGACTGGGAGTTTTCCTTGCTATGTATGTTAGAACAATATATTTTTTCTGCCTTTGAAACCCCTGTTTCTTGCCACACAGATTTAGCAGCTTCATGTACCCATGTATTTTCCCCCCCTAGTCTCCTGTATTGAGATTAAACCTTTTTCATCAGAGATACAGAAACATTTTAGTGGCAACAAAGTGGATGAAAATACGGTTTCATATTTTCCCTCTGTAACCTTAAAGTTTTTTATTCCCCTAAAGAAAGAAAATTAAATGTCTCCAGTATGATTGCTTGTTTTTCCTATTTAATGATTACTCTATTTGTGAACGGAGACAGAAAGGTAATTGGAATAATTAGAACAATACAACGGGCTGCAACGGGCAGCCCTCTCTGAGGACAAGTCTCATTTATCTTCAAATTCCAGTTACATTCGTACCTTATGCTTGGCACGTAACAGATGACCAATAAATTTGTTAAACAGAACTAGATTATTTTAAGTGGAATTAATTACATGAAACTAGCCTAGTCATTCTTAAAATGGAAAGATACTTCCTTTCCATTATTAGCATAAAAGCTATGTTCACTTAGCCCCAGCACAAAGAAAATTTTAGTTCTTTTTTGGGGTGAATGTAATTTATGTCATCCTTCTCAATCTACCACCCACACATTTCCCCCTTTTCAGCCCAAGATTTCTACTCTGATTTGCTGGTTCACGTCCAAGATGGAAACAAAGAATCACAAGTCGGCCTTAGGTATCATTCCTAAATATCTTTTTTTTTATTAGTTGAACATGGAGTTACAGTTGAAGGGAATCATTATCAAACAATCAAGAACAAATGTATATTTACATAATTAGCCAAAGCTGATGCCATGTCATGGATGCCCCCCTTGGGTTCCCCTTGGTTCTGTGTTTCCCCCTAAAAAAACCCTGTGTTAAATGGACTTCTCGTGGAGGTTGGAGATCTCCTTCTGAGATGATTCCCCCATATTCCCTCCCTCCAGTCTCCTAGATATCCTTCCTAATCCCTCCACCCTCACTACCCTCTCCCTACGTCTCCAGGTATCCTAGGCAATGATACCCCTGTTTGTGTAAAAAATCATACATGTTGAGGTTATTATTAGCTTAGCCATCTAACATACTGTTTCTGGTTGTATTCTAGCTTCCACAAATGAGAGAAAACATTCAGCCCTTGAGTCTCTGAGATTGGGATACTTCACTTAGCATAATTTTATCCATCTCTATCCATTTGGCTTCAAAAGCCATAATACTGTTTTCTCTAATGGCGGAGTAGTATTCCAAACATCTTGTTTTTAAAACAAAGATGCAGTCAGATAGTACAATCCGATTTGATTGCATATTTTATCCATTTGGCAGTATAGCTTATCTACCTGAAAATTATGTTTATAATGTTGCTTTTGAATGATTAAAGATCTAGGCTTAAAGTCTTCTCTTCCATTCATTAACCGTCTACTTCCAAGAAAACATTGACCTTCCTCTGTTGCTTTCCCAATCTAGCAGTCACTTTTGAGTTTTGCAATGTATGTCAAGTCATATAACACATTTATCTAAATTAGGTGTAAAACTCTGTTGTGGCAGCGGTGGAATCATGATCCCCAGATATAAGTGGCAGCTACTGATGCATTTAATGCTGAAAAGAATTGGAAGATGGAACAGTACATTCTCTGCAGCCCTTTTCATCCTGCAGACTCCACCCTCAGTCTCCATCATCACAGAGCTGTCACTCATCAGCCACAGCTGCCCTGCCAGAAGCACAGGGGTACACATTGGCAGCTCTGCTAACAGAAGCTGTTAACAAAGATCTGCTGACCCTGCGCTCTTTAAAGATGTTTTAAATTCCATCCTTTGATGCCCTTTGCCCTTTGACAGGAAGATATCAGTTCCTTATCCAAAGACACAGGGCCACAATGGCCAGCCCAATGACAGTGGACTTATTCTGCCTTGTTGGAGATAATATTTGATCACATGATTTTGCAATTAAAAATATCCCAGGAAAGCATCCTTTCCTTTGCCCAAACCAAATTCCCAAAATGTGTTATGTTCTTAGGTTATCTTTCGGATATCAAAAATAAATAAATGAAACTTGATACATCCTTTCTTGGGTTGATCTCTGACAAACTGATAAAGGTTTAAGCAGGTGGGATTAACTGTAAGAGGTAGTCCCTTATAACTAGTGCTGACAACTGTAATGGAGTAAATAGCATTAAAGAGACTAGTAAAGAATTTTCAAAATGGGAGGCCCCAGAACCACTATTATCTGTCGTCACATTACCCCCTCAATAAGACCACAAAACCAGGCTGTAAAACCTGGGACCCTGTGGTTCTCTCCTAACCAAGAGAGATGAGAAGCCTTTTTGGGGGAACTTCTCATGAAGTCAGTCTTTCCCTGCTCAGTCCTGGTTCTGACTCCTGCCTAGCCATTGCTCCATCTTCTCTGGGTATCTTGTGCTTTGTCACGGACACCAGACCTTTAGATATGGGTGAGCCTTCTTTGCTGATCTGTCCTTCATCTCCTAGGAGGAAGTCATTTCAGAGTGGGGTGTGTGCATGTGTGTGAGACTGTGTCTTTTCTTCTCAGCCAATGCTCTCGGTGACCCTGGTAAGCACACATTTCACACGACCGTATCCATTTCTAAGACTCTGATCAGCATCACCCATTGTCTCCTAAAATTTCAGAGAGCATGTCTTGTGAGAATAACATGACAAAGAGGACTCTTACAGTGTCTCTGACATTGCAAATAGCATTTGTACAAATGTAGCATCTCGGATTCAAGAGTGATGCTTCTTTCCAGTGACAGCATTATCCCTGAGCTCAGATCGTCATAGGTGATGGATTCAAAGCCTACTCAACAGGCAAAGAATTAGGGAATTGTAGATGGCTTTAGACACTTTTCTTCCAACTACTTGGATCTGCAGATAAACCAATTGCTCTCGGTGAGATTCAATGACTTGTTCAATGACCAAGCAGATTAATTGCAGAAAGTGTGCAAATTTAGGTCTTTTGGATCCCATCCATTGAGAGTGTCTTTTAATGCTTGACCTCAATAATTCTCAGCAAATCACCCTAAAAGAGATGAGCTGGTATTTCCCACAAGCATCACACAAGCATCATCTAATTTCTGCAAAAATTTTACCTTTCCAGTGATATTTTGCTTAGTCTAATATAAAAGTTGGCTCAAATCACAAGCGGATCAATCTCACTGAAAGGGAAGATAGCCTAGGTGTGCTCTCAGCAAGAAGATGACAGAGATTTAGAAGTGAAAATATTATACTTAATCCACAGGGTGGATGATCTTGGTGCTTCCATTCCCAGTGTGACTTTTCACTTACCTCTGCTTGTTTATGGATTTTCACCAAGGAAAGATGGACATGTGTGTTCCTTGTAGGAAAAGGAAAAATGTGGAGGAGATTAAACTGCAAATATAAGTCAATGAAAAAAGACCCAGGCACCCTACTTCAACATGCCTTTGGGTTCACTGGCAATACTGCTGCCATCCCAATTGTTCAGCACATAATTAGCCTGGATTTTGGAAGCCCACTTTTCTAGATCTCACTTACCACATTTCCTGTATATTACTAAACATTTCAAACTGAGACAGAGAGAAAGCAGGATAAAGTGATTTCCACTGGCAAAAGGCTCAGCTTTCTTCTTCTTGTAAAACAAGGGGGGAAATAAATGTAAATTACGCCCATGATACCTTCTATTCTTGAGCTGCCCTACTCCTTTCTCATTCCACTGAAATAAAATCTGATGATGCAAAAGGTCACTTGGCCTCTGACTCTGCAGTTCATCAGCTTGCAGTGGAAATGTTTTCTTATTTTTATTTTATTTTTTTTTAAATGGCTACATATTAAAACTGAACCAGTCTTTGCCAGCTTCGGATAAAAGGCTATTTATTTTCAACCAATTTGATAGCTGCAGTTTTCAGTAATTGAATTTTCTGTGGTCAGAAAAGCAGTAATCTTAGAAACCAAATAAATATTTTTTAATAAAATGGAACACTGAGCAACCCTATAATAATGTCAAAAATGTAGCCACTTATGGATGGATAAATATTTTAAGAAATTTACATTTCACCCAAAGCTGTATGCTTCGAGCTTCCCTGGGGATTTTGAAGAGCGTAACGTTTTGCTTTGGGGATGGAACAAAGTGGGGTTTAGATGGAATATACAGCTCTTTAGAAGCCCTTCTTGGTTATTAGGGTCTTGCGGGCCAGCAGCCTTACAGATATCTCTACAGAATGATGTCCATCAATGCTTTTCCATTTTGGTTCTATGTGTTACAGAGCTGGAGCCTTCTTGGAAACTGAGGCAGTGCAAAGATCCCTTTCAAACCCTAATTCTTACCATCAAGTTAGAAGGATTTCAGACCTGTTGCTCAGAGTAGCAGGAATGAGTTTATTGAAGGACAGGAAAACGGAAAGGGGACACTCCCAAGAGACAGAGTGGGTCCTCTTAGAGGGGAGCAGGACCATATTCCTCTTCTGCACTCCAGTTTTATTGGAGACCCCAGAGAATTTTCCAGAGAGTCCCGCCCAGATTCACCTCTTGACTTTTGATTGACAGCAAGATGGCATCAGACTTCCAAGTCCTCACACTCATGGCATCTCTAGGTCACCTTGGCACATGCGGACGGGTTCTAATTGGATTCTTAACCATATATTCTTACAGATTTTACGGTCAGGAGAAATCATCCTTATCTCCCTGAGTTTCAGGATCTGGTAGCAAAAGTCTCCATCTTCAGGATATCTTGGGTCCCTCTGAAGGACATTATTTTGGGCCTGCATTTCTCCCGCAGATAACCTGTAGTTGCTGAGCAGTGTTTCATGGCCTGCTTCACTTAGGCCAAGCACAACTGCACGGAAATTGCTTCATTTAAAAGAAAGCATGTGGGGTTCGCACAGTGCGCCCACTTTGTAGAATTAGTCTCTTAACCTTGTGTTCCGCCATCCACATTCCTCTGTCCCCTAAAACTACTGACATTTTAAGCCAGATAATTACGATGGCTCAAGCTGTTCCTATGCATTGTAGAATGCTCAGCAGCATCTCTGGTCTCACCCACTAGATATTAGAAACCACCATCCTGCCATTTGTAGCACCAAAAAGTGTGTCCAGACCTTGCCAAGTGTCTTTGTGCTGGTTAATGTTATGAGCCAACTTGGCAGAGTTAAAAGATGCCCAGACAGAAACTAACGCTACTTCTGGGTGTGTCTGTGAGAATGTTCACAGAGGAGCTCAGCACTTGGGCGGGCGGAAGAGAAAAGGATTCGCCCTCATTCTTGTGGGAGGCTTTGCCCAATCCGCTACGAGCACAAAGGCAGGCTCCCTGACTCCAGGTCATGCCCCAGTGGCTCCCCAGCCACACCGGATTCAATTCTTAGCCTTGGCACTTGGGTGGAATCAGTGTCCTGGTTCCCCCACTTGCAGCCTCTTGTGGACTCAGAACCATGATCTTGTGAGCCCATCCCTTAACAAATCTCTCACAGCCCCATGGGTATCCTAGAGGTTCCTTGCTCTGGGGGACCTCAACACTGGTGCAGCGACACCCCTGGCTGAGAATCCTGGGGGAGCAAAGGGCTTAACTAGCACGGTTCACTTTTTCTAAATAACTGGGATGGTCTTTCCTATTGTTAGTTCATCTTTAGTGACTTGCACTAGGTGTGCGCAAAAGCCTTTCAAAAGACTATGAAGAACTGTGCAGAAAAAATCAATTTAAATAGATTTGTAAGGCCCAGTTGGTAGAATATGTAGAGACCTAAAAAACAGAGGTAATCATGTTTGTTCTGGACCCATTCCCATTTTTAAAAAATCTTTGTTAGATTTCTCATTTGATACATAAAGGTTCATCAAGTTAAAATCGTAATGATAAAATAATCCATTATTTTCTGCTTCCCATATGGTTCATGTTTCACTTCTAAGATTTCGATTTCTAACATGGTGCGAGTTGTCTGATAGTGAATGAATGAAAAATAATCAGCAGGCATGGGAGTAATCCATTTCACAATACAGACAAGAAATCCACACCAGAAGCAAGAAGCTCCTGGGAGATATGGTACTGATCTTTGGACACTAAGATATAGAAAGAAGAATGTTGTGATAGAGGCAGCCCAGCTCCCGAGTTGCAAAGCAATGATGTGACTTAGCAATGACGTACAGATACCAAACTCATACGAACTTGAAAGTAGGAATCTGAAAATAGTTGTACTTGTTATGACTTCATCATACCTATTTTATAGATTGGGAAGCCAAAATTTGGTATGTTTAGGCAAATGTCTTCTCTATCTCAAGAGGAACTGATGGGAAGCATCTGTGCCTCTTATCTGCATCATAGAACTGTCTTTCAAGTGGGGAAAGCAATTGTCCACGTCGTCAAGCTACGGCAGACTTGTGTTAACGTTACCTTTTCCCTCCACGGCCTCCCAGCAGCCAGCAAACCAGTCATTACGGAGGTGGTGCGGCTCAGCATGGCTAAGGGTGTATGCTGTGGAGTCAGATTGCTCGGTTCAGAATTCTCCTAACCACTTAACAGTTGTGGGATGTGGCACATTAAGCTCTCACTGACTCGGTTTCCACATCTGTAAAACCATGAAACTATTTTCTTTTTTAACTTTTTTTTTTTTTAAGAGAGAGGGACAGTGTGAAAGAGACAGAGAAAGAAACAACTTTATTTAGTTTTTCACATGGCCTTCGTTGCTCCAACACTTAGCTGTGTACGTGGTGCTGGGGTTTGAACCCATGTACCATGCATGCCAGACCAGCGCTGTAACCACCGAGCCACCACTCCAGCCCTCACACAGGCTTTTAGTAAATGAGTTTTTCACGTATTTCACCCTCCCAGCTCTGATGAGCGTTGCAAATTTGGGAAAGTCACAGGTGAGCTTGCCTGTCTTATTCAGGCAGCTTTGTGTTTTAATGTAACAATCCTTTTGCTTTGGAAACATCCAAGTTCCAGTCCTAGTTCCACCATAACCTCTGTGACAGTTTTTGCAATTCTTGTTCTGGTTTTTTCAGCTATAAAATTGAATCGATAATATGGACACATCCAAATTCCTTCCAGCATGTGTTATAGCGCATTGACTAACCAGTGGTAGTCAATGTTTAGATATAAACTGGATAGCGTCTTATTTTTTTTTGCTATGAAAACACAAAATGCAGGGAATACTAGCATCAATTTTTTTCAGCACTCAATCGCTAATCAGGACTTTTCCTAAACCACTAACTAGATTTTCTGTGAAGTGTCCTCTTAAAAATTTTGACAGGAAGGGGCTGGAGCAGTGACTCAACGGTTGAAATGTTTGCCTGGCAAGCACGAGGACCCGGGTTCAAACCCCAGCACCACGTACACAACTAAGTGTCAGAAAAACAAGACCCAAATGCGAAAATAAAATTGATTCTCTCTTTCTCTCCTTCTGTCCCTCTCTCAATTTAAAAAGGAAAAAAAATGACAGGAAGAAGGAAAGCAGATGGTCATGGAGTTGCATATGGACTACCTGGCACACAACTTGCGTCTTGTGTTGCTGGAGATAAATGGGCAGGGCGTAGGAAAACCCAAAGAGGGACCCTATGTCCGTTCTGATCCATGGTGGTGTTGGAATTTCACAGGCGCAGAAGGCAGGGGCCAAGATATCAAGCTATTATCCTTGGGTCAGGAAGAAAATTAAAAATGCCTCTAAAGTACATTGCAAGACTGAAAGGCCCCAGGGAAACCACGAGGCGGGCCCCTCTCTGATGTTGGGGAAGCAGACCATAGCGTGGCTCAGCCACTTTCCAACAGAGTAGGAACGATGCCCAGAAGATAACGACAAGATTTTAAAAAATAAAAACAAAAAAAGGCCAGGCTAGGCCAAGACGTGAATTAGAACGCAGTTATGATTTTCAATTACGTCTAACAGTAAGACTATTGTCCTTCGCCACCCGTTTGGCCGGATCTAGAGACCCACTGTGACAATGGTTCACCTTGGAGTGTGTTTCTAATCTTTAATGGCATTGAACATGCAGCCTTCATTTACAATTCAACGAACTCATGAGCATACTGTAGACTTAATTTCACATGTCGCAATTTTAAAAGAAAAGTTTGTTTTTGCTTTGATTTTTTTCCACTAATGGCTGCTTCCTTGGTGTTTTTGGAACTTTTCTGGAGGGCAGTGGGCACCGATTCTGACTGACTCCAAATGTGTACATTTGGTGAAGGGAAGGGGAAGAAATAGCCCCATTTTTATTAGTGGATCCAGACCTATCCGTTGGCCTGAAAACTTCTTTTATACTTCTGCATAAGCATTTGTTTTTTGCTGATTCAATTCATTATTCAATTAAATTAGTCCCAGTTTCATAGTAACGGCCTCCCTCTAGCCCATTCCTTTAATGTTAGTGAAAACTAAAACCCAGGTGGTTTTCAACATGACACTCACTGGAAATCAGTTATGAAATTACCTGTTTATTAATGATGTGTCAGGAGACTGACACGCTAGTGGCAGGCACCGGCTGGGGTAGTGCTAATATAGAAATAACAAGACCATGTTATGTGTAGTCCATATTCTGCAGAACTATAACTTTCACTCCCTGGGGACACCCTTGAAATCCAGATGTTTTATCTCATGATTTTAATCCCAGAGAGTGAAGATTTTAAAGTGAAATCAAGCACACTCGAAGTTGCTGTTTGGCCACACTTCCTCACTGGGGACACATGTGAGCAAACATTTAGTACCAGATGTGCTGAGGATTAGTGTCGTATCAGTTAATTAGCCAGATGGAGGAAAAAGTCATTTTGCAATCAAAAAGTGGACTCAAAGCTTTGACCTTCAAATGCAAGTTGAGGAGTGGTCATTGATGAATGTCAGGGAAGACTTTGACATTGATGGCTGTGGAACAGAATTCGAGTTGGTTTAAAATGGGGAAGAAAAGGACAACTTTTATTTAAGGAATTTTGACATAAAAAGCACAGGCCACAAAACTATAAATAATATACTGGAGACATCCATACAAACCATTTTTTTTCTTTTTATTTTTTTGAAGCAGACAAAAAATATGCCATAAAGTTGATATTAGTAACAGGTAAAATAAACTATCGACCCTGGCAACTTGGGTGGGGAGGGAGTTTTTTCCTCCCTTTTCTTGTTCCTTTAGAGTATTTTATAAACTAACTCGCACAGCAGATGGAGTGGAGAAACAGCAACGATCTGATGATTCTGTATTATTCCAAATAAACCTCACTATGAAACAAGACACTGAATGATTTGTCCAAAACTCCTCCCTTCAATGTAATCTATCTCCACAGCCGCGACTGGGTGGATGAGATGGTTACATGCCATCTCCCTATGGCTCTGTCTCGGCATGAACATGCCGTCTTTCAGAGTCATCGCTTAGCCTGGGGGCCAAAGTGGGGAGTATGCAGTTGCCAGCAACTTTGGAGTCCTAATGTGGAAAGTAACTTGAAGCCACCAATGTCTTTAAGTTGAATAGCTTCTGGCCACAAGGTATTATTGCTCTAATATAAAAGAGCAAGAGAATTAAGAAGCCATCTGCATACTTTTTACAAAAGGGAGGAAAAATATTATATTCTTCACTCACTTGGACTTCAAATAGCATTCTGGTAATATCCCTGCACTTAAGAAACCTTCCCCGTTGAGCAAAATAGATGACTGAAATCTCAACTGGTCCGGGGAGAAGGCTGGTGCATTTGGCTGGTGTAGATAATTTATCCGGGTAATTAATGAAACTTGTCGGCTTTTGTGCTGGGGAAATGCAGGCAACAATCACCCATTGCTGAGTACCTAGAATTGAATTTCTCAGGAGGTAATGAGGTGGTGAAGGAAGCTTTGAATTTCAGGTGGAATATCCCTTCTCTGTTCTCCCTCTGTCTTCCTCCTCTTACGTTTTTCGATGTCCTACTTCCTGGCCTTCCTATAGTCTAGTCCTTCTGGCCCTAGGCATTATCACCTTATATTCCTTACCTATTCCTCCCTCTGCATTCAATTTAGTCCTGATTTCTGATGGTTCTGCCTTTGATTCTGCCATCAGGCCCTTATTTGATGTGTACTTTGCATTAACCTTTGAATATTTCGCAAGAGTTTGTAGTTGGCAATCCATTTGCTTGTGCATATGTTTGATTTGATATTTACAAGCTTGATCTTTTATAATCCCAGTTTCCCGGAGAATCATTGAGGCTCAGAGAAGTGATGAAAGTTAGTTAATAATGCATGCAGATAGGAAGAGTGGAAGGATGGGAATTGAACCATGTGATCCTCAGATCCTGTGGTCTCCCCGTGTTTTACCCCGACACACTGCTGGGTGAGTAGGAAACCAAGTACCCAACTACCAGAGATCATGGCTAAGGCAAATGTGAGGCAGGAGCAGCAACAGAAACAAAACTCTTATCTGGGGACTTCTGAAAGCTTAGTTCTTGGAAGAAAAGAACACAGCCCATCCCTTTATAAGAAAATGTTTTGATTCTGCAAATGAGCTTCTCATCTCAAAAATGCTTTCTTGAGGGTCTGGAGCGGTGGCTCTGTGGTTGCGGCACTTGCTTGGCATGAGCGAGTACACGGGTTCAAACCCCAGCACCCACATACACAACTGAGTGTCAGAGCACCAAAAGCCATGTGAAAAACTGAATAAAAGTGATTCTCTCTCTCTCTCTCTCTCTCTCTCACTGTCCTTCTCTCTTAAAAAAAAAAAAAGCTTTCTTGATTTGGACCCAATTTAATGTGAACTCCAGGATTGATAACTGCTCACATAAAGAAAAAGAAATCACATTTCCAAAGAAGCAGTAGTGATTTGGAATATTTATTGCAGCCTTAGGGAAGTATAAAATCTACATGGTTATTTACATAAATTTCTTATAATTTCTATCACAAATACAGCCTTGCCGTTTTCCTGAATCTTTATTTAATAATGATCATAATAAAATTAAGTTTATCTTCACTGACTTGCTCTCAGTGCCAAAGAAGCCAAAGTCAGCAATCCATTATTTAAAATTCTTTTTCAATAAAAGTCCCAGAATAGAAATAGCATATGACTATGGGATGGTTATATTCATGTGATTCATAAGCATCGACTCTCAAGTGGAAATGACATTAGGTAATTGTAAGGAGAATTGAAACACTCTTTCAGTGAAGGCGAAAGAAATTTTCAAGTGTCCCTAATTTACAGGGATTTAAAATCTCACAGAAAGAAGGAATTGTCCCAGGGTATTGTCTTCTTCCATAGTTAATTTCCAAAGAGACATTCCCTGCCCTCAAAATACCTAATTTCTGAATCCAAAAGCTACAGAGAACATAAAGAAGATTTAGTCCACGGAACATATAATAGGCAGGTTCATGCTCAGAATCAGTGTGAGGATGACCCCAGGCAAATGTCATAAAATGAGAGAATTCAATGTCCCTTGTAATGAAAGGCGACTTCCTGAATACAATGTCTCCCTTTATTAGCTAAAGAATTCGCTGCATTGAAGGATGAATGTACACTTGTGTTTTCCTGTCTTAGATGCCTGGGTAGAACATGATTCAATTAACTTAAGAAAACAAAAACAAAACTGAGCCCAACAACAAACAGTATTCCTGAGATTTACTTCTAATTTTTCCACTGTTTTCTCCAAAGCCATCAATCCCCAAATCTTGTGGATTTTTCCTTATGAAAGAAAAAAAATAACTATCTAAAATTCATTGTTCTCTCACCATTTGCACAGATTTTAGTTAAGAGTATTAAAGGAATTATCTATTCTTAAAATTCCTTTTCCTCTTCCCTGTCCTCTTCATTTCGTATTCCAACCCTCAGTGTCCCTCTTCCCAACAATTATAATTTTGGAATTGGCCATTTCCTGAAAGAAACAGTCCATAAATGAATGAATTATAAATGAACAGAATATACACACCACGCATGTATAAACACAAATATTAAATTAAAAATTTCGTATCTAAATTAATATATAAATATAAACTCAAAGATTTATACATAATGGGCAGTAACACAAAATTCGTTAGGTAGGGCTGGAGCAGTGGCTAAGCAGTTGGCGCACTTGCCTGGCATGTGTGAGGACCCAGGTTCAAACCGCAGTACTACGTACACAACTAAGTGTTCGAAAAACAAAGGCCAGATGAAAACATAAATAAAATTGATTCTCCCTTTCCTGCTCTCTCTCTCTCTCTCAATCTCTCCTTCTCTATCTAAAAAAAAATTCATCAGCTATTTTTTAGAATTCTAAAAAATTATTTCCAAAGTATTTAGCAACCGGGCCGTTTACACTCTATAATCCAGAAACTACCTGATGTCCTAGTCTCATTTTCACCTCCAAAACGTACACTCACCTTGTGGGTCATGGACTGGTGGCCAGCATATCATTCACTTTTCCAACCCCATTTTGCATGTTTTTAAATTTTTTTCTTCCAGCTAGAACACTTTTATCCTCTCTTTTTCACCTGTCCCAACCTTACTTCACTTCAAGGTATGTTACAAATGCTACCTTTTCCTCTTGTGTATTTTCATTGTACTTACACTTTTATCAGTGTCACTAATCAGATACTGCCATATCGTTTGCCGGGTTGAGTGCTAAAGGAAATTGCAAGGTCCTTATTGGAAACTGTAAGCATTTAAAGATGGCGGCAGCATGGCATACACCAAGCACGGGGTCCTTCTGAGTGTTAGGTCCTGTTCGGTTGTACAAGAAGCATGCCCATGAAGAGGTCCTGGGGATAAAGCAAGGACAGAGCTCTTCTCCATCAACAAGCAGGAAGACTAAGGCAGATTGGCTTGACATAGGAGTATTTGTCAATGCAATCCAACAATCAAGGTTAGAACTGGCTGGAAGCACCATTGAATACGGGATTCAGTTTTGGCTTTACTCTTTGCCACTTTGTGGATTTCAGATCACCGCCTTCTAATGTAGAATGGCTCCATCCATGACAGGCCTCACAGTCACATTCATGTTCCTCTTTCTCTATGAACTGATACATGAATGCACTTACTTTGGATGGAGTAAATTCACCCCAGAGTTCTTTTTGTCAATTATGTTGCTGGTTGCTTTGTTCATAAGGTTTATAATTGTATATTTCAGCTTATATTGAATAAAAACTGTTTCATCCTCTCCTTTCTTTATAGTTCTCTCCACTTCCAGATCTCTGCATTTCTAGATCCCCAGAACAGTGCCAGGACTTGTGCTGTCACCTTCCAGCTGTGTATAAAGCAGCGAGTTAAACAATCTGATAAGTAGCAATGCTTCAACAGCTTACTGCAGTGGGTATTCAGTCCTCCTTCCAGTTCCAGTCCCATGGCAGTATGTCAGGTCAGAGGACAGCCCCACCATTCAGAGTCTCATCATCCTTTAGTTTGCCTTTGCTATCTCTTAGGGTCTTGAAACTTCTGGAGACAGATGGGAAGCAAAAGGACGAGAAGGCACAGTATCCTTCTAATCAACCTGAACTGCAAAGGAGACACATTGCTTCCATTTACATCACACTGGTCAGAACTAACACCGAGTCCCACTAGGATGTAAGAGGAACTAGGAAAGGTATGTCACTGGCTAGGCATTCACCTTTCAGAGAAAATTACTCCTCTCTCTCTAGTCCTACAATTTTTAAGATTCTTTGATCGAAAGGAGAGGCCACTGCTCTTTCTGCCTTTTTTCAGGGGTGGGGCCTGCTTGGCCCCAGGATTCATGCAGTGAACCTAGTTCCCTGGAAGATTATGAATCTTTGCTTTTACAGGATGCAAGCTCCAGGCTTCTCCCTTTTGGAACAAAACTCTGGTCTTAGTATGTGCACTGTGTTCTTATTAGAAATTGGGGCTTAATCCCATCTCTGATTCAGTCACTGAAGTCAGAGGCATGGGATTCATGACTCAGTTTAGATGAATCAGGACCCATCTCTAAAACTGAGACCAAGATCAACTTTTATCCCTAGCAGATGAGCTGAGGGTTCAACAGGCATTGGGGGTGATTTTCCTAAGACCGTTTGGGAGGAGGCAGACGGGTGCTAAACTTCACAATCAGCAAAGTCACTCCTGCCACTTGCCTGAGTCTGTTTTCTTATCTCTGGTTCTTTGTATTTCCCTGTTCCCTTTTACACTGCATCCTTTCTCTGGGTAGGGCCATATTCTATTCAGATTTGTATCCTATATCAACCTATAGCTTTGGGAAATTTAACATAAAAAAAAGTGAAACATGCGTCCAATTGGATTACGCCCTTAGGAAGAGACGATGGAAACAGATGGGCCCCAGTGCAACTGGGCCTCCATCCAGTACAGCTATTTGTCTCAGCTTTTAATTCAGCTTGTAAATGATTACTTTTCTCTGTTTTCCCATCTGGGATAATCGTGGGCATATCTTTTCACCATGAACTTCTTGAAGGAGGACCTAAGCTTCCAATCAAGACTGACCCAGCGGAGGAGCATTTAAGCTTGTCTTTGTCATGAAAGGCTCTCCAAGCAGTGGTGGCTTCCAGCTGGATTAGGTGGGGAGCAATGAGCAGGGAGGAATTCCTGGCAACTCAGCCACTCAGTGTGTGGTGAGGACAGTGCTGGCACCGTAAAAGCCAATCAAGAATGTCCCAAGTCGAGTTTAGAAGACTCCAACACAGCTGCTTGGAACTGCCCTGTGAGGGTTCTATCCACCACAACTGCCACCAAAACCAGTTTGCAATTCATTCAAGAACTCTTTACATGTGCCCTGAAGTGCACGTGGCAATTAATTGGAAAACCATCAGATACAGACTTCCAGGCCATGTAAAGAGCCACCTCAGTGCCAGCTCTGAGCTGTCTTCTTCCATGGCTCTAGTCTAAATGGATTTTGATACATGAAGATTCCTGTTAGAAAAAAATCATCCTTTGCCACATTCCCAGACAGGGCACCCCAAGGCTTGAGGGCTTCATGGGGATATTAGGCAGGCAATGTTTTTTAATATTCTTTCCACTAAGCTACCAGTTTAGGAAACATATTCACTTCTCAAATTGGCTATAACCCACCAGAAAGAATGAGCTTAGGGCAAAAGAGTTTCCTTCCTTGTTTAATTGAAGAAAGGAAATAAAGAAGAAAAAAAGAAAAAAGGAGAAAAGAAGGAGGGAGAGGAAAAGGCGGGAGAATTTTTTGACTCTCTAAAATCTATTCTCATTCACCAAGTCATATGATTGAGAGAAAGGTCTTGAAATTCCATTTAAAAGATTATTTAAATATTTACCTTTTTATCCCATCACCTCTATTAGAAGTTAGCACCTTCCTTTCCACACACCCTCCCACCCAAATTTTTAAAAATAAAAAGAAAACTTCTTCCTTCTGAAACCAACATGTCTACCACTGCTGGATTGAAGATCAGGAAAGACCCCCCATTCCACTCTATGGGAATATGCCTGTCAATCAAACCCCGGAGACAGACAGTGAGCAGCAGTATCGCAGGCACAGGACAGTTCCCCAGTTCCCCAGTTCCCCATCCAGGCTCCCCATCAAGGGTAGGGCTTGCTTTTCATTTTTTAACTTATGGACAAAAAATAGTCTGTATCACAGTAAAAAAGAGGGAGGAAGGTAGGGGGAGGAGGTTGGAAAAAACTAGCAAAGGGGAAAAAAAATTGGAGAGCCAGCCTGGCACCAAAAATATAATTTAGTGTGCAGGTATTTGATTTGATAGAAAACCTGCATTGATTTAAAAAAATAGGTTCTTGACAAGGTCGTAATTCATTGAGAGAGGCCAAGCCCGCAGCTTAAGTTTGACATTGCCCCCCCAATCCAAACCATAACTGGTTTTAGGTGATCCCCTGTGAGGGTAGCATGTTGCAGCTGGCAAAAAAATAAACACTTCTGAGCTCTGGGCTAACAGAATTTCCCTCTCTCTCTTTCTCTCTTTCTCTCGCTCTCTTTTTGATTTATACTACAAGCTAAGGAAAACAGTTACATATTTGTGAGTCCAGGTTTTGTTTGGCTTTAGCAAGCTTGCAGGATTGGTGTCCTGCTGAGGGAGGGAGACAGTGTGAAAGTTGGGACCGCCAGGAACAGAGCAGACAGCATGGACAAGGCTGTGGGTGGGGAAGTCAGGGGTGGCTGCTGATGGAGGAAGAGGCACAGTAGCTGGACGGGGTGACGCGCCAGGCATCTTTCTGTGCAAGCGTCAGCCTCCTCCCTTTCTTCTCTGCCTTAACACCAGAAAATCAGCTGAAAATCGGATTCCTTTACTACTGGACACTTGTGAGTGATTGACAGCCCTTGATTGGCATGTGGCATTGTTCCATTCTAGGAGTTTGCTTGATGGGTCCTTTCCTGCACAGCAGACTCAACCCAGGGTTGGCAAATGCCAATGGGACACAGCAAGGGCTTACTTTCCTTCCTATTTGTCTTGGTGGCATCAAGTCTGCCAAGAAAGGACAATCTCAATCAGTGTCCCTTTCTGGCAGATAGACAGAACACTTGGTTCTGATTTGACACAGGATGAGCTTGTCGGGCATTTAGGACTTCAGTGAGGTTAAGTAGTTCAATAGGGGCAAACAGATTTAGGGGCTGAGGTCCTCACTTTAAACATTGAATGGAAAGAAGTTACAACTGGGACAGAAAGGGGATGAGCATGAAGAACTGGGGAAATCCCAACAGACTGCACTTTAATTGGCATAAGTATACCAATATTGTTTTCTTAGGATAATGTATGGTGATAAGTATACAGGAAGCTGGGAGAGGGATACACAAGATTACCATGCACTGTATTCAAGTTTTCTATGAATCATAAATTATTTAAAAATTGAAACTTGCTTTCCCAAAGCAACAATTAGAGAAAAATAGGCAGAGTGCTCCTTCAAAGCAAGTTTATATTAGAACATGACTCCAAAATGAACTCAACAAAAGCCATGTAATTTGCCACTAATGCTCAAATGACAGAAAGGGTCTTGCTCCTTCCCGATGAAACCCGGAAGATCAAAGCAGGAAGATATTGACAGATGGGAGGGCTATTTTGGTGGCCAACTGAGGAGAAGGGTGCTTTGTCAATCACTCGCACCTTTAGAGGATCAGAATCCCAGTTTGCGGATGAAGAAACTAAGGCGTGGACTGCATGCTGTGAGTTCTTGCAGAGCCAGAAGGTAGTAGTTACTAGCCTTTAGTGAATCCCATCTTAACCCCAATGTTTCTTGAAAAAACATCAATAAGAATTTTCCCCCCAGAGCTTGCAGCCCAAATTTGGAGAGCCGACTGCCGTCATGGTTTACCACCCATCCACTTGCCAGAACCTCTAAATTACTTACATTATTACATCATCTTTCTTTGTGTATGTTCTTGTCACATTGCATAAATACAACCTCTCCAGCTTGCTTCTTTAATCTTTTCTATCCACAGCATATATCACTAAGAAGATGACTTCAGAGGAGACCAATTATTCCATAATAATGCACAGAATCATTTGAATCGCATTTGGTCTCCATGACGATATGAAAATATAAATATCTGCTGCATTAAAATGAAAAAAAAAAACTGTCATGTTGGTATAAAAAATGATACTAATTCAATACTGAAACCAGAGTTTTTTTCTTTTTACCACTTTGTTACCATAAGTGCATGATGCAACAGCACTGCCTTTTAAAATACACACGCAGACCGAGAAGTGGGTATTTTTTCCATCCTATTTGTCTCCTTTTCAGACACAACCACTGATTCACCAGTCTCCGGATGGGCAGCAGCAACAGCAGCAGCAGCAGGGGCGCCTGTGAACTTGAGTATAATAAAATTCTAGTATAACAGTGTGTTGAATGTTTGCTTTGGCATCGTGGCCCTCTCAAATCCCCCTTTCAACTAATATTTTAAAATGTGTAAAGACATTAAAATGGAGATAAATTCAAGGCTCTTTCTGAGAGCGAGCATCCCTTGCACTAAGAATTTGCTGTCGCGTCCTCTCCATTCCACTCAAATTCCCTTTATTTTGGTAATTATCGTGGCATGCCAGTTCAAGACACTGCCTGCCTTTTGGCAACTGAGAAGTCTCCTCTGAAACAGAGGATAAAGTAGGGGTCAGATTTCCTTTTATAACTCTTCCGGTTTCATCACTGATGTTTATAATGGGTCCTACAGAAAAAAAATACGGAATTAACTGAAGTTTAGCGTTGGTGCTTCCTAGGGCATAATGTAATTCCAACTTGGCTTTTGCCAAGCCATGTTGCATGTGGAAATCTAGTCGGATTCAAACAAGGTGTGTTGCTGGAGCATGGCTTGACTTTTCTTCTCTCGGTTACTTTTTATATAAAACAGAAATAATGGTAGCAATAACTCAGTTAACTGAGGTAATGCATAAAAAGCACCCACCACAGAGTCTCATAGACAATAGCCCTTCAATACTTATTGATTGTTCTCATTGAGATGATTATTAATACTGTTATGTGAAGCCATTTTTATTCCTTTCAGCCACATTTTATTGTGCCCACTGATGTCCTAAATGACTACTTTCACGGAGTTTGTATGCTAATGATTAAGATGGAGCAATACAAGGTCCATAAATATATAATGTTTCAGTTATATATTCAGGTGCTATAAAGAAGAGTGAGCCAGAGCAAGGATGGTAGGTAAGGGCTACCGTCTCAGGGAAGACTTTTCCGAGCATGTGACGGTACAGTAGATAACTGGTTGACATGACAGACATTGAGCCAGGTAACTGTCTAGAGAGGATTATTCCAAGCAAAGGGAACAGCGCGTGCCAAAGGCCACTGAGAAGCATGCTTGGCATGTTTGTGGAACATTCCAGGACCTTAAGGACAGGAGTAGAGGAAAATCTGGAAACACAGGAAGAAACAAAATCAAAAAGGGAGAGGCACAGATACTTGGTGAGCCCTTATGAAGACTTTGGACAGAACCATGGGTGGGATGGAAAGAAGCTGTCTAAGGGGTCTGAGCAGAGGGCAGTAAGACATCAAATTACATAAACTTAGGTCTGGCCAGGATCTTGACTTGGAGGGATGGAAGGAGGAAGAATAGTGGAGTCTTGGTAGCAATGTGGGAGAGAGAGAATCATGGTTGGATCTAGCAATCAGGAAGAGTTGGTGAGAAGTGATCTTATTTGGGTCCTTGGCCAATGAGTGCTTTCAGGTGACTCAAAATGATCTTACACTTTCCTAGAACTTTCCTATACTAGAGAGCACAGGTGGGCCCTTCCCAGAGTTGAGGACCTTACCAGGAGACTCTGGAATGATGTTGAGAGTCAGTGAGCACCCGGTTTAAGCATCTGCCTTGCCTCTTATACAGTGGGTTCAAATTAACAAGAAACGGGTAATGGAAAACATGGAAATCATTCATGTTATTCTTATTGCTCTTAAAACTAAAAATAAAAAATAAAAATAAAAGAAAAAACCAATATAGCCTCAGTGCTGGAGTGCTCTGTGAGATGTTGTGAATCAAGAATGTGGGTAAAGGCAATTGAAACAGCAGATAGTGAGATTTATTATTAAGAGAAAATGAATTGCTAACAATGAATAGTCACATCATGAAATTATTATGGTCATTAAGGAGGAAATGTCAGTCCCAAGAAGTTGAAGGCTGGGTATGTTTTAGTAAGTGCACAGGAAATTATATTTATTGTGATTTTGGAAGCCCTTTTATTTTTCATACAACATACATTTTGGGTACATCTTCCAGATACTTCAATGCATTTAAAGTGATTTTCAGCACTTTGGATATCAAATATTAGCTTAATTTTGTTTCTTTTGGACCCAATAGTAAGCTAAGATTGGATCTGAGCATCCTCATTTTATTTTGGTTACATATTTTTTTAAGAAAGTGCTATTTATTCCTTCCTCTAGAAGCAGCTTATGTTACTTGTCACTGTCTGCATAATTATTCGCAAATAAACTGCATTAAAGGATGAAATAGGACTTTGAGGAAAGTTGCTTACTTCCCACTTAGTTATCCAGTTGTTTTTTGATGATTCGTTCATCTATGAATTTAATAGACATTTACTAGCTATTGAAAGGTGAGAAATGTGTAATTTTTAGCCTAATAGCATTTGCAGTCTGGCTGGGGTTGGGAGGAGCTCACTGAGCACTCCAGTGCACAAACAAACAATTATACTGTGTGAGAGGCGGGGCTTTGAAGCAGGGTGGACAGGCACAGGGAGCATGGGGACTAGGGGAGAATATCCTATAGTTCCTTTATCTGTGCTTTCTCTTTCTGTCATTTCAGTTACTGAAAGTTAATCATAGTCTGAAAAAATGGAGTGGAAAATTTCAGGAATAAATAACTGGTAAGTGTTACATTGTGCACAATTCTGAGCCGCACGAGCAGATCTCACACTGTCCTACCCCATCTACTTTGGGTGTGAATCATCCCTCTGTCCAGAGTTTCCATGCTGTGTATGCTGTGTACCTGGTCATTATTCTGTAGCTTTCCTGGTTATCAGATTCACTGCTGTAGTATCACAGAGCTTGTGCTCAAGTAACACACATTTTACTGAATAAAAACCCCAGTGCACGAGAGTAGTGATGATGGCAATTCCAATATGACAAAAAAGGAGCTATAAAGTGACAACTTTAAATCAAAAGGTGAAACTCCTTAATTTGATAAGGAAAGGAAAACACTGTGCTTCAGTTGTTAAGATCAACATAAAGAATGTGAAGAATGAAAAAAATATTTATTCTACTTTTGCTGTCACCTGAGAGTACAAAAGTTACAGCCAGAGTACATGATACGTGCTCAGTTAAGACGCAAAGGGAATTAAATTATAGGGTTCAGTGCTATCCATGGTCATAGGCACTCACTGGGTTCTCAGCACACACCTCTTTAGAGAGGGGGTATTACTATGCATAGATTGACCAGGAAATGCCCTTCCAAGGAGTTGAAATTTAAGCTCAGAATTGAAAGATGTGAAGGTACCACCTATGCCAAGAGTGGGGAAATAAATATATAACATGCACTGAGACATAAAGATTCTGTGGCCTGTTTGTGAAACCAGAAAGAGCCCAGTATATCTGGGGCTCTCCATTGGAAGGAGCTGGGAAATGCATGGGTAGATTAGGTTGGTGCTATCCATTGGCAATAAGCTTCATTTGTGAGACATTTTTTGAGTAAAGGCAGATGTCAGGACACACAGGCACAGCCCGTATCTCACTTAGGGTATTAGGAAAGTGGACTTTGTATTTTGTTTGGACTATAATGAGAAATCATGACTAGATTTTCTATTGTGTTCAGAGGTTATACAGAAATCCATCTTTGTTCATCCCGAAATATATATACTAGAGTGTTCATAGCAAACCTATTCATAAAACCCCAGGCTCAACGTTACCAGAATTCTTTTGAAGGGCACAATGGATATCAGTTTCTAGTGTAGTCACACAATGGAATATACCACAGTGATCCGAATGAATAAATTATAACTAATGAAAAGCTATGGGAATGTCTGAAAAGGATACTAGTTGAGCAAAAAGTCCAATTGCAAAAAACGAATACTTTAAGGTATTATTCTATGCTTATAACACTGTAAAAAAGGGTGTTCGGTCATGTTTTGGGTTAGGAAAAAACATGGCTGATTTGAGGGAGGTGTGCCACCATGGTCCTTTTAGCATTCTAATTTTTGATCTGTATGTTCGATATATATTAGAGAGAGATAATGAGAGAGAGAGAGAGAGAGAGTATCACTTTTAATTAGATTTTCATGTGGCTTTTGGTGCTCTGACCCTTTGTTGTGTATGTGGTGCTGGGGCTTGAACCTGCATACTTGTGCATGCCAGGCAAACACCGTAACCACTGAGCCACCGTTCTAGGCCTGGTATTATATTTTTACCTATTACTTATAATTCCCTTCTGAGATATATACATGATATACAAGAAACATTTTTTGCCATGGCAGGGTTCATCCACCATGGTGCTATTGAGAGTTGCACCGCGTGATTGTGTGGTTTTGTTGGGGGGCGGCAGTGTATCTACATGCTTAGGAGTGTTCTTGGCCTCCATCACTGAAGGTCAGTAGCAGTCCCCACCCCTGGTCTGCTGATCAACCATGCCTCCTAACATTGCTAGGTGTCCTGAAGGTGAACTGGCCCAGCCGAGAGCTGTTCCGCTATGGTGGTAACCATTTCCGACATTGGTGGAGTGCTTCCTGTGTGTCAGCTTCTCTTCTAAAGGCTTCACATTTGTCCACACATTTACTTGTCCAATATTCTGAAAAAAATGTGCAAACCCGAAGTCCAAATATTTTAACCATATTTATCAAGACCACGTACCTAGCTGGCAGGTGACTGAGCTAGGAGCTATACCCAGATCGTCAACTCCTCAGGGCGCTGTCTGCCTACGTCTCACCTCTTTACCTAGCACATGGCCACCACTCATAGCTCATGCTTCCGTGAAGGAATGCCAGTATCTCAGGATTTCCACAGCAATGTGTCTCAATCCTTTGCATTCTTTAAAGTTACACAAAGTTAGGATTCATATTTTTAAAAAGTACTATGAGAGTCAAGCTTAATAACCAAGTAATAGTATGACTCATGGGTTACACCTTAATAAAACTTCAAGAGCTCACAGAGACCAATGTGATTATGGGACAAATTATTCCATTATTTAAACAGAGGGGAAATATACTTATATTTTACAATTGCCTTGAGTTATATATAAAACTAGCTTCTTTCCCTTTAATTACAGACAAAGGTTAGACCACTAGGAGAGGCTCATGAATGAAGGGCCATCCACACCTGAAAAAGCATTTCTGTAGGCTCCAGATTCACAGGAACCCACTCCTCCTTCCCTGATCTGTGCTTTTTCCAGAAATACTCTTCTCTGTTGCTAATGAAATATTATCTGAAGTGCAAGAGAAGCAAGTATGAAAAAGCCTGTGTTAAGAAACAGTGTAGGGGCTGGAGCGGTGGCTCGGTGGTTACAGCACTAGCCAGGTATGTGTGAGGACACAGGGGGTGCGAACCCCATCACCATGTACACAACAAAGTGTTGGAGCAATGAAAGCCACATGAAAAACTAAAATAAAACTGATTCTCTCTTTCTGTCTGTCTGTCTCTTTCTCTCTCTCTCTCTCTCTCTCTGTCCCTGTCTCTTAAAAAACAACCAAACAAAAACAGTGTAAATAGGATGACCACAACCATGAACTAGTACTGCTGAATTCTGTTCTAATGTTAGTAACAAACTCAGTTGGTGCGGGAAAACTGGTTATGTGTGTCACTTGCGCTGCCTCAGCTGTCTTCCTGTGCGCTGCAGAATGCACGCTGCTACACCATTCTCCGTTTCTCCTCCTGTGCACTGGTCTTCGCTGTGCAGATAAATGTGTGAATTGTTGGTAACAATGTGTGAGTTGTTGAAAATTGAAGAGTATACTCAAATAAAATGTTCCTAACTAGCCACCTACAATCTGGAAAAAAGGAAGGAAGTGAGGAAGGAAAGAAGGAAGGGAGGGTGGGAAGAAAGAAGGCAGGCAGGAAGGAAGAAAGGGAGGGAGGGAAGGAGGGAGACTTGTCAAGAGTTGCTGGCGTTATTTGCTCTAGGAAGTGTGTGCGCATGTGTGTGTGTTTACATGCCCGCATTCCATCCTCACTGAACTAGCTCCTGTATCTTAAAATTCTTGGAGGCTTTAAATATGAAAGATTGTCACATCAAAGCTTTTGCGCAGTTTTTGCTGTTGCTAGCATTGTTTTTCTTCTCTTCTAGCTTAAGAAATTAAAATTAATCGTTGAGGAAATATGCGTAATTTGAAAAGAAACATTCAGGACTCCTTTGACTAGGCCATGACAAAGTCGTAATTTTAATAATTTTTAGGGTGAGATTGAAAACAATATGCAATTAAACTCCCATCATAATGATATAATATTAGTCTTCCTTGGAGATGTACTTAAAACTCAGCCAAATGTTTCATTTCAGGAATTTGTGTTTCTCTCAGTAGAATGCCAAGAAATGGTGCCTAGTCTTTTAGAAGAAGAGACAGGTTCAGCTCCTCTCTGAAATGAGCTCTTTGGTGGTGGACCAGAAGATCCAAGGAGAAGCTATCAAAATGGGAAGCCCAAAGCAGCATCTTCAATATCCCCCAGGAACCAGCTGGAGCTAAGGAGTCTCAGGCCTCATCCAGAATTTTTGCCAGATGTCCAAGGATGTGGGTGCCCAGCAAAGTTTGGGAGGAAGTGGGCAAAAGAATATTCTACGTGGTGGAGGTGAGCCTACAGAGTTGAGCGAGTCATATCTAGGATTAATTGTTAAGGTTTTTCATTTTATGTTGTAAATTTTAGGTATTTGGTTATTTTTCTGGTCTTCAGTTTCATGAGTGATTCAAAGGTGAACCTTGCCCCATGCTTGGAGCGTTGTTGCTTTCCACTCATCCAAATCCATTTTCCAACAATCCTGCTTCATCCTTGTTTATTCCTCCTCCAGGCAGCTGGCACACTATGGGTGAAGGTGTACCCACCATAGCCCAAACTGGGTCCTCCCCGTTAATCACAGATTGGCCCTTGACCATCATCATGTGTTCAAGGTTGGGCATATAACTTAAGACAACCCCTCAGAGCATTCCCTGGTTCTGTTCATCAGAACGCTTGGTCAGACATCCTCTCTTTTCTCTTTAACAAAATGAGAAAATGTGTGGCCTTATTGTCATTGGAAGACTGCTATGTCCATGGGTCATGGAGGTGGGGATGGAGGGGAATCACTTAGGGCAAACTCATTACCTTAAAATAGGGTAAGACCACTGAAGAAAGGATGAACTTCATGTCATTTTGTAACTGTTGGTTCCTCTATGCTACGGCTCTCCCAAGACATGGGCTTCTTGTTGTAGAAGTTAATAATTGACTATATTGTGTAAGCCATTTTGAAATGAATTTTCTGTCACCTGCATCTTGAGGAGTCTTAAGAGAGACAGTTTTACAGAGGGAGGGGCATTAGCTTGATTGAATCTATGCTTGATCCTGTGTTTTGAGCCGAAAGAAAAATTGGACTTTTTCTTCTTTGTAAGCAGTAGAAGAATGTGTGAATGCTTTAAGGCTGGAGAAAAGTTAGATCCTTGAACATGCGGTATTAGGTCTAGGTAAGGAAATGAGTCAGACTGAAATTCATCTCATCTCCTAAATCCCCTCGCCCCATTACAGAATCAGCAACTCTAGGAAAAAAGAGTTGATGAGATTAACTGCTGTCCCTGCTGCTACGCGTGTTCCCAGGACCGTGAGGAGTACTCACCGCCCCTTTCCTCCATTAGTCTTACTGGGCTTCTTTCCTCCCCTAGCATTGCCAGCTAGACCAGGGGGGCTGCCTGGCAGAAGGTCCAGATGCTCTTCCTGGAATCCTATGAACCCCTGAGCTTTATTTTTTTATCATTTCTTTTTCTTTTTCCTGTTTTTCTAAAGGTTACTTATTCATGTGCTGTTAAAATTGGACCTGGGGATGCCAAGAGATGTCCCAGGGGTGCACACACTTCTCCCTGGCCCTACTGTCCAAAATGATTTCACTTCCTCATGATAATGAACTTCTGTGCCTGTTGGTTCACTGCCATGAAGATCCCAAAGTGTTTGCCACAAATCCACCTTTCATCATGCTAGAATTGCTACTGATTTCCTCGCTCCTATTGCCCTCTGTGAAACTCAGGACCCTTACCTCATCCAGCCTAAACTTGCCGGAATGGGACTCAAGTTCTCCACGTGGGTCTCCAGGTGTGCAGCCTGGGCCAACCCTTTCTCTGTCCTTGATTCCCAAACTCATTTGTTCTATCTGTTGGATCATGATATCACACACGATCCACTGCTTTAGATGCACATTTATAGTTTAAAAAACAGCACCTGTCTTCACAGGGTATCAGTGTCAAGCTAGTGCTGGCCTTAAACTTCAAGAGACCATGCTCTTCCAAACCAGAAGCTTTGGTGGGGGTGGTATATTGTAGGACCAGTGGATCTGACGGTCACACACCCATTGCCACACGTCGCTGGCTGTGACACCTCTTGTCTGAACTGCTGTAGCATAGAAGGTCATACAGGCAGAACACACATGCCGTGAGGACCAGAAGAGAGGTGCTGTGTGCAAAAAATGCAAATCCATATCCAGAATGAGTCTTAATAAGCTATTGTCCTGTCTGGGATGTCACCACATAGCTGGCTAAGAATCAGCAGGAGGTGGATTCTAGTTCAGAGGGTAGGCTGTAGCCTTGATATCTATTGCTAGCAGACAAACCATCTACCAACAGTGGCTAGATTAGCTTTGAGAGGCAACCTTTGCTGTTGAGGCCATGCATAGCCTCCAGTCTCAGCCTCCATATTTACTGCTACATGAGACCATTGTTTAAGCACTGGGACACTTAAGGGTGGAGGGTGGCCAACATCTACTAGCTGTGTCTTTCTGTTAGCTTAGTACTTAGTTGTCTCTTCTGTGCCATTGTTCTCTGACATTCATAAGACATACAAATACACACTTTTACTCTTTGTGTTTTTTCCCACTGGGACTTCAACAGGTCTCTTCCCCAGAATTCCTGCCTCCAGTCCTCAAATCTTTCCAAGTCCCTATTTAGCAATCTGTGCTATTTACACCTGCCCATGAGACTATGTGTATTCTTATTTTGGGCCGTTTTAAAAATTTTGCAAAGTAGATGAGCAAATGCTCTGGTTGCATTTCTGCCCTCTAGGAGGGTTTTCTCCTCACTGATTTCCTCCAGGGCCACTCTTCTCTTGTTTGTGTCTACTGACTTCATTCGTGGAGACTTGCTGTCTTGTGAGCTTGCTGTGATTGCTCATGAGCTCACTGGTAGAGCTTCGTCTATGTGGTTTCCAGATGCCTGAGTCAGGTACGTCTCCCCCACAGATGGCTCGCTGCTGCTGCGATCGAGTCTCTGCCAGACTGTGGAGTCCCTGCTCATCACCAGAGTCCATAGGCAGCTTCCTCCCCTCTGTAGATGGCTCAAGCCCAGTGTTCCAATGCCGGAACTACACTTGGCTTTGATCCTCGGGTTACTCCCTGTCACCTTTTATTCCAGATCCAGCTTCCACTTTCTGTATGACTATCAATCTCCCAGAGTGAGTCTGATCTAGGATGTAGTTATTAGTGAGAACACCCCTCAGGGAACCCCAGTTAGCATAAAAGCAGAACATCATATTGAGTGCATTGAAATACGGGATGTTTCTTAATGAATAGAAATCACAGGAGGATTGGGACTGAAACAGCCATTAATTACCCTGTAATTATATAATAGTGGTTAATATTTTATGTTTTGCACAAATTTTCTCTTTAGTTTTCCTAAGACACTTATAAGGTAGCTACTGATTCTGGATGAGGGAGTAGAGACACAAAGAAGCTATGTTAGCTCACCAAATGCCACACACCAGCAAATGGGAGACCTGTGCCTTCCAACCTAGCACTCAAGGCTGAGCCCCTGAGTTCGTCCAGCCTCCATCCTGCTGGGATGTGAAAGAAGGTTTTGGACAAAACAACGAAACCAGAGTGGTCTTAACCAAAGGTGATACTTTTATACGCTGTGCATTCAGAGTAACCTTATACTTAAACTGCTGTAGAAATTCTCTCTAGTGATACAGCCCTTGTTCCTAGCAATTTCCCAGATACTCTACAAGAGTCTTTCAATTCCTACAATATTTTCAGCAACATTCAGTATTATTGAATGCACTAAAATATTAAGTGTGCTTAACAGCCCACAGGCTTTATCTCGTGTTCTCTTACAGCAATCTATTTTTAAAAAATCACCGATTCTCCTTTGAATCTTCATTTCAAATAAAAACAAATGGCTACACTGGAAATAGAGAAGAAAAAGAACGCAGAGAAGAAAAACACTCTCTTTGCAAGGAATTACCTATAAACAGAAGCCACAGAGGCTGTGATAAAGAGGACGCTAGAGGACCGGTGTCAATGAAATGATAGCAGATAACGCATCCACCCCAAAGCAAACTCCTTGAGCTCTGCTGTCCCGTTCTGAAATCACCAGGAAAGCAGGGCTGGGAAGTGCTCTAATCTCCCTACACTACGTGGATATATCAGTTTTAATTGTTACCCTGTGCCAAAAACTATATCTGGCACTGTTTCACCCTCAGTGGATGCCAAGAAGCCGGTGCTGGTGCCTAACAATAAAAGGAGGTAGTTTACAATATAAAGTTTGATATAAAAGGAGAGTTAATAAGAAGTAAAATACATTTAGTGTGCTTGGCTGAAGGAGCAGAGTGTCGAACTACAGGAAATCATCTGTCGTGATTTTATAACGTCTGTGAGCTGAAATGAAATTGCTTATGCAGTGTCTGCAAGGCACAGCCCTCTGCCACAGAGGACATATGTATTATTTGCGTTTCTTCTCGGGACACCTTTCCTGACGCTTGCCGTTCCTTGACTGGCATTTGTATTCTACACTGTGAGCTTTCAACAGAGTTTTATGGAACTGCTGGACAGCTGGGGGCCAGGTGGATGGAACAACTCAAACCACCATCAGACCACCGTGACTTAACAGCAAGAACGTAAAATGTCCACAAAAGTAGCCAGTTCGAGACATGTGGCAAACACTGGTTGGTAATATGTCTTCAACAGGGGGAAAAAGAAGAAAGAAAAAAAGCTCTTCCAGAAATCCGTAATTTAAAGTGACATTGCTGCCTTCATTAAGCTTAACTTAGATTAAGTTGGAAAACAATCAGGTGTCCCATCCCAAATGATGGCAAAAACATTACTGCAGCTCCAAAGCAAGGAGCATTTCGTTGAAAGTGTGTGAACTTGAATGAACACGAAAAGGCACAAGCCTAGAAGACAAACGAAGACCATTCCAAAGCTGTACCAGGCCAGATAGGACACATGTTCTCACACCCATTCATTACCACACTCTCACCCATGAGATGGAATAAACTAGGTTCATAGTGGAGCACTGTAGGAGCTACTGGACATTAGATTTTAGATCAAAGGTGTGATATAAACAACTTCAAGACAGAGTTTGAGATTTTGTTTGTGGGCCGTTAAGCAAAAGTCTAAAAATTAAAAAAAATAAAATAAAATAAAAATTTATATATAGAAAATTGGACAAAAAATAGTAGTTTTTTTTTCTTGGTCATCTTCTTCAAGAAACTATAACAAGCATGACTGAACAAAGAACGAACTTCAAAGTGCAGTTCCACGGTAGGACGTGCTTTCGAACAAAAATCACAACCTTCGGTCAATGAAACCTTTGTGAGCACATGATGGCTGCCTCTCCCACCTCTTGTCAAAGTCATTAAAAATAAAGTAGGTTTCTCTACCACACAAAAGAAGGATGCAATGAGAAGAGTCCTGTCCCAACAGACCTTCCTGTAGCCTCAGGCACTGTCCTGGCCCTGAGCTGAGGAGCGATTTTGCAATGTAGCACAAGTAAAGAAACACAGGCATGGGCTTTCCCCCCTTTACTTTCTGTCTTTCTTTTTTAAATTCGTTTTAATCTGTATAGTACCAAACTTCAACAGATCTTTGGGGAATTTCTCAAGCAAAGTATTGTTACGAACGCATGACAGTTGAAAATCAACACAGGTTTCTGTAAGACAATTACGTCTGTCCAGGCCAGCCTACTGCTTCTTCAGCTGTTTTGCACAGGAGCAGAGACAGAATCTGTTCTCTGGAATTGGGGGAAAAAAGCATCTCCCAACCCTTCTCCACTTTTTCAATCCCAGTTGGAATACCCACAAAACAAATCACACTGGTCAAAGAGGACCAGACTGGGAGAAGAAACATTCCACTTTGCGGTTGACTACCATGCTATTTTCGTTGCCTCCAAAGTCAGCCTCTCTAGGGCTATATTTGAGGGTTAGAAGAAATAGTTCAGACCAGAGAGGTTTGGCACCAATCTCACCATACAAAGCATTGCAGGATAAGTATAAGGAAATTTGGCTAAAATCTTACATGTTCAACATCTGCAAAGAGGGCTCATAATAAATTTGAATGAGAGTCTACATCACTAACACTTCTGTTTCATTTTTTCTTATGATAATTCACCCCAAAATCTTTTCTGTAAATTGAAAGGTGTTTTTCTTTTTTTCTTTGACTCCATAGATGGAAAGGAGGTTGGTTCTACATTTCAGCCTTGACTTGTCAAAACAAAGTCAATGGTATTTGGCAATTATCAGTGATCTTTTTTTTTTTTAACCTAGGTTTTTAGCAATATATTAGGCATGAACGTAGAATGGAAGTCTTATTTTTTGTGCTGTGGAATGAAGACAATGTTTAATGCAGGAAGCAGGGACCATGGCTAGTGCTTATAGGAGCTGAAAAAACAAGAAAGCAATGTACAAGGTGCGTTTTGACAGTTGGTCACCATGAGGGGATGGATTCTGCTGTGTAAGGGACCAGGGCTTTCTCCTGACACCCAATAAGCTTAGGCAAGAATGAAAAGAGGATCCAAACACCCATGTGGATAGAAGACCACAGAGAACTATCGCAGACACCTTAGGCTCAGCGCAGCCCATTTCGATCGCTTCAGGCTTTTAATCTTCCAAATTACAACGATGTTACTCTCAAAAGAGACTGTCCTCAAGAACATGCTCATTACTCTGGTTTTTATTGCTTCACATGAAACTCATTGCTACCACCAAGTCCCACCGAGAATATTTCTCCAAATAGGAATCAAAAGGAAAAGCAGCAAAAATTGAGAAATTCACCCACAGCATCTTAACAGAGTGATCCTAAGCACTGGAGGTCTCCAACCTAGGACCCCCGGACCAAAGGAGCCTTCCTCCTCTGTCTTACCGATTATTCCAGAAGAAATTTTTAACTTGCAAAACATGGAGATCTGCTAAGAGCTGCCTTAAAATGCACTTCATTTTGGACGGTGAAAGTACACATCCATCCAGCCTGATTGAAGAAAGGTGTAGTCTGGTGACAGGAGCTCATCCTCTCCCCAGTTGAAAAGATTAAGATGTTTCAAATTCTTAATTCTATTATTAGACCATATGTAGGCCAGGGAGGAGGAGATTTACGATGCCTGGTTTTCTTAATCTCCTATGTTTAGTAAAATACTTAAAAATGCCAAGGCATTTAATCATCTCATATTGACTTAAGCCTCAGAGTGTACTTCTAGGAGGGCTATAGTTCAAAAAGTCTGCACAGGTCTAGACTGAGTGCTGAGAAAATCAAGTTCAAAGGTGTCAATTCTTAACTCTGACATTCAAAATCCTACTTCCTATCTCCACCCAAATCTCTTCCAAACTGTCCTAAGCCACAGACACATAGCAAGAAGCACATTTTAATTGGTCAGGCGTATCTGAAATATAATTCACACATTGGCCCCACCAATATCTTTTTAATTGAAAGCTTTATTATTAAATGTCGTTTAATGATGAAGTATGAATACTCAAAAAATGTTTGCAAAATTTGAAGAGAGTTGTTTTCTCCAACAAGTCTGTCTTTCATTTGGGGGGATGACTTGTTAACAGGGCAAGTTTCATTGTGGCCGGGATAGGAATATAGATGGTTTGTATATTCTGGCAGTGCGTCCCAGTCTAATAGGAACACGTTGAAATGACCAAAAGCATGCACTGTTGAAAACACGGGACTGGGAGATATTGGTGGTGTTCTGTGTCTGTCTACTTGCCCAGGGTTCACCTAGCATTTGTGTTCATAGAGGTTAGTTCCTTAACCTCTTAGTCTTAATTTTATTTTTTCTTAAACCTTCTTTGGGGCTGTGATCAAATGGTGCCACATTTATGTGTCACTTAGCTCAAGTTTTGACACACAGTAGGCACTTACCCTCTCTAACTCACTCTTCGTCTAAATTCCTCTTTATCTGAGATGCTGAATTACCAATTTTTATTAATGGCTAAGCTGACACCTATGATTCATGTTTCTCCTGAATCTAAAGCTCAGAAATTCTTCATACTTGGGAGAGTTTAGTGATTGCCTAATCTAATTGTCTTTTATACATGAAGAAATAGATTTCTAATGATAGGGGAGGCTTCTTCAAGATCCAGCATTGGAGGGTTGTTGTTTTGTCTCTGTGGCGTAATGATCTAACCCAGGGCTTCAGGCATGCTAGGCCAGGGCTGTAACACTGAGCTTTGGCCCCAGAGCCCCCAGACATTGAGAGGCATTCAGGAACACTAACAAGAAAAGGGTCTTTCCTTTCTGCCTCCCAGCCAGAAAATCAGCATGAATAGGAAGACATTAGCATAGTGGGAGATCAAATTCAGCCTTCCCTCCATAGGAAGAGCAGCTGGCAGGACCAAAGATCAGGTATGTTTTCCGCCCGTTTTGGCACCTGTCCATCCTGAAATCTATGCAACTGAATGCATAATGGGTTCTGCATAGCTGGCTTCTGTTCCTTCTAGTAATTCATTCCTGTGTCTGCAAATATAATGTGAAAGACTTGGTATAAAAGGAAGACTTGGAGCAGATGCCTGGATTCAAACCCAAGCCCTAATTCAATTCACTATTCTCAGAAGGAGGCTAGAAGATGTGTCCCTCTCTGCATTTCCATGTTTCCCAGGACCCAACATTATTTCACTTGGTTGCATCAGAAAATATGAGAAAAGTTCTAGAAATGGACCCTCCCACACGATCACAGAGGACTCTGCTCTATCACCAGGGAGTTTACCAGCACAAACAAACTCAAATACAGTCTGGGCTGCCACTAGCAACTGCAGAACACTGAACCAATTTCCAAACTGGGATGGGAAGGTTTCGATTATGCTTCAAAGAATGCATGTATGAATACATCGGCTGCAACATTAGATGCATTTCTTTTTAATTCCCATGGAAAGTATTGGGTTCAGCAATGCTTGGTCTAAGCAGGAGAGTATCTCACTTCACTTGATACCTTGGAGACATTTGGCAGGGAGGTGGGATTTGTCTTGGCTCTTTCCCTCCTCCTTCAGTGCCTCTCCTTCCCCTTCCTGGGCACTTCATTGCTCAGGCCATCAGGTTTTAATCTTGCTCTCATTTTTTAAGTACTTCCCTCTCCTCGTTTGTGATCATGGCTTCAAGCATTCTGACTCCCAGAGGTATAGTACAGAGGTTTTAGCATTTTAATATAGGGCTTGGAAACCTGAAAAGCCTTCAAAAAGTAAATTATTTGATGACTCTGGGATAGAGCGGCAGGAGAAGATCTACAGGTAGACAGCCTTGAAAGTTTCTGGGTGCCCACTGGGTGAAGGAGCCCTGGCCTGCCTGTCCATAAATTTGCCACTTGCTCTGTATGACAACTTCTAGGACCTCAGAGCACCCATGAATGAGGAAGGGAGAAGACACTGATACAATAGTGGCTTTAAAGAGCAAGAGTTTACAAAACTTTGGTTTATGTTCTAGATTCAAACTTAAGTGACATTGTTCTCTGGGGGAGAATTTTGGACTGTTATTATGTCTAAAAGTGAAATCACAGTATCTCTTTATACCCTATGCTGAAAAGAGAAGAGTAAATAGTGAAATAGCCTTGCCTAAAAAACAAAAGTAAAATCCTCCACTTTTTTTTTTAAAGAGAGAAAGACAGTGAGAAAGGGACAGTGAGAGAGAGAAAGAGAGACAGAGAGAATCAGTTTCACTTAGTTTTTCATGTGGCTCATGTTGCTCCAACACTTTGCTGTATACATGGTTCTGGGGTTCGAACCTGGGTCCTCGTGCATGCCAAGCAAGTGCTGTAACCACTGAGCCATTGCTTCAGCCCTCATTCCTCCACTTTTAAATCCTTATGCATGATCCTCATAGCTTTTTCTTTGCCCATCCTTTCTTTATTCCTCCCGCCCTCATTTCCTTCCTTCTTTCCTTTCTCTTCCCTTCCCATATAATGTAAACTTGTTAATACTTAATACAGTTGTAATGGAAATCTTCCTAGCAATTGAAAAAAGAAGATTATGATGTAAAAGAATTAAGTAAATTTCAAATGTTAGTGTTTGTTCTCTAATATCTTCTAAGTAGACAAGTTTGGCTAAAAGCAGGATTCTTTGAGGTTGCCTTTCCTCTTCTCATTTAATTTTATCTTAGGCCAGTCAAAAAAGAGCTAAATAGAAACTTCTCAACAGGGGACATTGATCAAGCCAATGAAAACGTGAGAAAGTGCTCTAAATCACTAGTAATCAGAGAAATGCAAATGAAAACCACATTAAGATATCACCTTACACCAGTCAGAATGGCAAAGATGAAGAAAATAAATAATAGATGCTGGAGGGGCTGTGGAGAGATAGGCACACTAGCACACTGTTGGTGGAACTGCAGACTGGTACAGCCCCTCTGGAAAGCAGTGTGGAGAATCCTTAAAAAACAGGGATGAACCCACCATATGATCCTGCTATTCCTCTCCTGGGTATTTTTCCAGGGGATTTAGAATCAGCACACTACAGTGACACAGCAAAATGGATGTTCATAGGAGCTCAATTTACAATAGCTAAACTATGGAAACAACCCAGATGTCCCTCACTGGATGAATGGATCCAAACACTGTGGTACATATATACCATGGAATTTTACACAGCAATTAGAAACAATGATATTGCAGACTTTGAAGGTAAATGGGTGGCTATGGAAGAAATTATGTAAGTGAAGTCAGCCTAACCCAGAGAACCAAGGGTTGAATGTCTTCACTCATCTGTGGAGGCTGGAGCTAGACCCTGGCCATTGAGAAAGGAGGTCTATTATCATGTTTTAAGTCCTGATAAGATGTAATGTCATACAACCTAAGGCATTTGTAGAGACATATTGGGAAGTGGGGGGAGGGATAAAGGTGGCTAATTGGTGGGGGGCTCTTGGGGGTAAATCTAATTTTCGGAATTTTTATATATGCTATATTATTTCATTAGAAGCTTATTTGATTGTTCAACAAATAAATTTCTGAATAAAGAAAAATGTTAACTGACTGTCCAAAAGATGCTGCAGGCACAGCACCAGTGACACTGGAGAAGTTCTTCCTCCCCTCCGGGGATGACAGAAATCCATAAGAAAATAATGACTAGAGACAAGCTGGTAACGTATTTAGAGAGTCACAAGGTAGGCACTAAAAAGCTGGGTGTTCTGGAAGGGGATATCAGAGATGACACTGTAGCTGTGATTTTGACACCCAGGAGAAGCCACCCATGTGACAGAGTGGCAGTTGGTGTAGTTCTCCTAATGTGGGAATCGGCCTGATATGTTGGAGACCCAGCAAGAAGACCAGTGCAAAATGATAAGGAGGCACAGCTCTGTCCGGGTGATAGAGGAGTAGCTGTAGGCCTCTCTGATCTGATTGTTGAGGGACTCACTTACGAGTGCTACGCAGAGCAGAAACGTGATCTTGCTCATGTCTGAAAGAGCACTATGATTACGTTGAGTAGAGTCTCAGTAGCAGAAGGACAAGCGGGGAGGAGAAAGGAGACCATCTAGGAGGATATTTCAGAGTCCTATGTGAAAGCAGGCTTCGGCTAGGGGTATGATAATAATGATGAGGAGGAACAGGCAGATTTGTGTCTATCTTTTGAAGGTAGATGATGGATTAGATGGGGAAGTGAGAAAAAGAGATAAATCAAAGGTCATTTGTATGTTTGGCTTTAGTAATAGCTCAAGTTGTGGTTTATTCTCCTAGGTAATAAAAACCATCTGAGAGGGTAGAGTTCAAGGGAAAATCAATAGTTTGATTAATGTTCATGAAAATGTAAATACCTGTTAGGTATCAGTACAGATACTGAGAAGGTGAGGAATTCTAAGTTGAAGGTAGGACAGGAGATACTTTAAGGAATCACTGGCACTTAAGCCCCATTAAAGTCAAGGAATGGGTGGATTCTCTCCCTGGAAAGTGTGCAGGAGAGGGGAGAATCACACTGGGAATTGGTCAGGCAGAAAGAAGCAATACCAAACATCCAGAGGGCAGTTCTTAAGGTAAGATTGAAACAGAGTGTGGCACTGTGGAAGCCAAGTAAAGACAGTATTTCAAACAGAAGAAGGGTCCTCGTGGGCTGCTCAGAGACCCAGGAAAATAAAGAAATAAGGAATATGACTCCTGGGTTTAGTATCATGAAGCTCATTCATGACCTTGAAAAGAATTGTTATGGTGGAACAATGTTCTCCAAATCTACATTGAAGTTATTGTGATAATAGGGCAAAGTCAAGAAAGATCCCAAGTGACCACAAGATCATCCTTTGAGAGACCTCCAATATATTAGCAATTTAATTTTTATCTGCCTTAGGGTGGCATAACTTTGGGTGATGCATAATTGGAGTTCATAGCAATTTCTATCTTATTGGCTGTGATGCAAAAGTCAAAGTCATATTTCCATCCATGAAAACCAGGGCTTCTGAGGTCTGGTTTTGGGATCACCTAGAGTGATCCCAAATTTCCCTCTCCTTTCTCCACCTATCCTTGCTACCAAACCAAATCTCCAATAGATCTATGGTCTTCTGGATTCAGGGACAGAGTGGTTAAGTTCTGAAGACAGAACTTAACATAAGCTCTGAGTAATTGAAAAAAAAAAAAGACCAGGACCTTTGATAAAAACCAGTGGATCCATTTTTAAGAGCTGGAAATCAGACAGAAAATGTGTTAGAGGTATGGACATATGAACCTTGGTTCTCAGGGTCCCAACTCAGATAACAGGAAAAAAAAAAGGATATTATGGAAAGGAGATAGAATTTGACTTTATTTTCACTCAATTTCTTAACTCATAAAATAGTTTAGACACAATGAAACAATGCTCCTTGAATTCTAAAACTTCTAAACCTGAAGGAGGCCTTGGAGACCCTAAGGAATAACTTGGTTCCTGGGATGAGTTATAGTTTGGGACAGGATGGCTGGATTTGAATTGATGGTCAAAAGTTTGTTTTACTAGTTGATCCTTCCAACTTCTTCTAACTCCCTGAGTTGTTGCTATGATATAGACTCAAAGATTACTTACAATTTGGCTCAATATGGGAGAAATAGGTGCTCAATTAAATTCCTTTCTTTATCTTCTAATCCCTTGCAAGTTGTTTTCTTTAAAATTCCCAGTGGTGCACCCCAGTGGTTGTGTGGTATAACTTGGCTCCACTGAGTTTGAAGCAATGGTCAGTGCTCACCGTACACCTCATCCCTTGAGAGAACTCCAATATTAGCAATTTAATTTTCATCTGCCTTAGGGTGGCTTAACTTGGAAATGGAGTGGCCCTGCAATTGCATAATGACAATGGTAAAGCCATATCCTGGTTCATTCAGTGTCAAGAAGTAAGTCTTGAAAATGAGATGGAACTCACCTTAAGAATGGGCCATGATTTGAATTAGGAGAAGGAACCAACTAATGTGTCTGCATTCTCCAGAAGGGAGATTCTCTTCTTTAGCTTCTAATTACTTTACCTTTCTTTCTACTTTATTGCCCTAAGTTCCTTGATTCATTAAAAATTCATGAATGCTTTCACATTTTCTGTAAATAGTAGTTGCAGAAAAGTACTTTCTAGCAGAGGAGACATTACTCATTTTCTCAGGGGAAAAATAACAACTGCTCATTAAGCCATGACATCAAATCTAGACTGTCCATGAGATTATTAAAAATCACCGGATGCCTCTTGGTGACTCTCATTTCTATTATTACTGCAATTATTTTTCATTCACAGCTCAACTGTATGGTAAAACATGTTTGGAGTCCTCTGTGACAAAGAAAGACAATCTTGGTAACAACGGTTTTAATGGTATGAGCCTTGGATTAGGGCTTAGTCTCATGAGTAGCTAGGAAAACCTTATGTAGAAACCTGATGGCCACATGTCAGAGGGTGACATGTTTTATTAAGTTGGCAAAACAGGCCAGGCTTAATTTTCAAAATTCACATATTAGGATGATACTTATAAAACATGATAAAAGTCCTTATAAATAAACATTTCATCCTGGAAACATTAATGACCCAAACAAAATATGTAGACAGCTTTATGAAGACCACTGTAGTGAAAGTCTAGAGATTTTGTTTGTATTGTTCAACACAGTTGCTCTCCAGACAGGTAGGTTCGCTCTCTGAGGATTTGACCAACCACAAATTGAAAGTGTTCCTACACATTCCCAATGCCATACTAACATACCTCTGGGGGACTTGCATAAATTATACAGAAGTTCCCTACATATATAGATAATGGTCACAACTAAAATTCGCAGAATTCTGACTCCTCTATCTTACCAAGTATTCAAATTCTTAATGATCTACCAAGCCATATTCTGAAAGCTATGCAAATAATTGTTTCATTTCTGTTTTCTAAATTGATATCAGCTCCAATGTCTCCTATGGGGAAATCCTGCCCCCTTTTGAGAACCACTAATGTAAACTGTGCTTGAGTTCACGTGGAAAATTTCTGGGGAATGCACAACAATCTTAAAGCGATGGTCTCTCTGAAATGGGATTAGGTGTGAAAAACATTTGTGCTAACTGAAGATTTTATACAGTATATCTGTAATTTTAACAGAGTCATGAACATGTTTTAAACCTACACATCTTAAAGATATAAATATATATCTTATATGTTTTGTTAAAATGTGTACACATTTATGTATGAATATATTTGAAATGCTGAATAAAATGTGTTTATAGAGTGTGTGTAAATAAATATACCTGCAAATAATAGATATATACATGTAGCTATCTATATGATACACACACTCAAGCCATTCAGGCTTCAAATACCAAACATAATTTTCAGAAAAATTTTCTAGTTGTGCAGTTGTCTTTGATTCTGTCTCCCTCCTCCTACACACTCATTGAAATTCCCTTTTCAATCTGTAAGAGAACATTTAATGCTGTCACATTGATTTTTTGGATTTCTAAGTCACCCACCATGACTGGGATTGGTTACTGAGTAATGAAGTTTTCCTTCTTTGTTTGGGACTCTGTGGTGAGTGTGCTCTCGCAATGTATCTCTCTGTTGTTCTCTCTCTCTGTCTCTCTCTCTCTCATTACTCACACTCTGAATCTGAGATTTCACAATGCTTTTAAAATCTACCGTTCTCAAGTCTACATTGCTTGTAGTATAAATACACACTGCTCCTTGAAGTTTTAGACCTCGCAGAGTTTAACCAAAATGCCCCTGTAGTTGGGCACAGAGGAGCTTCCAGCTGGCCTCGGTCAGTAAAATAGCAGTTTCTACTGAGTACAGAACCAGACTGCTAGGGAATCCCAGAGTAGCAATCCTCCTTTCTAAAAATGGTTCTGATATTCCATTTAAAACAGGCAGCAAATTTTTATTTAGAATATATTTATTTAGCTGTCAGAAACACTTCAACTAATCACTACTCTTTAAAAGGGCTGGAATCTGGCTACACCCTCAGACATCATCAGGGCTGTTTTCAAAGCTAAGCATAAGGAACTATAGTTGAAGAACTCTTTATAGTTTTCCCATGTGGGATTTTCTTGTCACCTACTGTGTACACAGCAGAAATCTCAAAATCCTTTGCATCTTCTAAGGCTCTATTCCTGCCGAGTCTGCAGCCCCCCCTTATCTTGCACGGTCAACAGAGACACGCCTTTAACAAGGGGAAGCAGAGAAGATCAAGGGAACTCCGCGGCTCAGTTTAATCTCCTTATGTACCCAGACGGAAAGATTTCAGCAGCTACCGAGTCAGACATCTCCTAATGGAGGAAATTAGAAAGTCCCGATAAGATAAGCAGGAGGAGGTAGTGACTGATTAGCTCTAAGGGCCTCAGGAAGGCACTGGCCATGAGAAAAATCAATGATCATTCTATTTATTTATTTACTTATTTTGCATCTAAAGCAAGTGGCATTCAAGAGAGAGTTCAGAATCAAAGCCAAATCAATAGTCTACAAAAGGAAATCTAGGCTAGAGGAATCCATCATTGACTAAGAAAAGCCAAAACGTGACCCAGTTAATCTTTCATTTTTTTTTCTCTGCCCTCTTTTCTGTTCCCTTACTTTTTGACTGCATCTTGCAAAATGTGCCTTCCCGATATCCACATGACCACCTGGGATTATAACCCACGCGTATACAGGATAACATGCATGATTGCGTATAACATTGTGCACAACCATGTACATACGCATATTTGTCTTCCCATTATGTGGGCTCCGAGAATTCACTTTCCATCCTGTTTTCCAAGAGTTGCTAATCCACTTGCATGCTCCAAGCATGGAATCCTATTGTTTTATGCCTTCCTGCTCTTAACTCAGCTCCTGCACCATCCCATATGCAATGTGTGACACAATCCATAGAGAGCTCTGCGGCTTAAAAGTCATCAGCTACTGGGCTGGAGCGGTGGATCGGGGGTTACGGCGCTTGCCTGGCGTGTGCAAGTACACGGGTTCAAACCCCAGCACCCACACACACAACTAAGTGTCAGAGCAATGAAAGCCATGCGAAAAACTCAATAAAAATTGATTCCCTCTCTCTCTCTCCCTCTCTCTCTCTCACTGTCCTTCTCTCTTAAAAAAAAAAAAGTCATCAGCTACTAACTTGTTTCCAACTATATAGGGCAAATAATTAAGCAGATGAGAATCCTGGGGATGTGTTGTCACCAAATCATTCATGAACTGCTGCTAACTCTGCAACATATATCCCCAGAGCCATCCACTACATCAAACAGCAAACATTCTTAAAGCTCACTTTTAGCCTGGGGTGAGGAGGAGTAGTTTTCTCCTCTGTGCTTTATTATGAGGACATGGAAATAAAACATGCATTTGTCTCTCATGTAAAATGAAGAACTGTAAGATTTAGGTATGGGGAAGACTTGGTTTACAACTCATCTAATTTCCTCTTTCTTTCTTTCTTTTTTTCTCCTCCTCCTCCTCCTCCTGTTCTTCCTCCTGCTCTTCTTTTTCTTCTTCTTCTCCTCCTCCTCTTCCTCCCCGTCTTCCTCCTCCTTTTACATTTGGATATAAATCTTCTCAATAGCATTGCCATTATTATCTTGTATTTCTTGGAAATAAGGGAAGTCAGCAATTTGGGAGGACAGGAGGAGAAATTTATATTCTTTGCTTTTGTCACCACTGAAGACCTGATGACACATGTGTGTACAGAGAGAAGGTGGGGTTTTTTTTTAGTGTGTACAAAAAACTTGCTTTCTCTGAACCTCTGACTGTGTTCTACCTGGGCTGCTGCTAAGCTGCTAGATGTGAATAGTTGCTGTGGAAACCGTTCCTTAGCTCAGCTCATCTCAGAGTAGGGCCACTGTGTTCCAAATTTGATTTTCTTCTACGTTTCTGAGAAACACCAAGTAAGTTGACTGAGGCTGTTGGTAATGAAAGCAGCCATCCAAACACTTTAGGTAGCTTATTCTGCCTGTTTTGGCTGCTTTGAAGTATTATATAACTTTTTGGTGATCTGGAAAAGTGAGACAAAGAGAAATGTTGGGTAGCCAATGTTAATATTTGCTCAAAACGGTGAGTCATATAAACTGGGATTTCCTCTTTGGGCTGCTCATTACTGGCATATTATCTGAGCTTCAGTATGATTTGATGTAATAATCCTTGTTTGGCTTGTGGAAGAATGCCTTGTTCAGGTTAATGGGAGACCCGTCTTTGTCCTGATTAGTGCTGTTGGAGGGTTTACCTTGGATGACTTTGGAGGAAGGATGGAACAGACTGATCCTTGCCTACCCGGCAGCACGGCTGGTGCTTCTTGTCCTCCCTTTCCCAGTCTCCACGACACGTGTTGACACACAGGCTCGCTGGCAGTTCTCCTGGGAAACAGTTACCTGCCTTTTCTCACACACAGACTATCCAACTCAGGAGGAAGTTCAGAACGTGACCTTCAAGTTAGAAAAGGCTCGAGGGCAGGATGGAAGAGGAGAGATGTTGGTCAAAGCCCACAAAGTTTTAGTTAAATGGAAGGAGTATGGTTTAGTGATTTGCTGCACAGGATGGTGACTCAGTACTGGTCAAAATGGTAAATTTCCGTTATGATTTCATGTTACACATACTTTATCACAATAAAGTGTTTTCTGTTATCTTTTTTTAAAAAATTGAGCTTGTTAGTCCTTTGTAGTCAATTAAAACATTTTTTCCAATTCATAAGATATCCACAGATTTGTTTGGATATTATTCTAAAAACAATGAAGGCATTGGAGTGAATTACAAAAATACATGATCTGATTCATATTTTAAGAGATCATCTAACTAGACTTCTTAACAAGTGTGACTGGTAACAAAATCCAATACCTTTGTATTACATTCCCACCAACTCTCTCTCTCTCTCTCTTTTTTTTTTAAGACAGAAGGACAGAGAGAGACAGAAAGAGAGAGAGAAAGAGAGAGAGGGAGACAGAGACATAGAGAATTGATTTTTATTGAATTTTTCTCTTGGCTTTTGTTGCTCTGACACTTAGTTGTGTGCGTGGTGCTGGGGTTTGAACCCGCATCTTCATGCATGCCGGCCGAGTGCTGTAACAGCTGAGCCACAACTCCAGCCCCCCACCATCTCTTTATAATATATATTCAACAGGTATAATCTTCCCTCAGTCCTGGATAAAAACTCTGGGACATCCACAGATGGTTCTGTAATTCCTTTAAATTGCCAACAGATTTTCAGCTGAGGAGATGTCACAAATGGTGTAATAATCCTGGTCCTGAGTTTGACGTGGGGTTCATTTTTCTTCTGCCTTCTAGTCAGGCTGGCACCAGAAGGGAAGCCTGCCTGTGTTGGAAAGGAGTCATAATGACTTCTTTCTCCTGAATCAGCAATGACCGTCCATACTGCTGCAGGTGATTGAGCCTTGGCTTTGTGGCTTTACATTCTATGGCTTGAAACAAAATTAAATAGGAGCTTATCTTTCCTGAGCTCCTATTGCATTTCCTTTATTTTCATTAATCTAAGTTTTTGCGTTTCTGTCGAAGACATCCTGGTCACCTACGAGTGCATACCCAGGGTCTTTCTGCCAAAGTTCCTTGCCCTCCTGGAAACTCTGTTGGACAGAAGGAAAAACATCTCTTCACCCAGCCCCTCTTCCCAAATTCTTGGGACTCTTGCCCATAATGAGTAAGGAAGTTTCAAGACCCTTGAACTAGCTGAGGACTTGTCCTCAAAAATCGCATCTAAGAATTTACCTCCTACTCGCTTTGGTACATGAGGTTGCTGTCTTAGGCGGGAACGTCTTTTTCTTCCAGCCTGTTATGTGACCAGCCACTGTGCAAAGAATGCACCAAAGGACTGGAGAGGTGACTCAATGGTAGAGCGCTTGCCTGACCTGTGCGAGGACCTGGGTTCAACCCTGGTATCACGTACACAATGAAGTGTTGAAAAAACTAAAACCAGAAGAAAAAAATAAATAAAATTGATTCTCTCTCTCTCTCTCTCTCTCTCTTAAAATATAATGCATTGCAGGTAAATAAGAGAGGAAGGAGTTGGATTAGGGGATAACAGTAGCGGCTTCAGTGAGGAAGATGGTGAGGAGTAGAAAGATTTAGGATGTTTTAAGGACACAGTTGCAAAACCTTACCGTTGACATGGTAAGAGAGTGGTGCAGGGGAAAGAAATGAAGGCTGACTTTGAACTTCTGGGCATCAGCCAACAAACAGAGAGGGGTGCCACTTTCTGAGAAGCATGAGACCGCCGAATATTGCACCTAGGCTGTGGACAGGGAGTGTGTGGAAAGGAAGATTTATGAATCAATTGTTTGATTTTGGGCATCCTAAATTTTGCAGTTGGATTTATGAGTCTGGAGTTCAGGAAGGGTTCAGGACTCGAGCTATAAATTACAAACTCATCAGTAGATAGAAGATTTTTAAATCCATGGGATTGGATGATATTATTTAGGAAGAAAGGGTGTTTAGTCCTCTGGCTGAGTTTCTTTGACTGCAATGCCCAGAACTTTACAAGAGGTAGAGGAGCAAGAGGCAAGGAATGAAACGTTCAATGGAGCCTGACAAGGTCCAGGGAGAAGCAGCTCCGGAAGAGAAGTGGCAGAGAGAAGGGGAGAGGGGAGTAATTGTAGGCTAAGTCAATCATGCATTTTACACTTTTTCCCATAATTTTCATCCATATCCATGATAAAAATGCTAATAAAGAGAGGCCCTGGGTCTATTAGCAATGTTCTTTCTGGGTGACAGGAAACAGAGTTCCATTGCAATATCAATACTTTGAGACATTTTGATAGAAATGAAAATGTTAAGAAAAAGTTAGGTAAGATGATTTCATACCTTTGATGACATGACTCCTTTTGTTTTGATTATTTTTAATACAAAAGCTAATACTTTATAATAGCAAATGCTGGCAAAGATGTGGGGTGATGGGAATTGTTATTCATTGCTAGGGAGAATGCAAAATGGTACAGGCACTTGGGAAAATAGCTTGGCAGTTCCTTGCAAAGCTAAACATACTCTTGCCATTTCATCCTGCAGTCTCACTCTTTGGTATTTACCCAAGTGAATTGGAGAACTACACAACATGCGAGATTTGCCATTAGGTGAGTCGATAAACCACATTATAACCATCCACACTATGGAATATCATTCAGTGCTAAAAAAGGAATGCACTGTCAAGCCATTAAAAGAAGTAGAAGTCATTTAAATGCATATCACGAAGTGAAAGAAGTCATAGGGAAAGGTTATATTTTGCAATTTTTGGAAGCAACCAGGTTGAAGTCCAGATGGAATGTTGGAGGTCTTCTTCCACACTTGGAAGCACATAGAGCACAGCTTGGAAGCAACCAACAGGGATAAATAAACCGTGGTACATCCATACAATGGAATATTATTTAGTTCTGAAAAATAAGATGACAAGCTATGAAACTTCAGTGCATATTATTAAGTGAGAAACACCATGGTGAAAGGCTACATACTATATTCCAATATATGGTATTCTGGAAAAGGCAAAGCTATGGAGCCAGCAAATAAAGATTCATTTTGCAAAAAATGAATAGCAACAAATAGGCAGAATGGGGTTTGGGGGCAGTTAGGGCAGTGACATCTTTCTGTGCGATACTGTCATGCTGAACATGCATCATCATAACTTTGTCCAAACCCATAGAAGTGAGCCCTAGTGGAAACTGTGGATTTGGGGTGCTAATAATGGTTCAGCATAGGTGCATTGTTTGTAAGAAATATATCACCTTGGTGGGGAATTTTGGTCATGGGGAGACTGTGCAGAGTGGAGGGAAGGGGGTCTATGGGAATTCTCTGTATTTTCCCCTCCAAACTTTCATGAACCTAAAATCAATCTAAAATTCAAGCCTACTTAAAAAGTGCGTAGAATTTAAATAATGCACAGCTCGAGCAGATATTCAGATGGCTGAAATTTCAGTCCATCCATTTTGGCATTGCAGATTTTAGAAGTGAAAATACTGTGAACTGTTCCAACAGTTTCATTAAAACGATTCCTTTCTTTTTACTTAAATTTACTAATTCAAACCTATATTAAACCTTAACGCAGAAAATCATTTCCTTTTACAACAACTTTCTCAATCATCCATCCAACACTGACACAAAATCAGAATTAAGTCACAATTAATTGCTTTGAGGTAAAAAGTTTGCCATCGTTCTAAATGTTAATGTTGTAGAATCTTTTGGGATACAAAAATTAACCAAGTCAAAAACACTTTCAAAAAGTGAGATGTTTGTCACTGCAGAGATGCACAAAATTGGAAAACAATTCTAAAATGTGAAAAATTAGATGTTAAAACAGTGATACTTTGTCAGTTCAGTGATCCCAGTGGCTTGGGAGGCTGAGGCAGGAGGATTGCAAATTCAAGGCCAGCATCGGCAACTTAGTGAGTCCTGAAGCAGCTTAGTGAGACCCTGTCTCCAAATTTAAAAAAAGTGAAAAGGTCTGGGGATGTTACTCCATGGTTAGGCACCCCTGGGTTCAATCCCTGGTACCAAAATCAAGACTAAAATAAAGCAAAACTTAAAAAAAAAAACACTAAAAAAATGAGTCTTTTTTCCTTATATATTCTAAAATAATTATAAGTTGTATAAAAAATGGTTTTGACACCAGGGATTGAACCAGGGGTTACCACTGAGCCACAACCCCCAATCCCTTTTATTTTTTAAAATCTTGAGACAGGGTCTTGCAAAGTTGCTTAGGACCTCACTAAATTGCTGGGACTGGCTTTGAAGTTGCAATCTTTCTGCCTCAGCCTCCTGAGCCACTGAGATTACAGGTATGCACCACAGTACAGTGCCTGGCTTCATTATTATATAAAGTTTTCAGAGTGGACATTTTCCTTAATGAAGTGACTTGTTTTCTTGACTTAGCTTCTTTCAGAAAGTAATTGTCACCAGTTTCTGGTTAAAAACAGAATCATTGCTATGAAAACTTTGAGGTATCTCTAGGTTTTTACTATGTCTCTCAATGCCAGGCACCTATTCTTCCTGACCCAGCACATTGGTCCTTCTTTATACCTCTTCCTCTGAGAAGTGCTTACTAATTGAACTTACTTATTTCTGAAGAGCAGAGAAGGTGTGAAGTCGCCTTTGTGCTCACTGAATCAGGAACTGCCTTCATCATTATGTCTACCTATCTGCTGTTCATTGAAGAAAGGAGCTCTGGAAATGGAATCTATAGCCAACGCATTCTTTGATTCTATGGTTCACGCCCTTTGGAAGGATTTCCTGGTCTGTAACAATTCCCACAGACTGAATAATTCAGAAGCAACAGAGTTGATTTCTCACACCTCAGGAGACTGGCAAGTCCAAGAGCCAGGGACTAGCCTTTGGGGTCTTTTGCTGGCCTTCTTGCTGAGTCTTCACCTGGCAGAAGGAGAAACGAGAAGAAGGCTGAAGCCTGTGTGGACCCTCTTTTAATCCTATCTATGAAGACCTCATCTTATGGCTCAGCCACCATGCAAACCTGCACATTGCTGTGTTGGGGTTAAGTTTCAGCATGAATTTTGCAGGGAACACGATGGCTTGGAGCACAGCAAATACAGATAAAAAGGGATTTTGCAGATGAAATTTTGATTCCTCATGTGTTAACTGAACCCCAGAAGTACTTTTCCACACCTCCGGAATTAGTATTTGCTTCTGTTCCATTCATTCATTTTTCTGTGCTTCTGCTATGCTGACAAGTCTTTTCTTCCCTTAAATATGTCTCATATATATATATTTTAATATTTTCCTTAAGGTCTCAGTGTTGGTCCTGGTGCCTGGAAGACTCCAGGCTCAATATTATCTTGACCAACACATAATTGATGTACAGGCTCCAGGTAAAAACCAAGATCTTAAGTAAGTTTTCCAGATGCATTGTAGTCAATGAGTTATCTGTGATTTTAAATATTTGTTTATAGAATTAAAGTCTCTGCTGGCTGGGATTCTACCGGGTTTAGAAAGTGCTACAGTTCAAGTGCCTGGCATCTAGTAGGTGCTCGAAAAATATTTATTGCCCAAAAACAAGCACAGGCACCCTGAGATGCTGCCAAAGGAGATCATAGCCAAAGAGTGGCTGGGTCCATCATTGCTGCCAATCATCCATGCTCAGGACTCTTGCAGTTAGACTGGATCACACAGACGTTGGAAATTAATTTCCTTAGCACGTGCTATACGAAATCATATAAAATTCTATATTGCTCAAGTTCCTCTTTTGAAAAGTTGCTTCCCAGCTAGAATTTTCTGTCATTGAATCTAATAAAAATAATTTATCTATTTTGGAGTTCAGTTTACAAAAGTTTCTGGAATTCAACAGATTTTAGCTATTTCTTGAATACTGCAGATGTCTTAAAAAAATTACAACACCATATGTACACCATTCCCAAGAGTAGATTTCAGGGAAGTTTTAACATTAATGTAGGTTTTTTCTTTCTTTTGAAGCCCAGCATGTGGATTTAGTAGTTATTAAAGTGGGAGGCTGAGTGTAGGGGCTGGGTGTAGGATTAGAAATCAGAGCTGCACGAGCAGCTTAGAAGCACAGCTCTCAAGAGTGGCTCCAGATCTAGACTCACGCCTACTGCACACTGCTGATCCAGTCCTCAGATGTGCTGTTGCCTGACTTTCTGACACTGGGTCACGTAGGCATGTGGAAGCCCAGGCCATCATTAGTCCCTCTAAGAAGGCTGTGTTCAACTCTGTGCCAAGCAAGGGCTTACTGAAAGGATGGATGTTTACTATTTGAAACATTCATTCTCTCTTTCCATGACACAAACCCTCTGAAATGACCAAAGGCGAGCCTTTAATTTTTAAAAATCTGAACCGTGTGGCAGAGTACACCCAACTATTAAGAACATAAACCAAGCAGCCACAGACATGTCTCTGTGCCAGCAGCCCTATGTGTGAAGTCTGACACTGCCTGGCCACTCCACGTAACCAAGACAATGTCCCCCTCAAAGTGACCCAAAGCAGTCTCTGTTACGGAGAACACTGTTCTCATTGTTGCTCGTGACATTGGCAGTTATCAGGCAGGAATGGAGCACTTTCCCACAGTGCTTTAAAAAATACAGTCAGCAAAAATGCTAAAAATAGTCATGCTATCTGGTTGCCTGGCACGGTTGGGCATAGAGATTCAAGCACATCATACGTAGAAGTGATTTAGGAGAGGCTGCGCTCTGGGGACCTTTTCTGTGGATACTCATAGTCTCAGGCCTCCGCACGACTCTGAAGGCAAAGCAAAAGTTCCACTGTGAATCTAGCGCCAGGGTGCATCATTTCAAACCTTGTTCCACAGGTCAAAGTGTTTTTACATAAAGTTTTATTAGAAGACCACCATGCTTGCCTGAAGATGTCCACGGATATGCTCTACAGCCCCCAGAGCTGAGTGACTGTGATACAGAGTACATGGTCCACATAGTCAAAAATAGTTTTCATCTGGATCTTACAGAAATAGCTTATTTACCTTCTTCTAGACTAAGAATAACTAGTCTTTCAAACTACAATCGGTCATCATCGAATTCTGGTTTTGGTTTCCTTGTTCTGGAAAAGGAAATGTGATTGGTTATATGAGGTGGGGTGGAACGAAGAAGTCTCTCAAAATGTGTTAAGGTGGGCAACCTGGGTTAAAAGTACATTAGTTCAGGAGGCTGAAGCAGGAGGGTCTCAAGTTCAAAGCCAGCCTCAGCAACTTAGTGAGGTCCTCAGCAACTTAGCAAGACCCTGTCTCAAAATGAAAATGGGCTAGGGAAGTGGTTCAATGTCTGAGGGCCCCGGTGTTCAATGTGTAATTCCTTGTATAAAAAAAGAAAGAAAGAAAGAAAGAAAGAAAGAAAGAAAGAAAGAAAGAGAAGGTTAATGAGTCCAGGACAGCAGCCCACCCTTCCTTTTGAGTCCCTCTGCTGAAGTCTTAACTCAATGGCTTGTCTCGATCTAATCAAGACTCACCTCCATTATTATGTTAACGAGTTGGAGTTATTGTTTTTCGAAGTTATTCCAATTCTTCTCTGTATCACAGACCTGTTACCTTCCATTACTTTGTGTCTTAAGTACTGCCTAAGATTTCACAAAACAATCCAGGAGTCCCTTCAGATTCTCTTTGTATGTATGTCCATAGAACACTTGAAGGGTCTATGTTTATTACATTAATACATGTTGGATATCAATATCTTTTAAAGCAGTCCCCTATAAAATTTGTGTTTCTCCACAAAATCTACATTGTTTCATGGAAATTATTTCAATATCATCTAGCATTACTGTTGAACATACAGATCAGAGAAACACTTGACTTTGCGCTTATAACCCCAAAAGCCTTCTAACAATTTTTGAATATTTTAAAATGGTGAATATTATTATTTGAACTAATTAAAATGATTCAAGGTGAAAAATGATAAGACTGTCTCTTACTTACTATAAGTGAATTATTTAGCTTTCCTTAGTCTCAATTTCCCCGGTCAACTCAACCTGAGCATGGAAAATAAACGAGAAGATTCACGTAACAAGCGTGGGAGACACAGGGATGTCCACATCCTACTATTAGGTATTTTTATAATTTTATAGTGATTGGGTCACTTACACAGCTCTGAACTTCATCTGAGTGACAAGAAAAGAACATCGGGATATTTGCCACGTAATTGTGCGTCACTCTAAATGGAACATTTCCCACCAAAAGTGAAAATCACCCTGTCTGGCATTTCTCTGGGCTGGGAAGGAAAAATACAATCATTTGTCAAACACACTATTTTATGAGGATCTAACTGGGCACAAGTTGAATTTGTGGCTTGGCTAGAGAAAGAAATATCTGCAAAACATCTCCAAGAGGACAGAGATATCCACATTGCCAATGGTAGCAGTTTAAGAATGATAACATATGCTATCACATGTTTCTGAGAAATGGTCTATATTAAGGAACAATGAGACTGATTTCCCTGCTATATAATGAGTCTCCTTCACTGATTTCTCAGGGCTCAGGTGCATGTTAACTCTTTCACAATGACATATGGGAAATTCTTCCTGTACCAAACTAAATGGCACCCAGAAGCAAATCTATCTTTTTCTTTTTTTTTTTCCTGCCTTAAGTTTGAAGTCAAAATAAGTTTCTGAAATGCATTATTCAATGTGGTATCAAGTGTGGTTTTAGGTAAGATCTCTCTTGACAAAACAACATACCCAGCAAATTTCAAATTCAACAATCTTTTTTTAATAGAGTATATAAATTATGTCGGTATGAGAAAAACACATACTTTGGAAAATCTCGTATCCTTATTAGAGAAATGCACGTAACTTTGGCCAAAATTGAACAAAATCTTCTAATCATCCTAGTGAAGGTCAAAGACAGGCTATGTACGGCAGTGCCCTCAAGAGTGGATGTTAATTTACCGGAACTGGATTCTGAAGTCATTGAGTTCTCATGATATTTGGTGATCGGACACACTACAGTATTTTGAAAGAATCCATCACAATCAGGTGTGTCAGGATGTATTTGAACTGCATAGGACACTTCCTAGAGAAAAACAAAAGCTGCTTTGTGAGGACGTAAATTTCTGTGTGCAGCCAACTGGATCCAATGACATTGCCTAATTTCTACTAAACACTTGAAGACTGATACTTTTCCTTTATGTAAAGAACACAAAATAAAGCAAACCTTTTGCTCATCTTACTGATGCACAGCACAACATAAACAAACCTCAAAATCCTTATGCTAAATGCAAAAAGCCGGGCGCAGAGTGCCGCATATCACGTTAAACATCTTTATATGAAATGTGCGGAATGAAGCCATGGAGATAAAAAGTCCATTAGTGGTTGTCTGAGGCTTGGGATGGGAGTAGAATTGATTGCCAAAATCCAGGAGAAATCGTTTTTTTTGGGGGGAGGGGAGATAATAAAACGATCCCTAATTTCGGTGGTGGATGACGGTTTGCATTAATACTATGCCTTTACTAAAACTAAATATTATCCCAATAAAGCTGCTGAGAAAGAAAAGGGTCTGATATTTATTGAGTCTGTACTTGATTAAGAATAATTCTAGGCACTTAACCCACTCAAGTTAATGCCTCCAAACAACCATCTTTAATAGACCCTGATCATCCCTGAAGGAAACTAAGGCTCAGAAAGCCATTGTGACCTCCGTCTTGGAGAAAATTAAGGGGCATAACTCTATTTCAACTTAGGTGTGCCTACCTGCAGTGTTTCACTCTGCATTCCAGATTGTGGGAAATAGGAAGTTTGAGGGTTCATTTTCAGAATGGGATAATTAAGTTTTACAGACAAAAGGAAGCCATCTGCAGTCAGGAACCATATGCTCAGAGGTAATTTGCTTTAAAACTCCTTATCAGATTTCCCATTACACCCTTAGCTCTTTTCTGTACCCGCCCCAATTTTATATTAGTCAAATGTGCAAATTGTACCCCCACCCCCCAGCTCCTCCAATCAGAGGGTGGGATTGCATCCGGTTGGAGATATAAGCAGGGGGCCTGCCCACCCAAATGTGCTCGCTCATCCGATCACCTCTGCACCCTCTGCAGAAGGAAAATCTGCCTTGCTCACCAACTTCTGGGCACGGGTTTGATTTTCTCATGGCACCAAGATTTATTTATTTATTTAATTTACTTTTATTTTTTTAGAGAGAGGGACAGTGAGAGAAAGAGAGAGGCCATTTTTATTTAGTTTTTCATGTGACTTTCATTCCTTCCGACACTTTGATGTGTACGTGGTGCTGGGGTTCGAACTCTCGTACTTGCACATGTGAGGCAAGTACCGTAACCACTGAGCCACCACTCCAGCCCAGCACCCCAGAATTTTTAGTAATATTGTTTCTAACAAGACACAGTTCTACAATGTATTAAAATCATGTAGGAAGTTCATTACAATGTGGAGGACCCTCCAAGCCCTTAGGAATAAATTTCCAGAGTCAACACGTGTTTAGAATTTTGGCTTTTTTTAGGGAGAAGCAGTTTATGCTAATTAAAGAAACAGCACATCTTCTGCTCTGAAAGAGTTAGCATTTTGTTTGGAAAAACAGGAAACAGATAACAACACCAAAGTATGTTTGTCTTTACAAAAGAAATGTAGACAAGTCCTGAAATGAGATCAGAGGACAGGGTGATGGCCAATGGCTCTGCTAATTAGTAACAAAGGGAGATTTGTAAAGAAGATTCCAAATTTATGGCACAGAAATACAGGCTGAGTTCTGGTCCTTGGTGGGGTAGCACCAAGACAAAACAGTGGCGTACACCTGTAATCCCAGTAGCTGGGGAGGCTGAGGCAGGAGGATTGCAAATTCAAAGCCTAGCCTCAGCAACTTAGTGAGGCCCTGAGCAACTTAGCAAGACCCTGTCTCAAAATAAAAAATCAAAAGGGCTGTAGATGTGGCTTGGTGGTTGAATTCCACTGGATTTAATCTCCAGTACCAGGAAACAGGAAAATGCAAAGGTGGAAGCAGAGTGTGGGTTGGCCGAAGCAACATCAAAGAGAGTTATTAGATAGCAGGTGAGCACATGGGAGATTTGTGGACAGGGTACTGGAGTAAGAAAGATTAAATAGTGATAAATGGTGGAGAAGGACCAACACGGTTTTTAACTCTACAAAGCCTAAAAGAGAAGAGCAAAATCATACACTCTTTCCAAATACAGAAAAGACAGGCTAAAGATTTCTTGCTTCGTGTCGCTGTGTTTAATTTGGTCCTTTCCATACCTTGCAAGATTGGTGAAAGCAAAACTGAGCCTGAGAAATAAATGCCATTTGCCCAACATGTAGAGGCACATTGTTGAGGCTGAAGAATTTGCCTGGGAGCTCCAACTTCTCTCTGTCTCTGCAATAATACAAGCTAAGGTCTCCTGGAGTGAGGCTGCACAGGTAAATCAGGGTAGCAGGTAAACATGATGGTAAATGGGGCAACTGATAGCTGGTTTCCTTTTCCATGGGTGACGGAGAGGAGGAGCCACCCTGTCAAATGTAAGCTCTGCACCGTCTGTTACAAAAAGTCAAGAAATTTGAGGTTGCTCTTGACCCTTTCTTATGTTCTCTCATTGTTCAGCCAAATCCTGGACAAGCTCTCTTCAAGATATAAGAACAGGAAGATCATCTTCTCACACCGCCTTCCTGCTTTCAGGCCACCATCTTGTCTCTCGAAGTATCACGCTGTTCTCTGAGCTCTTTTCCCTCGTTTTACTCTTGATTATTTAGAATTTTGCAGGATTTATTTTGCATCTTTATCTAAAGATAACTCTGAAAATGTGAAATTGCCAGTCATTCTTCTGGGATAAAACATTTTCATTATACAGTTCCAACAAAGAGCTAATGACTTGAATTTATTTTTTAAAACTTTTATGACTTAGGGCTGGGGTTATGGCTAAGTGGTTGGACCAATTGCCTGGCATATGCTAGGACCTGAGCTTGAACCCCAGCACCACATACAAAACTAAGTATTGGAGAAATAAGGGCCAGATGAAAAACTGAATAAAATTGATTCTCTCTCTTTCTCTCTCCTCTCCCTTTCTCTGTTAAAAAATAAAAATAAATAAAAATAAAAATCCTATGACTTAATAAAAAATAAGCAATCCAAGTAGCAGTGGCATATGCTTATAATCCCAGCAACTCAGGAGGCTGAAACAGGAAGATCACAAGCTCAGGGTAAGCTTCAGCAACTTAACAAGGCCCTGTCTCAAAACAAAAACAAAAACACAAACACATGCAAAACAAAAAAAGAATAAATCTGGACAATGGGTTTGAACAAATATTTTATGCTGAAAATATACGTAACCCATCATTAAGCAAATGCAAACTAAAATCACTTTGACATACTACCGCATGGCCATCACCATAATTTATAACTCAGGAAAAAGATTTCCATTGCATGTATACATATGAACTGCTGTGCATCAAATGGTGATGAATTTAGTATTTTAAAATAGTTTACATTTATAATCTAATAATCCTCTGGTTGGAGTGTGGTTCAGCTGTACTTTCTGGTTTAGCTACTGGATCTGTTGTGCTGTGGTCAAGATCTCAGCAGAGTTGGAATATTATCTGAAACCTGGACCTGGATGGGAGTGACCTCTGAGCTCGCATGGTATTGGACAGAATTTAATTTTGCAGGAGATGCTGCATCGAGGGCCCCGGCCACCCCTCGTGCCTTACAAGTGAGTCCCTGGAACAAACAATGCTTGCAGAGTACGCAAGCCAAGAAAGGAAAAAGTCTACAGCAAGACACAAGTGATGATGTCACGCAAGTCACACAGTGCCACTTTGCCCTCTAGAGATTAGATCCTAGTTCCGGGTCCCACACAGGCTGGCTATGCAAGGGTATGAGCACAGGAACTGGGGACCTTTGGAGGTCCCCGCAGTCTGACAAAGGACTCCCATCCAGAATAAGAATGAACTTTTACCTCTCAATAAAAAGACATGCGACTCAATTAAAATATAGGAAGAAGACTTGAGTAAGCACTTCTCACAAGGAGACATCTGATAGCCCACATGCCTATGAAAAAGTGCTCTGTGTCATTAGTCATCAAGGAAATTCAAATTAAAACCACAATGAGGTTCTGCCACACACCCACCCAAAAGGCTAAATTTAAGCCGCTGACAATACTGACTATTGTCAAAGAGATAGAGTGACTAGAACTCTCCTCATTACTTGTGGGAGTGTAAAATGGCCCAACCACATTGGAAAACACTCTGGCAATTTCTAATAAAGTTAAACACACACCTACCCATGACCCAACGGTTCCACACTTTGGTACCTCTCTAAGAGAAAGGAGTACATGGGTTCCCTGTGCATAAAATTCCTTCATTCACAGAAGATCCAAACAAGAAAATGCCCAATGGATGCTCATACAAGAAAAGACTTTTAAAAAGTGATCTGTTTATAAGAAGTATTATACAACAATTTTAATAACGAGTAAGCTGCTGATTTGTATACAATGTGAATGAATTTTAAAAGAAATATGCTGGGCATATTCAAGAGTAGGCTATTTTAATATATGGTGAATGAAGTCAGAAAAGCCATGCCTGGGAGGGACCAAGGGACAAATATCGACTCAGAAAGAGCGCTTGGAAATTTGCTGAGTGTGAGGGAGACAGTCTACACTGTCCTGTGAGCGGTGGTAGTACTGGCTACACATGCATCAAGAGTCACAATGTGTGTCACATCAAGACACATTTTCCAAGATGTTAGAAAAGAATGAGGAACATATTCAACGTGCATTCACATCATTTGGGGATCTTGTAAGAATGCAAATTCTGATTTAGTCGTAAGATGCTGCCTTACCAGTTTCTGGACAATGCTGAAGCCACTGGGATATCGACACTTTAAAGAGCACAGTCCTAGAATCTGTTTCTCATCTGCCCAGTTAGTGTTATTATTGTGCCCCAGACTCTCTCAAATCTTATGGTGTAAAGAACCATTTGATCATACTATGTTGTATGTGTCGGCACTTTGAATAGCGTGCAGGGGCACTGGCTACTTTTTCTCTAAAGCTGGGATGGGAAGAGTCCGAGACTGGGCTTGGTGGCTGGGTTGGAGTCTCATGGCTGTGTCTTGGCTCGCATAGCTGAATCTTGCGTGGCCCAGGAGGACACGAGTTTAAGACAAGTCCCTGCCTTGCCTCTGTGGCCATTAAACACCAACGTTCAGAAACAACAGTAACAACATACAAACCTGGTAGGGGCGCTGCCTTGAGGACCTCACTTCCAAAGTCAGGGGGTCACAAATTCAGCAGGGTTGAGCAAGGCACAGAGACAACCTTTGTATGAGAGCTGGGTCAAGGTCACAGTGGGTCAAGGTAGCAGTGTGTGAGATGGGGGACACTGTTAGGGCCCGATTTGGAAAATATACAGAGCCTTATCCTAAGTTGGATCTGCTCAAAACCCTGACCTGCCTTCCCATTTCACTCCGAACAAAACCCCAAATCTTTTTTAAAGTCGCCAAAACACTATATGGTTGGACCTCAGACTCCTTCAATCTTCTCTCTGTTCCCCTGTCAGAGAATTCCTGAAGGATTCAGTGTGAAGCACGTGCCCCTTCCGTCCACCAGTGAGGCCTTTTTTGCTTGTGTGTTTTTTCTGTCCTTCAAGTGTGAGCTTCATGACCACAACAATTTTTTTCTTGCATGTTATTGTGTGACCAGATTCTAGAACCACACCTGCCACCAAGGTAAGTACTCATTTTCTTTCTAGTGAACAAAGGAGCATCCACGCTGTTTGTTGGTACTACAAATGCTAATTATTAACCCACTGACTTATACTTATCATACATTAGACTTCTGCTGTGTCCTCCCAATGGATGCTTTTCTTATTAATTATATATCACAACTTTTTAATTTTGCATTATACATTTCTGGTATGTTGCTGGCTTAACTATTCATGACAGTCACCTGCAGAACTTTTTAAAGCTCAAATACCTGGGCACTACCCAGAGAGTGTCTGGTTCCATAGGACTGGGGTGAACCTGAGAATTCCCATTTCTGCAATTTCCCAGGTTATGATGATGACAACCATTGGTAATGTCAAAACAGTGTAAACAAGCCAGTGTAAATATTGACACTGACTCTGGCCTTTTGACTCTTCGGTGGTGGTTGTTTTCGTTGCTTGATTTTCATTTTGATTATTTTTTCATCTCTGAGTTTCAACTTGGAAGCTTCTGCAGAGAATGCCTGGTGATCGCCAGGTGTATGTTCGTATTTTGGACAGAGATGCTGGGGGGCAGATCTGAAGGTCTGTGCTGGGTGCTTTCTGCTCAGTGATTGTGCACCAAGATGGCTCAGGCTCCTCAGAAGCAGGTGCTGACCGTGATCTAAAGCAGTCATCCTGGTGACCAGGTGGGGAATGGGACCTGGCAGGGGTGACCTGGCAGAGGAGGGAACTATACCAAGCAAGGCTGATATTCCAAGCAAGAGCTCAGTTCCAGTCACTCGCCCAGTTTCTGGGGAAACTTGGTGAAGGACGGGAGCTGGACTTTCTCACCTCCTCTTGGGGCAGTCGCTGGCTAAATGTCACCTAAGGAGACACATCTCATTCTCTCTTTGGCATGCAGGACAAAGAGGCTCCAGCAGTAAAGAGAGCCCCCTGAGGAGAGAGAGTCAGTGGAGCACCTATTAGAAATAAAAGTACACACAGCCTTAGGGACAGGTGCACCTACAGGGCAAGGGGAATCAGAAGGCATCTGCTGGGGGAGGGGCCAGGGGCAACGCCAATGTCAGGTCCAGAGTGCTGGAGGGTTCCTTTACAGAATTCTGCAGGTATTTTCTTGGGAGGGAAGCGGGACTGTTTGACAGGGGCTCACGTATCACCGGTCACAGGGCACAACTCCTCTTTGGTCTGCTTGTCCTCTGTGTCCAGAGTCAGTTCTAGAACCCACAGATGCATCGATTCCGTTTTTCCACAGAGTAACCTCTTATCTCCTTCCAGGTACTGCCTGGGTTGAGTGACTGAAGACGGAAATCAGCAGTCCACTAATTTGTGACATTGAGCAGATGGGAGGGCATCTCCCCGCTCCGAGGATCTTAAAAAGATGAGGAAGAAGCGAAGACCCTGGGGTAGATCACCTTTGACTCACGCTCCAGGGCCGAAGGCTTTTCATTGCTTAAGCGAAACAGGCTGCACAAGACAGGTCTAGTGGGTGAGGAAACTGTCATACGTGGCTTTGCACTGCTCTGGGACATGAACCCAGACCTGAACTTGTCTGGGCACAGTCACCCTGTTTTTTTAAACCTAGGAATCTATTTCAAGGTCACAGAAGGTCAAGTTAGGTGCCAATCATATTTTGAGGTTCTTCTGTGGGTTATGAAGAGTAAATGAGAAACTTGGTGAAAGATAGATGTATTTTAGTGAGTCCATCTTCAATGTGGGAAGCATGGCTGGTTCAGACATGGAAAGACCCTGCTTCAAGCAGTAGAACTCTGATTTTGCTTTTAGTTTCTTGACTTGATACTTTTGGCTTCTTATATGAAGATATCACTTCTCTCAATATCTGGAAATTCTCCTTGCTGATACTATCATTCCTTAAAACAGTTAACACAATTGAGTCCTTTAACAAAATAATCTTTGGGGGCTGTATGTGAACTAAAGATACTTACTAGACAGGTAAATTAGTATTATTGATATGGCAATTTTCTATATAAAAATGTATGAAGATCCAAATCAGTTATCAGCTATAAAGTTTAGGCAAGGTACTTAAGTGTAAAAGGGAAATAAAAAAATGCCAATATACCATGCTATTATACTGTAAAACACGAGTTACAGTTCACAGATGTGTTATCAGTGTCTAGAAGTTTCAACTTCCTTTTCCCCACTTACCTCCAAATCCATCAGAACACTAATTTGCAGCCATCTCTATTTCCCAGCACAAGGTTATCTATGAAAATCATTGCACAAAGTATTAAAGATCTCCTAATTCTATGAGAAATTAGGTATTATTAGATGTTGTATACCCTTCACCAATTGCCTAATTCTTCCAGATAATCCCAGGAACTGGGATACGTACAGTACAGACATTGCAATGGAAAGAATCTATACGGTCTAAGTACTAGCTACAGTATTTTTAAAAATAACTATTGTCAAAAGGGAAATTTTTAAAAAAATCAAACTGCTTTGGGAATGAGGATGTGATAATCACACTCCTGGGGCACTTGTGAAAAATCAGATAACTACAGTGCCCTATCCCATTCACCACTCCACTGCTGGGACCGTGAGAGGACCAGGGAGAAGGAAGGACAGAAACTAGGGCTTCTCTCAGATTCGCCCTCAACATGTGTGGGGACTGGAAGTAAAATAAAAAACAACTCCAAGACTAACAGGCAGCATTCACTCAGCAACTCTAGGGCTGTTTCACAGTAGGAGAGGGAGGGAAGGGAGGTATAGAGGCTAAAACAACCCATGACTGATGATCGGGGACAGAGGGAGGGTCAAGGATGACTGTCCTCAGTGAGTTGGTTGAGTGAAGACAGGGCTAAAATCAGAGAGTAAAAGTTCTGAGAGTGAAATTACTGCTTGTCTGAAAGTGATATCACTTTTTCCAAATCAATATTTTTCTTTATAACAAAGGTATTAATCGTTTTATTGCAAAATTTAAGTAACTGTGATAAAAAGTGACAAAACTGATCAAAAACAGAAATCATTGCTGCCATCTTTTTTTTCTTCCCAATATTCTTACCTTTACTTTGGTATCATTCATGGTCCTGGCAAGAAACAGAGCACATTGTGCACGTGGGGCTGCATGCAGGGAAACCGCAAGGCTAAATTCAAGGCTCATTAGAAGAGTTATCACCATGGAGATGGGGAGAAGTTGCCAGAAGAACAGGAAGTTCCGCAAGGAGCCCTCTGACCTGCACAAGCAGCCGGCTTAGGGTACTCTCTCAGGGGAGAGAACTGACTACAAACACCCTGACGTCTCCTCGCCATCTTTCCCCAGGCTTCTGTGGGCCCCCTTCACTGGTGGAAACTCACAGCAACCTGGAGGAAACGGAAACCCACTAGGAGCACTCTGAGTTTGGGAAGCCCTGGTGGTGACCCTGGGTTGCAGTGTTTTCTGCAAGGACTTGCATGTGTCACAGGCTGCTCTGCTAAGGTCATGATGTGTAAAGCTGGAAAGACAGCCATCAACATCAGCAGAGGGAAGAGACATGTAGATCAGGGGCTAGGAGAGGCGTGGTTTAGAGCTTCCAGTGTTCCTCTTCCGGTGGAGTCCTGTAATGGCATTATTTCTCCTGACAATGATGTGTGACAGTGGTTAGCAGGCAGGGCCAACCAGCGACGCTCACTTGAACTTTGGTGTCCAGATTGGTATTAGGGGTGTTCATATAGATTTGGGTGACTGCCCCTGGGTTGACCTGTCTCAGTACTGTATGGCCCAAGGCACCATCATAAATAACACTATTACCATAGACATCTGGCATGATCCAAACACTCCCATAAACAAAGACACTCTTAGCAGGCAGCACATTCCAAGGGTTGAAAGGTTACCTCCCAAGAGCTGGGGGCAAAGGGACAAATCTTGCTTTGTACAAAGTTAATTCTTCACTGCACACACCTACATAAATTGCAGGGCCTTGTGCAAAATGAAAATGTTTGGGCATCTATTAACAAAGTGTTATGAATTTCAGGAAGGTGACAAGAAAGCATTAGACCGAGAGTGGGACCTTTCTGAGCACGGGGATGTGGACTTATAGTTCCAGGCTCAGGAAACTAGCTGGTTTCACCATCACCTGCAGGGGTGAGGACCAGGAGTGATTATTTGACTCACCGATGTCATCAACACAAACATGAGGTTTTCAAAGTCTTCATACTATGGAATTCTAGACATATGCGAAGTAGACAGAATGATAGAATGATCCAATGTATCCATCTTCCACTTTGTTAATTATCAACTCATAGCATCTTTTAATCACCTATATTTTTACTCTTTTTCATCTCATAATTTAAAGCAAATCCCAGGCATTGAATCATTGTAATTCATAACTATATCTTTTTTAATGCCAAGAACTCTTAAAAAACATAATCACCTGCATTCTGAAACCTAAAAACTGTGTATGTTTACTGTTTCTTTTAATATAACCATGTATCTTGAGTTAAAGAGAGAGGGACAGTGAGAGAGAGAGAATCTTTTTTTTTTTTAGTTTTTCATGTGGCTTTTGTTGCTCCAAGACTTTGTTGTGTACATGGTGCTGGGGTTCGAACCTCCATCCTCGCCCATGTCAGGCAAGTGCTGGAATCTTGAGCTACCACTGCAGCCCCCACTAAAATCATTTTAAACATCCTTTTTGGGGTCTATGCACCATTTTATATGTTTCTCCATTAATTTGCATTTTGGGTACTTTCTTTAAAACAGTGTTTTAGATAATGCTTGGATGAACATCCTTTGATTACTCCTGTGGTTACTTTCTTAACTAGATATTCTGAACCAGCACTTAGCTCAAAGGAAATTGAAACATATTTAAAATTGCTTTCCAGAGATATGAAGCTGCTTTTCAATTTAAAGAAAATTGTTTTCAGTCTTTGTGGCTCAGTTTATTTCCCGGTTAGGCATATTTTCCCTCATTCATTTTGTGGGTGATGTTACAGGGGATTCTACAAGTTGAAGGAATGAATCCATGCTCCTGAGACATTTATAATCTTACCATTAGGGTAGACAAACTGTATCCACAAATAGCAGTAATTCAAGCAAATACTCTATATACTTCTTGAAAAAAAATTTTAAAATGCTGTAGGAATTCAGAAAGATTTAAAAAATCTTTCAGCTGGAATGATTAACATGATTGTTGGAAGAGTCAAACATAAACATGTCTACGTTTTTGATAAACATAGTATATGAAAGAAAGATGAAATAATAAAAATATACACATGTGTTATATTTGTTTGCTGATCACCTGGATTTGCAACATCTTTTTTTTGTCCAGTTGTTGAAGAAAAGTAAGATACACAAAGGAATTTGCTATTTTGCTTCCAGAGGGCAAGTCAATGAACCTAATAAAAACTAGAGGAGAGGAAGGAGGTCCTAGGATTTTAACACAGAGAAATGATAAATGTTTAAGGGGATGGAAATGCTAATCACGCTGATTAGGTCATTAGTCTCTAAGAACCTGTACTGAGTTATCACACTTTGTCCTATAAATATGCACAATTATTATATGTCACTTAAAAATAAAATTAAAAACAATGAAATAGAAAGTAAACAGTTTTAAAATGCCTGCCAGTTCAAGGAAAAACAGGAACAGTATTAGTTTATGTGCATTTGACTACACTTATATAGTTCGGACCCCAAAACACAGCTAATTTAAACCAACCAAAATAAGTACCTAAGAGCTATTTTCTAGTATAATAACATTGTATATGTGTGTTTGATTTTTTCAAAGAGTTATTTGGGCTCTTGTACCATTTGTGAATATATATGAACAGATAATGATGGATAAACTAAAACAGAATTACAGGTTGAGAAGAGGTGAGATTTCAGCTTTTCACAAAAGGGCTTTGGCCCTTTTGTGTTCAGAGAAAGACAAAAGTCTGGTGTGTTCCAAGGTTAGCAGTGTGCAGCTCATGTCATTTCTGATGACACTCCTGCAGAAATGCATACCCCAGTGAAAAACGCCCAGCCTCCTCCCCAAACCTAGCAATCAAATGAAGGAAATCCCAGAGCTAGAGAAAAGAGTAGGTCCTAAGACATCGCTGAGTTGACCCAACTGACCGGTTTATAGCAGATTGCTATGGCTTTGGACAAGTCTTTTCCTCTCTGCACTCCAATTCAATCTGCTGCAAAAGAGGAAGACAAGCCGGCTGCTGTAAAAGCTCCACGGAGATATTGATGGGATGCTTCTTTAGCTGCAGCCTGTACTTCTTAAATCCAGGGTCCGTGGAACCTGATAAGACTACAGCTTCCCCCAGAGAGTCCAATCAGTCTCTGCGTGTTGCAGGTCTGGAAACCTGTCTTCTTAACAAGGCAGTTTCGAAGTGCTCTGTGGACCATCCTTAGATCCTTTGCTACGTCCCTGTGTCACGTAGTAGTACAGCATCCAAAGAGATGGTGTGCTTAGGAGGAGCGCTCTGTCCTGCGGAGCCCTAGAAACCATACGATGCTCAGCGCTGCTGCAGTCCCCCATCCTAGCTACATTTTTGGTCACCTGTGATCCTGATTGCCTATCTCTAAGCACCAGGGTTTTAGGATGCTTCTGAGCAAGGGGTCTATGAGCTGGCGGGTGTATTCTCACTTTCGTCTTGGGGCTGAAGGGCACCAGGCTGTCCAGAGGAGCATGTCACCTGTTGGGTCTGGTGGTGCTCCTCCATACAAAACATCTCTCTGGATGCTCGTGACTACCTCCTGTACATGAACAGCCTCTGTCAGAGTTTCACTGTTAGGAAACAGAGAGACCAATCTAAGCAACGAGCTCTCCAGTGGAGGCTAGGACACTTTCAAAGATGTTCAAGCAGCTGAGAGTGAACACAGATTTAATTGAGCAAATCAGTGTGACATGATTAAAACAGCTCCAGAAAAATGCCCACTTGGACCCTCCTGGCATAACTGCAGGGGTCAAAGGCAGAGGAAAGCTGGAGGTTCTTGGGTGAGGATGTTTCCAGCCCTTTCCTTTTTTTCTGTTCCCTCTCTTCACCTTTCCTGTTTTCTGCATACTTCATTCTTGTCTTCAGTTTCACTGGCTTATATCTCTTTCCAACTCTTTCTCCCTCCTTTCTCTCCCTCTCCTCTCCTGCCCTCTCCTCCATCTTCTCCTCTCCTCTCTCTCTTCCTCTCCTCTCTTTTTCACTCTGTTTCTCTCCCCCTCTCTTTCCCGTCTCTCTTTCTCTTTCTTCTTTCTCTTTTCCTTTCTCCCTCCCTCTCTCTTTCTATTTCACTATTTCCCTTCTCTCTTTCTCTCTCTCTTTGCCTCTCTCTCTTCCTCTCCTCTCTCTTTCACTGTCTCTCCCCATTTCTCTTTCTCCTTTATCTCTTTTACTCTCTTTCTCTCTCCCTCCCTCTTTCTCTCCCTCTTTCACTCTTTCTGTCCCCCTCTTTTTCTCCTGTCTCCCTCTATCTCTCCCTCTCTTTTTCCCTCTTCTCTCTCTCTTCTCTCTCCTTCTTTCTCCCTCTTCTCTCTCTTTCTCTTTCCCTCTCCCTTCTTCTCCTCTCCTCTCTCTTTCACTCTATATTTCTGTCCCTCTCTCTCCTGTCTTCCTCTCTCTTTCTTTCTCTCTTCTCTCTCCTTTCTCCCTCTTCTCTCTTTCTCTTTCCCTCTCCCTTCTTCTCCTCTCCTCTCTCTTTAACTCTATATTTCTGTCCCCCTCTCTCCTGTCTTCCTCTCTCTTTCTTTCTCTCTCTCTCTCTCTCATTCTTGGATTCTCCCTTTCTTTTTTAAGACCACTTGAAGTCTCTGGGCCAGCCTGGCTCTCCACGCTGATGTCCTTCCCTCCTCCTCTCCTCTCTCTCTGCCCTCAGAGCTGTCTGCTGATTTTATGTCTCCCCTGGTAGGTCTGCAGTTTTTTGAAGGGTGAGGGAGGTGCCCACCATGTTCACCCTCCAGGTGGGGAGGAGGTTCCTCCATGGGGTTCCCCAGTGGTTGCAGAAGGGGCAGACAGCTCTCTGGCTCCGGTCTGTCGACTCCCAATCTGAAGGCCTTGTGCTGCTGCGGGTGTCTAAAAGCCACCTTTGGGCAAAAAAGGATAATAAAAAGGTTCAGTCAGACATTCAAGGCAAGCTTCCAAACTGCTAGCTGCCAATTCCCCAGTCGAGAGAGGCCTGGCCCCAAGCCTTTAAATTAACCCTTCCCCACCCTGAATATACAGGGAGAGATTTCTACCGCAATGCCTAGAACTGAGGAGAAAGAAACTGAAGGAGTTTGCCTATGAAAGAGGACTTCAGGCAGAAGCCAAATTTCAGTGTCAAAAAAAATTTTTTTTTCCATTTGGACAATTTGTGCTTTGCTAAATAAGATGTTGCGATGGGAGGGTGGTCACTGTGTTTGAAAGAAAAACACATAAGGGTGCGACTCAGCTTTCCCTGGCTGTTTAACAACCATGAACAGCGTGATATTTTTGGCTTCGATATATATATGTGAGTGTGTGTGCGTGTGCTCTCTTTTTAAAAATATGAGGTATTAGGCTCACTCCCAGAGCACATTCAAAGGAGGCTGCCTTTAAGCCACACTCCTCTATTAGGGCAACATGTCTTACAAAAACGAAAAGAAGATAGGAAGGAAGGCGGGGAGTCCCTCACCATGACACGGTCACCTGCATCCCTGGTGTGCTGTGTCCTGCTGTCTGTCCACCTCAGTTTCCAGCTCTTTCTGCTAAGCTCTCAGGTTTGGACTGCCGAGGTGTTTGCCAGTACTTTCACCAGTGGCAGAAACCTTAAGCATGGGGTTGGTTAGAGAACACAGATCCAAAGAGGAGGAAGCTGAGCCGCAGGACAGACCTTCCAATTCAGATCTCGCACAGTGCTCAGCTTCCTGTCTGCTTGATGGCCTGAGTCTGAGTCCCAGCTCAACACTCTATATCTCTTAGTTTCCATCACCTTGCTGGTTAGAGGACAATAGCAGAAAACACTTCACAGGGCTGCCGTGAAGAACAAGAAGATGCTAGATGCAAACTCTTTCCCCAAGAACTTGGTGGAAACTATTTCTGATAAATCGCTCTCATCATTATTAAATGCTATTTTTTATAGCTCTCAATATTTTACTATCGTTGCTCCAGTGAGCATTTCTCAGGTTCCTTAGAGACCCTTTGCTATAGAATGGAGTAGCAATTTACTGCAGGACTGTGTCAGACTGTCCTTGAGTGAGCACCCTGCATCATGGAAGGGCTGTTCGAAGCTCAGTCACCCAGAATCTCCACGGTGTCTGACCACACTTCTTAGCTACCAGCATCCGAAGGAGAAACTGGCTAGATTTTAAAACATCTTCTGAACTCAGTGAATCAGTATTCAGTCTGATTATGGGGGAAGCCCTCCATGAGGCATATTAGGACTTTCTAGAGGAGCAGAACCAATAAGATAGATACACATATCTTGTGAAGGAAGAGTGGTCAACATGCTTGAAGGTAAAACAAACAGGTGCTGCTGATTAATTTGAGTATATATATTAATTTATGAATATATGTGTGTGTGTGTGTCTACACATGTAATCATAAAAGTGGTTTATTAGATTGGCTTATGTAGCCAGAATTGGGTAGTCCCACAATAACTGTCTGCAGATAGGAGAGCTAGGGGAACCAGCAGCTGCTCACTCCAAGAAGCTAGAGCCTCAGAAAAAGAGGGATCAATGATGCAGCTCCAGGCCAGGACCAAAGACCTGGACACTCCCTTGCTACCAGCATGGAGCAAAATGAAAGGAATGAGAGTCTCTTTAACCCCATAGAATCACCTTGAGTCCTGAATTGCCAAGCCAACCCATAAGGATTGAGCGTGTGTGTGTGTGTGTGTGTGTGTGTAGTGTGTTTGTGTTTGTGTGGGGGGAAACTTTGTCTTGCTTAAACCCAGTTATTTTGATTTTATATCATATGTAGTCAAAAAGATGCTACTGCTACAGTGGTCAGTAACCTCAGATTTTGCCAAATTAATGGTTCATTCATTCACAGGTTCAGCTTAAACACCAAATACCAAGGAAACCAACGTAAATTAGAAGGCAAAATTCAACACCCAATCCATTGCAGTCATTAAATTAATGTCCTTTGCTTTTGCTCCATCGACTCCATTTATTTTTTTATCCCAGATGTATTTATCTTAGTGGAGAGCAGCAGTCTCTCTGCTGAAATGGGTTGGTGGCATTTCCCATCCAGGGCTGCTGATGGTGTACCAGCACGTTCCAATCCCACTTCTGGAGCTGGAACAATCTAAACTTGTATAGAGAAAGTCTTCCTGGGTTTTTGTTGGCATCGGCAAAGTCTAATTACACACATCCAAACACACAAGAGAAATGGAAGGTTTTTTCCCCATTGACTTGGAAAAGTTGGTGGTTTTGACCTGCAGAGCTTGAATGAAAGATCCAGGCTAATTATGGGATTCCATGTTTAAATGGTTATTTCTTTACAGAATTACTTACGGCACATTTGTAGGTTTAATTTTCTTTTGGATTTGTGCTTTCCATGGACATCGTGCACTGAAATCATTTAATTCGAGATAGGCACATCAGCTTTTATCATCAACAACAGTCATGTGAGTGATATGCCTGTTTTTACATAGAATGAAAAATATTTTTTGATCTTTTTATTATTTCCTATTTTACTTGCTTTATTCTCTGCTTATAAAGATAGCACACTTCTCTGAACCATTTTTACTATTATACAATCTCTAGGTTACATGGCTTCTACCACTTGCTTTGCTTTCTTAACTGAGAGTTTTCTAGAACTTTCCATGGTAAATGTAGCTAGTGGAATTCAATATGAATTAATGGATGAATGAATGGGTCTTGTAATTGTTATGAATTTATTTGAACTTATTGTTAAATTAGATGAAGTTTATTCTTTTGTTAAAGTACTTTTATATGAATTACCTTAGTGTTTCAGCAAAGAAACAAATACATTGGTGTGCTTCACATGTGGAATCTAGGATGATTGTGGTACTTTTGATACTCTGACATTTTTGTCATTGATTATTAAGAGCTAAGGAAGATGTGTAAGAATATCTGCGAGCTGTATTGGCCGAGGGGGAGATTTTAAACATCTAGTACATAATGACTGGTACGTGTCATTTTTTCTAAGTTATGAAGGGACTCCTTTTGCAAGTGGCTGGATCGTTGTCTCTGAAATCAATATGGAGGGAAACTAAAGCAGGAGAAGTGGACAACGTGAAGAGCAAAACCCCACTTCATCTCTCTCCTCCTCTTCTCATCACATCCGGTCTTCCTTTCCATGACTTCCTTTTGCCTGTTTCTCCCATCATGTGCCTGTCACCTCATTTCTAAATATTCTAAATTAATTTTTATTTTGATGAGCATTTCTTAATTCTACACATTGATGGAGTGAACCCACTGAAGTGTGATATCTTAATGCATACCTAGAGTGTGCACTGATCAAATCCAGCTTCGTGAATTTTTTTCTTTTAAAAATATGACACAAAACATTTTCACTGTAATAGCTCAGGATGATTCAGAAAGGGAAAGTTTACCACCTCTGTCCTCTATTTCCTTGTCTCACTGTTACCTGAAGAGGCAACTACATTCCGTGCTTATGCATCTGTCCAGATACTTCTCTACCCTTTTACATAAATGCATGCCAGACACAGAAATCCGGAGGGAATTGTAGGATTATTCTTTGTACAGAGAGGGTGCAGCATACATTTTAATGACTTTTTGAGGGAAAACAGATAAGAAAGCATGCACAGAATGGCTTGCATTATATTAGTTAAATAATACACAACAAGACAAAAGCAAACAAGAGACTTGACCGAATAGATTAAACTCTTGAGAAATCAGCACGCTGCCTAATCCATTTCCTATTGCCTTCAGCGTGGGTCCTCTAGTTTATGATAACGATGTGACATTCTAGCTACATATTATATAAACAAATGCAGGGAACAGTACTTCAACGTCAGGGCAGACTGGAGTTGTCATATCCTTTCACCTGTTTACCATCTCACAACATTTTCAATCAATAAAATCTTATATTATTAAGGAATGGGGAATCCCACCCAGGAATCCCACCCACCCCCCGCAAGGAAATTTTATTCTGTGGTAATTCTCCCAACTCTCATATATGGCTGAGCAGGATGAAGCGAATGAGTATAGAAAATTCTAGTGATCCAAATCAGGAGGTGGCCTCTAGGGGGCTCACTTTTGGGGTAAGACTGCCTTTGCTCATGAACAATAGCGAAAAACTTCTCTGAAGTTATTCCTATAAAATTAGACACTGGTTACCCCATGGACCTAGAGAGTTTAAAAATGTAATTGCTAAAATTGCATATGTATCTGATAATTTATGACAAAAATACTACCAGTTAAAATGAGCAAGAAATATCATTGTACTAGTAACTGTTACTAATGTTTTGATTGTGTGAGAATATGACTATACTTTTTGTTCATAGGTGTAAGGTTTATGCGATGTTACAGGGAGACAGAACCAATCAAAACATCTTTGTCTTAACTAATGTGTTAATTTTACTTTATGTCAAAGAAGAATCCAATTCTAAATATATTTAAATACATAGATATAAACAGGTAGAAGAGATAGAAGATAGATAAACAGATAGACAAACAGGCAGACTGATAATGGATGTAAGGTATCTACTGGAGAGAGATTTTTAAATGTAGTTTTGCTACATTTGGGTTTTTTCTCTCCTGATTTTGTATTCCTTAGAGTAAATTTTCATGTAGAAACAGTCTTAAGAGACGTTGCTTGATGTATAAAACTGTAGAATACAAAACGAAAAAAATTTATAAATTCTAACAATGTAGTAATTTAAAAAAGGAATAGATTGAAGTAATCAAAGCGCTAACATCTTGGATAAAATCAAAGAATTGTAACCCTAAGTTTCCTGATTGCAGCTCTAATGTATTTTATGCATGTCTACAATAACTGTTTCAGGATCACTTGGAAATTTAATTTAATTTAATTTAAGTTTTTTTTTAAAAAGAGAAGGACAGTGAGAGAAAGAGAGACAGGGAGAATCAATTTTTATTGAGCTTTTCACATTGCTCTGACACTTAGTTGTGTACATGGGTGCTGGGGGTTTGAATCATTTACTTGCATATGCCAGGCAAGTGCCATAACCACCTAGCCACCACTCCAGCCCCAGAGTTTTTTTTTTTAATGCCTGAATATCAGCTCTAGAAAATCTGAATCAAAATGAAATTTGATGAGGTCGTACTCTTTATTTTTATCAAAAACTTATATTCATCCTAATGCGTACTCATCTTTAGAGTACCATAAGAAAAGCACAACAAATGATATAATTCCATTTCATGAATGAAATCCTGTGTAAAGACTATGTCTTCTTTTCTAGGACACCCACCCATATAAAAACTTGCAATTCCCAAATATATGTGACTCATTTAGGAAAATACTATTTGAAGCACAATGCAAAGTCTAGATTCTTAAATAAATGTAATGCATTATTCTGACATTTTTAATGGAAAAGGGCAGACCTATCATATTAACAAAGAACAGACTACTTTATCAGCTTTTGCCAAGTTTCATCAATAATATTATTCCTTTACAATATGTTAAAATACTTAATATGAAGGATGGGATGTGAAAATTAACATTCCAGTGGACATACACGAGGAATTTAATTACTTACAATCTCAGAACAGCTTGGTAATAATCACAGAGTATCAAGAGTGAAATAAGTTTACATCTATACTATGTATACTCAATTATAACGAAGCTCACTTTGATGAACTACTCACTAAAAATATGGATCCACTGTATTGTTATGATTGGTGCAGGTCTGAGATTTCCCCCTACTTGCAAGCATTTAAAATAGCCTGCTACAATTTCATGGGTACTACTAGGTGAATGCACCTCTTGGGTAAGAGATGAAGGATAGTTCATTACTCACAGCAAGAACAGCAGCTATGGTCCAAGCATTTTTACACTGTTTCTCTGAGCTTTGATTCCCACCAGGCTATCCAAGAAGGACTGGATAACCGCACCACACAGTGGGTTAGGATGAAGCATTCAGAGCTGAGGGACTCTGAATGTCTTATAATAGGCAGTAAGCATGGCTGCCATTTTTGCTCTAGGTTTAGATATTATCTGTATTTTCCAAGACTGCTCTCTGTACAAACCCCTTCGAAGACGCAACACTGAAGAAGTGACTCAGCAGTTACAATACTTGTGTGGCATGTGCAGGGACACAGGTTCAAACCCTAGCACCATGTACACAGCAAAGTGTCAGAGCAACGAAAGCCACATGAAGAACTAAATGGAATTGGTTCTCTCTCTCTGTCTTTCACTGTCCCTCACAAACAAACTAAACAAAAACAAAAAACAGAGACCCAAGTATGCTCTGTTTTCTCTGTTTTGCAAGCCTGGAAGAAATAGGAGAAACTTATGGAGAATTATCTCTTCACCTGAGTCAGTAACGTTCTTTTTGATAACTAAATAGTTTATTATTCCACAAGATGATTCAACATGGAAATAAAGATTCAAAAGAACACATTTTGAGACATGCTTTAATTCTTTTAAGCCCCAGTATACACTTTAGCAGACTAATGATAATGGAGAAAAGTTGCTATGTGTTTAAAGAAGGTACTTTCATGGGAGAGAGCGGAGAACTTTGTTTACATTAATTACTTAGTTAAGGATTAATTTCTTTCTCTTCTTGATATCCCCATAAAATAACAGAACAAGAGCTGCAGCGTTGACAGACTGAACAAAAAAGAACTTTGCAGAAAAAGCAGGAGAGGACATCAGGAACGCTGGCTTCTAGAATCAGACAAAACTGGGCTCAAATTCAAACTTAGATTCTTATTTTAATGTGAATTATTGTAGATTGCTAATCCTCAGGATTATCATACTTAATAGAAAGATGACAGTACCTACTTTATAGGATTACATGGATAATGTACGGAGAATGTTTATGGAAGTGTGTTTTGTGCAGTGCTTAACACATGGTATTATTTATGGAAGTTCGCAACACATTTCATTTCTTCACATAGCCGATTGGAACTGGCTTCACTGATCTGTACTGCATAATCCAAATAAGAAAAATGAGTCATGGAGAGGTTCAGTATTGTCTGATATTGAGAAGAGGTAGAAATATGTGTAAGTACTTGGATCTGCTTAGACCACACATATGCCTTATTTGGTTTTTCCCTGATAAATTATTTTTATAACAAGGACTTTTCTGTGATTCCAACTCCATACCAAGTATCCACACCAATGTGGGGGAGCCAGCAGGGAACCCGTGTGCGAGGGCCCTCACAACAGGATGCTTAATCAATCAAAGAGTTAATGGCAGTCGCTTCTAATTAACTAGATTTGAAAGACCTTTCCATTAAACAACAACAACAACAAAAAAAAATGTTCCAAGTGTGACAGCCTGAGTTTGGCAATTAAAAGCTGTTGAGATTTAGACACCCCAAGGTAAGTTATATTTTTACTTGTCTCAAATATTAAAAAAAAAATCAAACTTTTTTCAGAACAGTTCCCATTTCGTTTCCTCTGCTTTTACTTTTAATCAGCCATGTCTATACTTTTAAATGAAATTGTGTTTGTTTTATCTCAAGCAATGCTGTAATTATTCACGACCGTGGGCAGCAGAAAATCCTTTTTTAGGAAGCTTTATCCCTATTCCTTCACATTAATATTTTTGGAACTATGGATGTGTTTCTTTATCATGGTTTTAGCAGCCATTGGAGGAAGGGTGAGTGTGCGTGCGCGTGTGCATGTGTGCAGACGTGCACGCATGCATGTGTGTGTGTGTGTGTGTGTGTGTGTGTGTGTGTGTTGCAACTATCCACCTCCTGCTAGTGGAGACTTCAGCTATGTGGGGTGGGAGGATTTTGGCACCCTCTCCTCTAAAGAAAACAGTCTGATTTGAGGAGTGCCTACCTCTCACAAGGCCTTGATTGTGTGAGAATGTCAAAAAAAGAAGCAAACGCAGTTTAATTGCGTGGGATGCTTAGTGACTAGTTCACAAATCTCTTGTTTGTTTTCAAAAGTGCAATGGTGGCACTAAATTTTGTGTGTGTTCAGGGAGATGCAGACGTAACTTACAGTAGGACTTAGAAGCTGGTGTAATTACCTGGGCCCCTGTCACACTAATAAACTAATCAAGGGCTTAAATAAAATCAGAAAGGCCAAGGATTTGGGGGAACTTAAAGAATGAGACGAGACATTCAGTCCTGCTAATCTTTCTTTATGCTGGTATTCAAGAGGCCAACGATACCATAGAATATGGATTGTTTCTTTCAAACTTCAAAAAAAGGTTTTTACTTTCTATAGAGGAAGATCCTGGAGTTTTTCAAATCAGTGTTCCACTCTTGTGTTTCATTAGGGTTGTATGCTATGCAGGGGTGGGGAGACTGAGGACTTCTGTCCCTTGTAGAGAGAAAAGTCTCGTATTTTCTCATGTATGTACTGAGAAGAGTCTCCTTCGAATTTTGTTCCTGTGATTTTACAGATAGCCATGGGTACAAGTGTCACTTGTAATATTGTCTGTAATCCTGGAAACCATATAAAAATCTAAGAAGATTCAATAGCTGTGACTAACCACTGAGAAGGGTCTTTGAAAAATGTGAAGAATTTACTTGGTAGGTATTTGCGACTGGGTAGCTTTAGGGCGTATTTCCTATCTGATAAAATCTGACTTTTATATGTGGGTCGTGTTGGAAGTGTGCAGTACATTGCTTTTAGGACTAGTTAGGGTTCTCCCCATACTTCCTGGACTGCAGACTGCAAGGAAGACCTTCAGAGAGTTACGATCAAGGGCTGGAGCGGTGGCTTGGCAGTTACGGCTCTTGCCTGGCATGTGCGAGGACGCGGGTTCGAACCCCAGCACCACATACACAATTAAGTTTGGAGCAATGAAAGCCACATGGAAAACTAAATAAAATTGATTCTCTCTTTTGCTCTCTCTCTCTCTTTCACAAAAAAGAAAGAAAGAAAATTGTGGAGGAGCACGGAGGGAAGGGAAAGAACAACATGAACATGGGTAGGTGTCTAAGCAGACTCAAGCATCAACTTTTGATTGTTCTTCACTATTTGTGTCTCCAGTAACCAAATTCACCCAATGTGATTCATTTGTTCTATGTGGAATATAATGAATCTGGAATGTGATCCTTAATGGCACTTGTGTGATGTAACTGTAATTGGGGCTGTGATATATTTTTGCCTTTCTGGACTTCCCTTCATAATAATAGCATCATTTATCCCAGGGTCCTCTCATCCAATGACACTTGCATGCCCGGTATATGCCAGATGATCATGTTTCATATCACAAATCCCAATAAGACCAGGATATAGTCCTTTTTCAAATAAAGTCAGTGGTTCATAGGAGACTCCGAAGTACAAACAAGTTAATTAAAACACAATGCTAAAAATGATATAAATAACTACATGTTGGATGTATGATGGAAATTCAGGGAAATCTCAGCCAGCCATGGTAGAATTAGAAACTTTCACCGTGGAGACCCTGGAGTTGGATCTTGAATTACTCTTGCAAGTTTGCCAGAGGAAGAATGAAGGAAAATGTCACATGTACAAAATCAGGAAGGTTTACTATAGACTCACTTCACTGCAAAATGCTCCAGACAGAATCACTTATTAGATTAAAAAACTATTATTTTACATTTCCATGTTATAATTTTGGCAGCAGTCTCATTTTCGACAACCTTTTCTTTGGCATTCTTTTTTTTCTTTTTTTCTTTTTTTTTTTTTTGGTACTGGGGATTGATTGAATCCAGGGTCTTTTAACCATTGAGCCACATCCCCAACCCTTTTTTATTTTTTATTTTGAGACAGGATCTTACCAAGTTGCTCAGGGCCTTGGTAAATTGCTGAGGCTGGTTTGAACTTGAGATCCTCCTGCCTCAGCCTCACAGATTGCTATGTGTGTCACTGCACCGGATGGCACAGTGTATTCTTGAGGACAACATGTCTGTGATCCTCTGGTCCTGAAGAATTGTGTGGATAAGTGAGGTTCCCTGAAGATGCATGTTCTTCTTTTTTGACCTTACCCACCACTATGCCTATCATTCAAGCAGCTGTTAAGAAATAATAAATTCAAAGTAGAAATCAATAAATAAATGTTATTACTCTCAAAATAATATGCAACAAGGAATTAGGAATAGAAAATTGGTTGAGAGTATAATCAGGGGATCTGTCTTAAAACATTTTGCTTAGCAATCATTGGTTTGGTAGACTGTGGCTTTGGGGGACTGAAAATAAGGCCTTCTCCAGCCACACTTTGCTCTTGCCATTGAAATGTGTGAAACATTGAGCTAAAGGCTATTTTATGTTTTTAAACTATAGGATTTAGAAAAAAGGCCTCTCAAAATATAAAAGCAATGAGAAATAATAGAGAAATTTTCATCTATGCCTTACACATGATTAAAAAACTAAATGGAAAATTGTAAATTCCGTCAGCTGGTATTTGCTGCAAAATTATCCTAAAGCGTTTTGATTAATTCCTTTATTTTATGACTGAGGATGAGTCAAATCATATGTTCTTGTCATCAGACAGGCCAGTCCAGTGTGAGGCTGAGCCACCTAGCCAATTTAGCTAATCCAAAGTATTCTGAGTGTAGATTTTTGCCAAATACTATAAGTGAAAATATCCGGGATAAAGACTATATATAGAACAGACATTTTCCCTCCAAATTCCACAAAACACAATAGATCACTAAAGCAAGAGGAATTTTAAAATCCAATTTGCTCGTCACAAGGGATGGCAAAGCCTGGCAGGATTTGGGGTTCTTTGAGTGTCTTGAGTTATTTCTCAAATACTTTGGGTTCAATAAAATCCAAAATGCATTTTCCCTGAGCTCTTTTCCTCTTAATTTTGAAACCCATATGTAATCTAAAGGAAATGGAACCCATATGTTTCTGATTCATTTACACTTAACTCATCAAAATATTTTTCTAGGAGCTATTTGATGTTGAAGAAGCATTTTGAAAATTTTTAATAAGCTTTTTAACCCCCACCCCCACCCCCACTTTAAAACAGAAGACTATGTTTTGCCAAGGTGAAATAAACCCGCATAACAAAATATTTGGGTTAGGTTCCAAACTCTGAACCACAGAATTGTAGACAGGTTCTCAACGTATCCAGTTTGTCCTTGTGTCCCATTTTCTAGGTCTGATTTAGCATATGAACTTCAGCAGGGCTGGTTATGATGGAAGTGGCAGTCTTGTGACTCAGACACAAAATGAAGAAGATGGATTAAAACACTGAGCTAATGAGGTTGTAATGTTAGTGCAAAAAAAAAAAGATTTTAAGGGTATCTCACATAGGCCTTGATTCAGTTACAGGGGAGAGGATGAGTTGAAACAATTTTTTTTCAGTTGGAATCATAGTTGAGATGACCTGACCACCCTATTTTATTTTGCTATGTAGGCAGGACCCTGCTGCTCCAAGTGTTCCTCACTACAAACTAACATTTCCAAATTCACCATTACTGTTCTTAACTGTAGTGTTTGAAAATTTGGAACTCCATGGATTCATGTGCAAAGCCCACCCCAGTTCTAGAGTAAGTGGCTCTCCCACCTAAACCACCTAAACTTCCCTGGCTCCATGACATGGCCACCACCTCAGGGCCATCAGCACTGGATACCGTTTCTTCATCAAGTGCTGCGTTTGCTCATGAACTGCTCGCTGCCTGCAATTCCATCGTGCACATGCATGGAAGACTATGTTCACCACAGTCTTCTGAGGACTGTGATTTCTCACCTGTGACATTCTTGACACTTTGGACCATGCTGGGTTTTAATCTGGACATCCTAGCTATTGATCCTGTGCTTTGAAAGATTCAGCATCCTTGCCTTCTGTCTCCACTAGATGCCAGTAGCACTGCTGTGACAAATGAAAATGTCATTCTGCCACGGGTCCCAGGGCAGGGGAGGAGAGTTACACCCTGTTATGATCCTCTGCTCTGGAACCTCTGGACACTGGCTCTACAGACAACCCCCAGGTTACCTTAATGGATGTGCAAATTGGTACAGATCTTGAGCTTCCTAATGGCAGGGGGAGGATCATTTTCAAATTTGTACCCAGACCAGTGCCTTTCTTAGAGGTTTATATGATCTCAGCTGTGTGTATTCACTAATTGTTAAATAGAGTCCTGGAGAGAAAAATAACAAAGACACATGACCTAATTACTTTTTTTACACTTTCAAGATGAGCTAGTAACCAAATTTGTACGGAAAAATCTAAGATATGCCCTAGCCCCTGAAAAGCCCCCCCCCCACTCCTCCTTTGCAATGGTACTGTCCAACCGGAGTACTTCAGGTCCTGGTCACCCTGTAGTCACTGCTATATGTCCTTCTTTTACCAATCCCTGTGTAGTACAGGAAAAAGAAGCCTAAAACGTAATTCCTGTCATACAGGAAGCTACAATCCTAATGACTTGGAAAGATCTACAACAGTGTGTAGCTACAGGTGAGAAAGTAAGATGGGCACTGTCTTTGGGTCACCAGAATCATCCAAATAAAACACAGGATAGCCAATTCAACTGGAATTTCAGATAAAAATAGCCAAATACTTTAATTAGTGTAAGGATGGCCCATGCAATATTTAGGATATATGTGTGCCCAAATTAGTCATTGTCTGTCTGTAGTTCAAATTAAATTGATCATGGTGTATTTTACATCATAACCTACAGTGTAGGTAATCCAAGAAGGGGTGAAACAAGGACATGGTGGGAATGGGAAAAGCCCCAGCTTGCTTGCAGAAGTTAGAGATGGCTCATGCTTCAGAGAAGGATGCGTATTAGGAGGTAATTTCAATATGATTGTTGCTGAAGGGTGAAGTTTTATGATAACCACACTTGAATGCCAGACAAATAATAAGACTTGATGCAGAAGAACACAGGAGTTCCCAGACAGTTCCACTGTCTATGGTGTCTCCTGGGCTGTTCTGCCGCTGTGAACTGTCCTCTCAGTGTCTAGGTGCTCTGTCCACATCTACATACGTTTACAGTGGTTGATCACATCCCCCTTTATCTTTATTAAGATATAAGTGGACAAACTAAAATCATGTATATTTATGGTTTATGATGCAATATATTGAGATATGTACATTTTGTGAAATGATTGAATCAAGCTAATTTGCACATTTTATCACCTGTACATTTGTCATTGGTGAGAACATTTAGCCTCCTTTGGCAATTTTTTCAGTATACAATGCATAAAGAAAAGCAATGATACCACTGTCAGTAACCATCTGTAGAGTCAGATGAAGGGGTGGGTGTGCCCTGGAGCAGGGGCCAAACATGGAAGATGAGCCTAAAGCATCTCATGGCATCAGAAAGTGAGCAAGAGCTTATGAAAACAGAGAGAGGTCCAAGAGAGAAGGGAGCCAGCCAGGGCACTCCCCGTGGCCAAAGCTGGAACAATTTGGGCAACAAAACAAATAACATAGTATTAGATTACGATCCAAAGTACGGAATAAACATTCACGATTCCATATTGATGCAAATGATTTACTGAATAAATAAATAAATGAGAGAGAACAGACAATCCTCCTTTGCAGAGGATTTCAAATAAATCATGCAGATACTCCACCCTCAAGAAGACAAGCCTAACTCCTGATGGATCCTCACATTTGGGCTGAGCATAGAAATGTGGCACTTCTAAAGAGTACAGGGTGGGAAGGTGGGGAGGAGTCACCTCATGGTGAAAAAGCTCCAAAAATTCCCAGGGAAGTGAACACAATCAAACTGAGGAGAGACAGGGTGTTCCCTTAATACAAAGGGATGTGCATGATGGTATTTTCCATGACAGGATCATGACCACTAGGAAATCACGGGAAAACTATCAGAAGAACCTTAAAAAACACGTATGTACAAAATAGGTACTCCTTGAAACCTAAGGGTCATCAACAGGGGGAAGTCTGGGAGCATCAGAGTGGAGAGGAGCCTTGGGGATGTGAGGATTAACTGTGATGTAGTGTCTGGGTGGGCTCTAGAAAGGAAAAAAAAAATCAGGAAATCAGAATATAACTTGGACTTTAATTAATAATTGTGTCTCAATGTTTCTTCATTTGTTGTGACAAATGTTTCATACTCATGTAAGATACTAACATCACAGGAAGCAGAGCATGCAGTATTGATAGTTCTCTGTGATCTTGATACCTTTTCTGCATATTCTAAATTAAAATTTGCTTAAGAGAGAGAGATAGAGAGACGGAGGGAGAGACAGAGCGACTAGACAGAGAGATCGGAAGGACACCCTCAGTGTGACTGATGAGGGAAGAAATATGTCAAGACTGAGTGATCGGACTGGTCATGCTCTGCCAAGAGACTTGGTAGGATGATTCTTGATGGCTACTGCCTGGGTTCACCCAGAAGGACATCGCAGTCAGAAAGCCTCAGCAAGAACAGGCATGTTCATCTTCAACTCTTCAAGCAAAAAGAACATTCAGAAACTATTCCAGTCCCAAAGGAAAATCTACAAAATAAAAAGTGGGGCTATTCCAGGACAGGAATGAGTAGCCCAACTGTCCTCCCCCTCCCGCATCAGTCTCTGTGGGAGGGAACAAGCTTGGGTGGAATCGAAGCTCTCCTTACAGTGCATGTCAAAGCCAGGTCCTGGGTTGGTCACCATGGGCAGAACTCCGTAGGATGCTCTCTGTGAATATCTTCATGTTCCCACATTCCAGGATAATGAAATCCGAGCAGGAGCATTTAAGACAATGACAATGATAAAACTAATCATCCAATGGGCTAATCCAATACTTTGTTATTTATTTTGTTCCCCAAATTTTGATAGCTTTGGGCACAGTAAACTTTTTGACTGGCTCCTATCTCCTTGTGGCATATCTCCATTTTTAAAAAAGTACTCCCTTACTTTTTCAAACAATGAGATGCTTCAGGTTCATGTACATTCCCTGCCCCAGCCCTAGAATCAGCCGTTTCTCTAAGGAACCCTAGTTGTGTTTACTGGAGAATATTTAGAAACTACGAGCTGAATGTTGGGTGTGTTTGTTGACACTGGTACCATCACTTCTAGACACTCTTTCTTATACCGCAAGGAAATGCACACATGTATCCTAAGCCATGTACAGGTACAGAGCTGTAATTATTTCTGTACCTACCTTACCTATCTGTATCTATATCAGGCTAAAATTGGTCCATACCAACATCTCCAATTCTAATGCATTTGCAGAAACATCCTGCTACCCTCCTGTCTACAACCGCTCCTGCCTACAACTCCCACCTCCACTGCCAAGGAACCTGATTCCACCATCCATCTTCTCAATGGCTCCATTCTAATGTAATTTATAGAGGCTTCAGAATTGATCCTTTGTCCTCCTGTGAGTAACACTTTAGTAACTCAAGCACAATTTTTAGGCTCACTTTCTTTGCCTTTATTCTCATAGATTCTATTTCCAAATTATATAGACCAATTCCTTTCCCATGATCTTTCCAGTGAAGTTCTTCCACACATCTATACTATGGCTACATCCTTTGGAAATAGTCCCCAGATCCTTGAACACTCAAGTTACTATTTATTACATTTATATGCAATAAGGTTTATTCATTCTATTTTAGAGTTCTACAGAATTTGACAAATGCAGTGTTTCCACCACTCCAGAATTGTGTAGAATAGGGTCAGCACTCCAAGAGGTCCTCTTTGCATCACATAGCTCATATTCTTTGCTGGATTCTCTTATTCTGACACCCTAAGTGGTGGAGTGGTTGCAGGCTCACTGCTTGACTCTCTCTTTTCCTTAGAACTCATTACCTTGTTGACTTCATTTACAGACAACTCTTCAAATGCTATCTATGCTTTGATGACTCCAAATATTATACATCCAGCTTCAGCCTTTCCCATTTTCCTTGGAACTTTGGCTTGCGTGCTCAACCATCAATTCGTATGGATGCTTAACGGATATGCGAAAATTTGCACGTTTAGAATGAAACCCTCCATGGTCCTGCTCCCATCCCACTCCCAAATCCATGAACCCAACAGCTATCTTCTGTCAAGCCTCAATAGCCTTCTAATCGGATTCTGGGTCCACATTTCTTTCCTAGAATCTATTCTATACAGCTGTCAGCATTATCTTTATAAATGCCCAAATCAATAACCATATCCCAGCCTTTCAGAAGCTTCCCATCACACCCAGAGTAAAATAAAATGCCAAATCCATGCCTTAGTCCTCAGGATTCTACACAGTTTGGATGCTGGCTCCTTCTTCAGGCTCACCTTATTTTCTCTTCCCTGCCCAGCATAGATCCTGATAAACAGTGCTCTTTGCTGTGTTTCAAACACACTGAGCGTATTCTCACATCAGAAGGTATGCGCTTGTGTCTCCATAGCCTTAATACTTCTCTTCCTAAAGCTTCATATCACTTTGCTCTCTCTTCACGAGCTCTTGGCACAATTGTGCCAGCTTCAGAGAGGCTTTTCTTAGGAAAGAAAAATCATCACACACCACATCATAATGTTTTACTCCATGAAAGACTGCAGATACGGTGGTGGTCCTTGAGATCATATTGCCATGGGGACTGGTGCGGTGGCTCTGAGGTTACGACGCTTGCCCAGCATGTGCAAGTACACGGGTTCAGACCCCAGCACCCACGTACACAACTAAGTGATAGAGCAATGAAAGCCATGTGAAAAACTCAATAAAAATGGATTCTCACTGTCTCTCTTCCTCTCTCACTGCCCTTCTCTCTTTAAAAAAAAAAAGATCATATTGCTAGGGCTGCAGTGGTAGCTAAGTGTTTACAACACTTGCCGATCATGCCCAAAGACCCGAGTTTGAACCCCAGCACCACGTACACAACTAAATGTCAGAGCAAAGAAGGCCACATGAAACACTCAATAAAAACTGACTCTTTCTCTCTCTCACTTTCCCTCTCTCTTTACAAAAAAAAATCATATGGCCGAGTGACATTGTAGACACCATCTGCGTAAGCGCACCCTGTGACAGTCACACAGCGATGGAATCACATAGTGGCAAGTGGCACATACATGCATATACGTGTTTATGTGAGAAAGATACAAGGAGAGTACAGGTAAGGTTTTCAGAGGAGACATTGTCCACCTTATCGGCTATTGAACTCCCCATTCTTAGAAATTCAGAGGGATTTTTCCATATTTGAATTGGTTCATTATAGTGGTTGCTACATCTTCATATATGTGCACAGTATAACAATATAATTTGGCAATATCATTCTGAAATATCTCCCCTTGCCCTCCCTTCCTTCCTCCCTGGTCCCCTTCCTCTACTCTACTATCTCCCTTTGATTTGTATGAGATTCCCACCCCCCACCTTTTTTTCCTTTTCTTATCTAATTTCCACATAGGAGAGAAACTATTTGACTCTTGACCGTCTGAGTTTGGCTTATTTTGCTTAATATAATCTTAAGCTCCATCTACTATCCTACAAATGCCATAACTTCATTTTTCTTTATGGCTGAATGATATATATATATATATGTATATATATATCATTCACATATATATGATACATATGTATATATCATTCACATACATATGGTATATACGTAGATATCATTCATATATATGATATCTATGTATATATCATTCATATATATGATATCTATATATATATCATTCATATATATGATATCTATATCATATGTATCATTTGTATTTATGATATATATATCATATAAATCATTCATATATAATATATATCATATATATACCACATTTTCTTTATCCAGTCATCCATTAATAGACACCCAGATTGAGCCCATAGTTCAGTATTGTGAATCATGCTGCTATAAACATGAGTCCAATTCTTTAGGATAAATACCAAGGAGTGGTATAGCTGGATCATATGGTAGTTCCATTCCCAGTCTTTTGAGGAAACTTCATGCTGATTTCCATAATGTTTGTGCTAGTTTGCAATCCCACCAACAGTGTACAAGTGTTCCTTTCTCTCCACCTTCTCTCCAGCATTTATTGTTGTTTGTGTTCTTGATAACTGCCATTCTGACCGGTGTGAGATAGAATCTCAGTGTAGGATTTGATTTGCATTTCCTTAATTGCTAATAATGTTTGTTGTCCATTTACATTTCTTATTTTGGGAAATGTCTGTTTAGTTCATGTGTCTATTTAGTAATTGGGTTGTTTGGGTTGGTGTTAAGTGTTTTGAGTTCCTTACTTATTCTCAATATCCATCCTCTGTCAAAAAAGTAGGTAACAAAGGTTTTCTTCACAGGAATTTGTTTTGACAGTTTTAAACTTTGCTGTCATTCGCAATCCATGAGTGAAGTGTGAACTTACACAATGCTTTTGTAAATATTGACCAGTCCATTTTACCTGGCTATGCGACCTGACTTTTCAGTGAGCTCCACTGTAAGGAGCTCCCCAATGAGGTTGACGACTGTTCTCTGTCCGCTCTCCTAACTTGTTTGCTCAGTCTTTCCTCCAGACTGGAGATGATCTCACCCCTATCAGGAATCAGTCCATCATCTCTTTAGAAGCCAGTTGTGGGCTTATAAACTGCCCCCATGCTTACTGTTCTGAATTCTCACAGTAACACTTGTTGGAAGCAATACCTCAACTATTAGCTTTTATTTTATTATTTTATTTTAGCATCTCTTCCTGGTTTCATGGGCACAATTTTTATCTCTGTAACTAAACTATAATATTCTTAACCACAAAGAGAGCTTATAAAAATATTTTTATATCTCCCTTGGTGCCTTCCATGCTTCTGGGCATATAGCAAATGATCAAGACATACTTTTTGGTTTTAATTGAATTAGCATCCAGGGAAAACAATTTGGAAAATAGTGTATAATTCATATCAAATGTTTGAAAGTTTCTGAAAGAAATCTGTAGGAAAGCTGGCGTCAAAGATTAACTCTTCTTACTTAGAAATTTTCTTGTAAGTCAGAGCATAAACAGTTTCCAAGGATCTTTATAAGAAGAACATTTAAAGTCATGGTACACTGATGACCCTCATCAATTAAAATGATCATCACAAGATGTTACTGTGCTGAGAACCAATTGTATACTGGGCATTGTGTGAAGTAGTTTTCAATTTATGGTCACTTTTTACCCATAAATTTGATAAATACTACAATTTTCTTTTTTTTTTCCTCTATGTACTAGGGATTTAACTCAGAAATGCTTAACCACTGAGCAACATCCTCAACCCTTTTATTTTATTTTTTTTTACTTCTAAGCAAGGTCTCACTAAGTTGCTGAGGCTGGCTCTGAATTTGTGATCCTCCTGTCTCGGCCTCCTGCTGGGATCACAGGTGTGCACCACTGTGCCCAGATCATTTTTCTTTTAAATAGAGGCACACAGCTGAGAAATAATTACATTGTATTAAGACTTAGGTTGATCTGATTCTAAAACCCACCTTTGGCACCACTGGACTTTTCCCCATGTTCTGGAATGCACGATCCTAGGAAAATACAAGGTACCCTACGTCCTCCATGTAAGTCAACTGAAAACTGCAGGAAAATTCTGGGGTCAGCTGAGGGGGCTTCCTCTTTATTCATCCAAGATTCCATCCGTGCCTTCTTTTATTTTAATTATCTTGCTGTGTTTCAAAAGAATTTTACTTAGAGCATGGTGATTTCTCTATCCTTCTCTTCCCTTCCTCCTCCTCTTCCTCCTCTTCTTCCTCCTCCTCCTCCTCTCTTTTCCTCCTTTCCTCCTCTTCTTCCTCCTCCTCCTCCTCTTCCTCCTCCTCCTCCTCTCTTTCCCTCCTTTCCTCCTCTTCTTCCTCCTCCTCCTCCTCCTCTTTCTCCTCCTCCTTCTCCTCTTCCTCCTCCTTCTTCTTCTTTCTCTCTCTTCTTGCTATTATGCTTCCCCATCATTCCCTTCCCTCACTGACTGTGGTACTTTACCAACTGCTCTGGTTACCGTCAAATTTTCCTTATTCTATATACCCACATACCATGTAAAGAACAGTCACATAAAGAATCAATTTCCACAGTGCATTCCCTTGTTAAAAATAATCCTCATCGAACTCCAGTGACCGCTGGTGAAGATTCAGCATTATCAGATTCATCTGGGCTTCTACGTTGGCCGTATTCCTCTGGAGCATGTTTTTAAGGAGGTGCTCATATTTGATTACGGTCCACTTTTTAGTTTTCCAGTTAATTCGGAACACTGTCTTAACTTAGTAGATGCTCAATAAATATTTGCTAACTGGACAAATGCCAGACTACAAAATCTAGAATTCAGTCCTCATCTCCTTCTGTTCACTAAACAGCCGCTGCATAGATGACCGAACCCACAAGCCTCTGGCCTGCATAGGAGAGAAATTATGCCATTGTGAACGTTCTGATTGTACGAAAAAAGACAATTTCAATTTCAAATTCAAATCCGTGAAGATTTTTTAAGTTAATCAATTTTTCTGCAGAGCAGAGTGAAAATGACATTTAATATTCTGCCATCTCTTTGGTGTACACTCTCATTCTCTTCCTGGATCCTCCCCATTGAAAACTACGCAGTCTGAAAAGGGAGAAAATTTAACCTCAGAAAAGAAGGTTCTGGAGCTTTCAGACATTCCCAGTTTTAAATAACATTCAAAGGCAAATACTCAAACGTAAGAATTTGTTTCCACACAATGAAGATAAACTCGCTGACATGTGCTTTTGTGCAGGGAATGAGAATATTCAGTGTTGGAACATTCTACCATGATCGTAAGTGTAAGCATTTGGTATTCCATTTAGCCCCAAATAAAATTCAAATTTGCAACACTTCATTTAGCAGAATATTAATCCCCTAAGACAGGAAAGGAGAGCTAGTGTGAGAAAAACTTTTCAGGGTGGATCGGGTTCAAATCACACATGTACCCGTATCCGTGCGGATGGGACAGCTACAGATGGTCGCAGAAGTCCTGGGCCCTACGCTGAGGAGTTTATCTGTGTTTTGACCACTGACCCACTTGCTCAGAACACAGTAGGGCACTTTGCAATGAGTAATTATTGAGTCAAATAGTCGCTCCATGCCTCCAACACCACTCTTTTCAGAATCATGCTGGGGAAAAGAAAAAAAAAAGCAGCAAATATGTAAATTGGAACTGATTAGGGGATTAAGTTTCACCAAAAAAAAAAAAAAAATTAAAAATTGGAATAAAAACAGCCTGCAAATCCCTCTAAGCCAGGCCCTGTCTCTGAATTACAACACCAGCGCCTGTCGGCTGTGATAATTTCACTTCATTAAGTTCCAGATATAAATAGAGAGCCCTTTTTTCCGTGCCCCACTTTAAATAAGCATGGATGGAAAACACAGGAGGTATTGATCCACTCAGATGTTTGTGATTGGGTCTTTGGTCTTGCTTCATTGTTGCAACAGAAACTTTCAAACACCTATACCAGGGAGCCAGGGACACTTCACCTCTGTGGAACCCACTTTAAAGTTATTATTTCCACTGCCAAAAATTATTCAAAGAACAAAGCTCATCAATCACTGGACATACTGAAATGCAAAACAGACGTGTGTACACTGCACATAAATACAGAGAATAATGAGAAAACTTGATTAAAAAGCCTCACTTCAGCAAGAGTGGCAGATCACTTTATACAGTGTGATAACAGAAAGCACTTTACTTTTCCTGGTTATTAAGGAGTTCATATTCAAAAACATTATTCCCCCAAATCACAGGGTTCTATTTTGTAGGTTTTTCAGAAAACATGTAAGCCAGGTTTTACAAATCAACTACATCTTTATGTCCCCCCCACAAGTTTTGAAGAATAAAGTTTATTACATAGAATATCACTAATTCTAAACTCAACATAAGGCTCTGACAAAAAACAGGCACTTAAATTTGGAGAAAAATAAAAAGGTTTTTCTTTTTGCTTAAGGCTGGGGTTGGCAAACTCTCTGCTTAAGAGGCAAAATAAAAAAAATATTATATTGGTATTTCTATAACCATTTAAAATATCACCCTTTAAAAACGTAGAAGCTATTCATAGCTCACAGACCTTAGAAAAACAGGTGGTGAGCTGGATTTGGCTAATAAACCAGTTTGCCCACCCTGGAATAAGATATATGAAGATATTACACTTCACCATTTTATTTGTTGTTTATTATTTTTCTCTAGGTTAAATGTAACCACTGATCAGCTTTTAATGGAATTCAGCTTTAACCCTCTATTTCAGAAGACTCAGAGTCTGAAGATTTTTAAGATTCAGATTTTAAGTCAGGAGAGAATATGACTCCATGAAGTCTTAAGAGATTGGGTCCACAGAAAAAAATGACTTGGTCTACCTTGTACCAACAAACTTTTTAGTAGGAACCTACCCCCATGATAACCAATGTACTCTCACGATAACTAACCTCTCTCTTGATAACTTACCCACTCCTTGGGTAATGACATTAATTCTTTCATGAAAGCTGAGCCTCAGGGGTCAACCCAGTCTACGGGTCTCAGCTCCCATAACTGTTGCTCGGGGACATCACCAGCATGGGACTTTTCAGGGACACTCTCAGACCATAGCACCCAATTGATAAGTTCATGTCATTTTCTTATCAGCGTACATAGTCTCTTTTTATGGTTTTGAACCTATTTAACAATAGGTTCAAATAATAATAATAGGCTAAATAATAATAATAATAATAATAATTTGGTGGCCTATCATTGGATTTACCCCTGAATTTGGTAAAAATGACCAACTACATCTTTAACCACTGTCACTTTGTAGGCCAGCATTGACTGGTGGCAATGTCATGCAAGCCACGTATATGAATGCAAATACTCTAGAAGCCCTATTCAAAAGTAAAATAAAAGTGAAATCAACTCCAATATTACATATTATTTTCCAACATATTATTATTTCAACATGTAATTGATACAGAAATTAATAAGGTATTTTACATTTTTGTACTGATTCTTTAAAATACTGTGTGTATTTTATACTTACAGCACATGTCCATTTAGATGTTAAATCTCTTTGAACATACTTGATTTGTATTTTCAGTCCATAAAATATACTGATGAAAAATATATTCACATACCCAAGCTCTTCCAAGCATACTTGAGTTTTCCAATAACTGAATCAAGAACTACTCATTATATTTTAAATAGTCAAAATTAAATAAATTTTAAAGTTCAGTCCTCTCAATACATTGGAGACCATTGATATGTTGAACACAGGGGCTCAGGGGCCACCTGTGTTTTAATGTCCACCATACTGGACAATGCAGATCTAGATTACAGCTTTGGGTCCTTGGATGTGTATCAGAATCACCTTTCAAGTTTATTTAAAAAATCAAGAGTAGTGATGAAGAAAACATCTGAAGTGTTGAGCAGTCCCTATGTTTCAGCTTTATCTATTGTTGATATCATGTTTTTTATGGATAAGAAAATGAAGCACAAAGGGGTTAAGGAATTAGCCTAGGATTTCATAATTAAAATGTAGCAGAGGCCAAACCCTGTGACCTTAAATGCTCTGCTACACAAAGGACAACGCTGTTCTTCATGGAGTCCGAAGGTTCTAGCAACCCTGAGAAGCAATGGTTGATGGAATCCTGTGTGGTTCTGATACCAGTATTTCCATGTGATCCATGAGTGATAGCCCTGCCCATCGCCATTCAACCCAATATCACTGTCTGGTTTCTTCAAAATTGAACAGTGGGAACTGAATTTTGATTTAATTTATGCAACCATTCTTTAAAAATCTTTGTTGAGGATTTAATCATGTTTCTAAAACAAAAACCCTTTTAGATCTTGCTCTATCTTTGTTGAAATAATACTATAGATGCAAAGTCCAGTTGGTTTTGTTGTGTTCAGTGAGTTTTTTTATATCTTTATTTATTTTTATTCAGAATTTTTTGTTGAACAATCAAACAAGCTTCTAATGAAATAATATAATATGTATATAAATTCTGAAAATTAGATTTACCCCCAAGAGCCCCCTGAAATTACCAACCTTTATCCCTCCCCACCCCTCCTTCCCAATACATCTCTACATAGCCTTAGGTTGCATGACATTACACCTTATCAGGATTTAACACATGATAATAGACCTCCTTTCTCAATGGCCATGGTCTAGCTCCAGCCTCCACAGATAAGTGAAGACATCTGACCCTTGGTTCTCTGGGTTATGCTTATTTCACTCAGCATAATTTCTTTCATAGCCATCCATTTACCTTCAAAGGCTGCAATAACATTGTTTCTATTTGCTGAGTAAAACTCCATGGTATATATCTCCCACAGTTTTTGGATCCATTCATCCAGTGAGGGTCATCTGGATTGGTTCCATAATTTAACTATTGTAGATTGAGCTGCTATGAACATTGATTTTGGTGTATCACTGTAGTGTGCTGATTCTGAATCCCCTGGAAAGATACCCAGGAGAGGAATAGCAGGATCATATGGTGGGCTCATCCCTAGTTTTTTGAGGATTCTCCATACTGCTTTCCAGAGGGGCTGTAACGGTCTGCAGGAAATAATCAAAAGAGTCCAGAAGTTTCCTACAGAATTGGAGAGTATCATGGGCTGTGATTCCTCTGACAAGGGCCTCATATCCAGAATCTATAAAATCCTCAAAAATTGCAACTACAAAAACTCAAACAACCCAATCAATAATTGGGCCAAAGAGCTAAATGGAAACTTCTCAACAGAGGACATTGATCAAGCTAACGAATACATGAGAAGTGCTCTAAATCACTAGCAATCAGAGAAGTGCAAATGAAAACTACATTAAGATATCACCTCATGCCAGTCAGTGAGATTTTTTTAATAACACAGTTTTTATCATCAATTTCATACATTTAGGAACAGAATGCTCCTTGACTCGTCCACAGATTGCATCTTGAAGGCATGTAGTTGGAAGGTGGGCTCGGGAAACACACAGAGCTTTTTAAGAATAATTCTTGGGTACAGTGGGTTGTAGCAACTCTGCATGTTCTCTTGAAGCCTGGGAACTGAGAACACAGCTCTCATTTGTTCACCCCTACTGGAGAGTGTGCGCGTTTCCACAGAGACAGGTAAACCTTTCCTTTCCCACCTTACGAGCACAGGCTTTTCTACCAAGCCTGATTTCCATCTCTTCGCCCAAGAGTTTGGTAAGATTGGGAAGTTTGATCCCAGGGTCTGGCACGGCTCCAGACAGAACAATAAAAAACAAATGACATAAGCCATCAGGAAAAGAGGTTAACACCAGCAGGAGGCGTGAAGGTGGAGAGTTGAAATACGGCTGCCACTGCACATCTGAAGAGTCCAGAGCATGCGTGACTGGAAGGGCGCATCTTGATGAACAGGTGTGTTCCCAGTGTAGACATCCACACCTGTGATGCTACCAGGGAGTGTAGCCCCGTGGTGTTCCCAGACCTTTGTATATAATTCCCCAATTTTACTATTTCAAGTGGTTGCCTACTCAGTTTCTTATCGCTGACTTTGTTGATTCCTTAGCAACCATTCATTAAGTGCATGTGACAGGCAGATCATAGTAGACCACAGGATAGAGTAGAGAGCAGAAGGAAATCCAAAATTGTTTTGGATATGAACCTTACTATGTGTCTAGAAAGAACCACTGTGCGAGACCAATAAGTGCTGGGGACTTCCAAAGCACTGTGCCGAAAATTGGTATGGGCTTACGTGTCATCGAGAAATCCATTTAAAAGAAAAAAAGCATTGTGGATAGGGCTTTTATTCTACTTTTATTCCACTGAAAAAGAGAAATTGAATTTTGAAATTCATTTACATCCAATGGAGGACTTCCAGAACTTAGACTCCAAACACTGGAAATGTTCAGCAGTCTGACGAGCAGGCATGAGGATCTTCCGTGCTAAGTGACGCGGCACAGGATCTGAACTACCAGATCCAGGTTCTTTCTAAGCTGCATCAACAGGACAAGCCTCTAAGCACCTGCTCAGAGCTATTTACCAGACTGAGCCACCACAAGGGAAGGAAAGTGGAGAATCTCCCGGGGCTCATAGGTAATTGTCTGTATATATTTTTTTCCAGATAGGTATAATATATTGATTGTTAAATTATTCAGAACGTAAAGAATCAAAAACTAATTGTTAATGACTGCTTCATTTAACACAGCTCTATTAAGCCTTCTGAGTAAGACCCAAGTTCATATTTCACTCAATGTCATTAAAATTTAGGAAGCACAGTAAAGCATCTATCCCCACCCCTTCCTTTCTCTTCCCTCTCCTTTGGTCTACAAGATAATTGTTCATTTGTGGGCTTGGAGACTATAATTAAAGGAACATGGAAATTAATCTGCTCAGGAGAAAGATCTCATTAAGTTTCTAAGAATTTTATGAAATGTTCTACTTTTCTGTCAATAGAACTTCAGGAAACATCGAGAAAAGGCAGATTTTATGTGCCCCATCACTTATATTTTACAACTAAACTAGGCTTACTGCTCAGGACTAGTACAGAAACACATGTACATTAGGGGATGGTAGGTAGGAAACAGGCGATTGTTATTATTATTTTTTTACTCCCATCTCCTGTTTGTTAAGAGTTCCAACAACAGGAGTTTGTTAGCACTCCCTGGTTTGTGTATGATTCACAATGGCAAACCATATTCTCCAGACTTCTCACCGTGCACAGAGATCAAAGCTTAGCTGATCTGCAGATAGCTGGTTCTATAAGACTAGAGGGGGGAGGGGATGGGGGATAGGAGGTAGGGATCTAGGGAGACATTCAATAATGTAGCATACTCTTTACCCCCCTGATAATCCAAATAATACTTGTGCAATAATGTAATCTGGAAAATTCAAATTTTAAGTATTTGTATTGCTTATAGGGGTGAAATATAGAAGAGTCAAGAGACTGGGGTGTGGGCAATGTGAGGGTAATTCTGGTTTAAGAACAAATTCACATCATATTGTTACTTTATATGCATTTATGATTGTACAATAACTCAAATCCTTAATTAAAATATTTTTCAAATGCAAAAAAAAAAAAAAAAAAGACTGGATTCCAGTGATGGGCTGAGGGGACACGTGTCTGGTAATAAGAGGAACTTCAATACTCACATCCATCCACATCAACAAGCGCAGTGAAGGTTTACCAGGGCAGGAACCAAGTCTCGCTCATCTTTGTGATGAGTGTCTACCCTGCCTTGCGTGGACAAGTGTTCGAAACACATTTATTCGGTTGCATTGAACTGGTAACTCTGAGAAGTTGGAAAAGGGCTGAGCTTGCTTACTACTCTTCTTAGCTATGCAGACAAGTCATTTGGACATTTTTTAACCTCACTTGTTAATTTATTCATGCATTGCTGATTCTTGAAAACTATGTAATAGGGTTTGCCCTGGTGGAGATGGAGGTTCAGCTTCTCTCCTCATAAAACCCTAGGCCTGCTTCTTCCTCTTTGGGTTATGGGACAAAAATCAAGCTCCATTTCTAGAAAAGAAACAAAGGCCCCAGGATACCTTTTAAGATAGATTTCTGCTGACAGATATATTTCAGTAGGTTTTCGAAGTGTGACAGGATTCACTTATGAGATATTGAATTCTATGTCTTCTTCTTGTAGCCAACTTGGAAGGATAAAAAAAAGTAATTGCTTAATGTTTTCTCCCCATGGGTTTGAAGGCCAGGCTCCTTGTTTCTATTTGATTATCCTGATCACTCATGGCTATTTTAACAGGCATTGGTTCCAGATGTGAGTAGACACCTCGAACACATTGCCAGGTCCAGATTCTATTGGGAATCCAGGACACCTGGTTCAATCTGAGTGAGTCCCTGAGAGGGGCAGGAGGCTTGTGCTGAGGCTTGTGCAGACCCCGAAGAGGGGAGGGCGAGATGACAAGCTGTGTGTGGCAGGGGTGTGTGCACTGCATTCCTGCTCTACCGCATCGTGGAAGAGGTAAGAGATGTGATGTAGCTGCCTCCAGTGCTGGGGATGCTGGGACCAAGGACCACAGGCTTTGGTGTTCTTCCCCTAGGATTTCCAAGGAGGAGCTCAAAGTGTTGGTCCTTCCCTGTAGCTATGTGTGACTCTGGGGCTCTTCCACAGTAGAGAGGTAGTAGGGGGTTCATCTACGGTGGCCGATGCCATTTGCTTTGCATCCTGTCCAGAGAAGCTTGAGAGACACATGATTTTACATGGAAAGTCACAAAAGCAACTTCTGGCACCAGAGGACTGCCGAGAAAACTCCAGGGTTTGTGCGTCAGAGTTGGAGCATGGACTCCACTTTGATCCTGCATCAGTTTATCACAGTCCTGTTTTCCTTCATCATCTTCCTAAGGTGATGCTCATCTGCCAATCATTCTCCTAAAATAGTGGTGATTCGAGGTACCTCTGTGACATCAATAACCAGAAAGTGACCTCTTTCTCGTAGTGTCCATTTGTTAATTTCCCATGCGTCTTCCCTCTAATTATGACCAGTGCTGCCGTCCCATCATTATTGTGCCTGGTAAAGTTTCTTGCATACATCATCATTCAACAGCTGTTTAATAAATGCAGAATAAATCCATTTATGAAACCAATTAATAACAGAAAAGGGAAACACGTTTCAACATCTGTTGGGGGGGAATCAACTCCGCTTAGCAGCAACTTTACCTCCAAGAACGTCCCATGTTCCTTTCTTCTTTTTCAAATGGGGAAACCCAGTGAATATTCAAACCTTGAAGTGGACTCGCACACTTAATTTCTAGAAAGAGAAAGAAGTGAAAATAATGAAAAAATAGGAGTAAGGAGAAAATAGTAGGCTGAGTGAGGAGTGGGCTTAACACCTGGGAGATGTGGGAGTTAGAATTCGCCACCCAAATGGGCTAACAACAGCAACAGTTGCTTTCTTGACCCCTCAATAGATGAAGACCTGTTTTAAAATTTTTGTCAAAATAATTCTATCTTGACAGCAAGCCTTGAAGGTAGATAAAGTTATCCCCACTGGGCAGGTGGAAACACTAAGGCTCCAGGAAGCTGGGGATCTTATCCATGCCTGTACCACTAATAAGACTTGGCGTTAGAGTAATTGAACCCACACTCCCAACACACACTAAGCACCCTTTCTACAGAGCGGAACTCTTGATGGTCACTTTACCTATGCCCTTGTGTTTCGTGATCACAATCATGTTGCGAAATGGTTTTCTCGATCTCGTTACAGTGAAGGGGGATACTGAGGCTCCTAAAAAGGATTCAAGTTACCCGTGATTCTCAGCTTGTGGGTGGCACATTTGAATTTGCCCAGAGGCTGTCTGAAGTGCAAGCGCCCCTTCTTCACTCTACCACAGTGCCTCTCCATAAAAGGGTGACGAAACAGCTTCCACTCTGTCTGCAGTTTATGGAGACAGCTAAAGATTCCCGCTGTTGCAACCCGAGTTCACAGCCTTTTATGTCAGAGTGAGGAAATTGTTGGGAATTTTGCTCTTGATGACCCTCCATTTCCAGATTTCCCTTTCTTTGTACAGTACCACATATCAACCTCCTTAAGTACCTTGCATCCATCCATGCAGACTTTTGATTTATTTTTGACATGAAAGGTTAAAATGAATCACTGATAAGTTCGATATGCAAGCATTTATATCACAGTCATGTGTTAGAAAAATAAAATGAAATCCTTATTTAGACCAATACTAATCTAGAAGCTAGGACTTGAGAATAAAATATTCATTTCAGACAAGATTTTTAAATTTTAAAATATTAAATTTGTAACCATGTGAATTTGCACATTTATTTATTACCATTGTACATTCAAGTTTGCTGTCCTTAAAAACAAATGTGATAAATGGTTTCGTTATTTCAGTTTAGAAATAGGCAGCTATAGAAATCACATTTTAATATATTCCAGATTAGTCTGCATGTTATATTTATAATAAGGACTTGTTTCCAACATTAGTTGGCAGATCACTCATATGAACAATTATCCAAATAGCTATTAGGATATGATCGCACTCATTTCCAGGCAAAGCAAGGGTGCCAGAACTAAGCCTGGCTGCTGGTTAGATTTTGGTTTGACTTTTGGAGAAAGCCACAAGAATTTGTCAGTCATCTTGGCTGTAAGGGAGTCTCCCTGTCTTGAGGCTAGTCTCCTTCCTACTTGAAAATAGAGGCAAATGTGTTTCTCCTTTGTTTTATTTTTATAGTTTTATATGATCTAGAAAAAAATAAGTAGAGAAACAGCGGTAGTGAGGAAAGGTAGAATTTTGCACCACACAGGAACATAGCATAAAACACCAAGAGAATGGTGAAATGAAGTCTTGACTCCATGGTCCTCTGGAGAAGCATGCATGCAAGAAAACTAGCACTGGAGCCATGCAAACTTGGTTCTCAGAGCTCTATCTCCGCAGAGGTCCATGCTTAGTGTAATTTGTGGAATGGAAGCCAAAACGAAATGGTGTTTACAAAAATGGAGAGTCAGACTTTGTTCCTGTTGCCCATTCATTATGCTTTTGCATAGTTTGGCACCTGAGGACCCTGATAGTTAATCTGGTCCAACACTTTAACCCAAGAACAGTGACTCCCTTAGACTAGGTGAAGAAAAGCTCTCTTTGTGCTCAGATCTATGGCTGGTGGAAAGATTATTTGGAAAGACCATGTGCTTCATGGGAGTGGGGTGATCCCTCCCACAGCTGCAAAAGATGGTGGTTTAGGACAGGTCTCAGATTCCACTCCTCGACCACCAAAACCACTGTCCCTGCCACAGCTGGAAAGGTCACTATTCTTCAGATTTGGGGAAGTGGAAGGTCTGAAAGGACAGAGCAAACACAACATTTTTCTTTTAATTTGAGGTTATTAAAGTTCATCTTGCTAAAGACCTCTCCAATACCCATTTAATAGGTTGAGTCAGGAAAGGTTAGCAATCTGAAAGACTTATTTTTAACAGAAATAAAATGCCATAAATTCAGAGATGGGTTGTTTCACCTTTGATTTTTATTTATTTATTTTTACCTAATGTAATAGATGAGAATGGTTTGCTTTGTATAGACTCTAAGGATCTCCTGTAATCATCTAATGAGGATTTTGCTTATAATAATTATTATCAAAACTAAACTATGTAAAATGGTGCTTATCAATAAGTGGATTTTATGTTCTTTTTTTAGTGATTTATATGAATGCCATACCTATGTTGGCACTGGAATTTAAAGTGTCAATAAAAGGAAGTGCAGGGATCATTGTTATAGCTATTGTGTAGCCCTTGATAAAGTCAGATGCAAATTCAAAACACTATTGAACTCTTATCATATAGCAATGTTCTACATTCTTAGAACACGTGGAAGGATTCTGGGGTGATAATTGTCTCCGAAGTCCTCATCTCTGTGTGAAGAGATAGTTAAAGCCAAGGGGTTTCTTTACAGATTATTGGAAAACTGGAATAAAAGATGTTGAAAACATAAATGACCAGGTAAAAATATTAACTTTTAGAAAACAAAAGTCATGTGATGGATATACTTTGAACAAAAATATATTGAAGTATTTGTTTCCTTCTTTCTCTTTGCTTTCCAAACAACATTATGTTTTCAGCAATTTCATTTTTCTTTCAAACAAATATAAAATACACCTACTAAGATATTTCTAAATAAAAGATCAAAGAGGGTTCTAATATTAGCAAAAAATAGATTTTCTGGACAAATTTATCTTTTTTAGAAACAAAGATCTTACTAAAAATCTCCATTGTTGTAGGAAAGTTGCCTTAAGACACAGTAAGACCTGATAGGTCCCTAAGCCCTAACTTTTTATGGGATCAAATCAGAAGTTCTCAATAACAGTAGATCACATTTCTCTGGAAGATTTTTTTTCTTTCCCAAATCCCAGCTTTGGCCTGGCATTATCTGAATGTGTACTGTCAAGTGGAGGAAAAGCATTGGATCCTGCCTGCCACAGATTACATTCTCCATTGCCTTCTAAAATGTATCTAAGGAAGAGGAAACCCATGTGACTCTCAAGGTCAGGGATATAACCAGCTATAAAATGAATACACCCTCCTGTTTTATATAAATTCTAATCAAAATCTGCAATTGCCTGGAGTCGAATGATATTTTGCCTGGACTTTCCTTCCCTTCTCTTAACTGCTGCTGAAATTAGACTTGGAAGCCAGAGGGAAAAGATTGATACTGTTGGTCATTGGGGTTTGCATTTGACATTCCTCAAATAATGGGATGTAATATGGTTATGCAGAAAACAGATTGATTTTTTTTCACAATTTTCCCACGAGGTAATGGGGAACAGACTGGAGGAAATTCCAAGGTTTCATTGAGGGAACTATTTGTAACACAACTGAAGAGGAAAACAAACTCAAACCATCCTTTTGTGCAATTTTCCCTTCAATATTTTTAAGTAGGAAATTTGCTAACCAATTTGTTTTCATTCCTGCAAGTTTCAAGAATTCAGGAATATGTTCAGTTTTGCAGAAAGATCTCAGAAAATCGACCAGTTGGGTGAATCACAGATGATAACAGTTAAAATAATGATGATAGTAATGGAATTTACATAATGATTTTCTCCTAAGGATTTAAGATATATATCATAGCATATATTCCTTTGCCACCAAACTCCTCTCTTATTCTGCCTCCCTACATACTGGCAGAAACTAAAATATAATATCACTGAATTTCTGCTATTGAAGTGAGGCCAGATTTCCTAGGGCCTAAATTCAGTATCACACAAGTGGTAATGGCAGTGCCAAATCCCCCTCATTGCAACTTTTGAAGACTTTTATTAATGCAAAAGAAAAAAACCAATTTACACATTAATTTAGTTTCCTGTGTCTTCACAGGATGCTGGTCTCCTCTCTTGTTTAAGATCATCAGCTTGACTCCGAAATGATATCTTTGATTGTGTTTTGATGAAGTTACATTAATTTTCTAAGCCTAGACAATGGGTCTAAGGTTTACATAGAACAAAACTTTTGCTAGACTTTATAGTTAGTTCACAGAAAATTTGCCCTCACCTGAGAATGCAATTGAAAGTATTCATTCTAAATTCCGTGTATCTATAGCAACAATGTCACTAGAGCCATCAACTGGAATTAATGAGTTTGCTTTCTTTATTTTAATTAATAAACTTTATCTCGCTTTCCCCCACTAAACATCTCTGTGCCTCTTACTCCTGGTACAAGGAGAGAATTCTTTCTCATTGCCCCAAATCTCTAGGGCCTAGCAACATAGCACCGGGAAGTCTCAATAAAGAGGTAGCTGTAAACTTAGTGTGTAAACATGGTTCTGGGCTGCACACAATTTCCAGTCTCTGCCTGCTGGTCCTCACTACAGACCCTGTAAAGGCTGAGTCCTCAGGAGAAACAAACAGCACAGGTCGCTGGTTCCTGTGTAGACATTGCCCCATTCCCTCTCTCAAATTGTGAGATTATTTGATGCTTGAATCCCATTTCAATATCCTTTTTCCCTCCAGTTGCTTGCTTCATCTTTTCCTCAGGCATGAAAAAGTCATCACATTGTAATCTGGAGAGAATTCCAAACATTTCTACAACAAGGTGCATCCAGGTACCTGGAAGACAGTGGAAGGTCCAAATGGCTTATTTACAAGTCTGTGATAACTGTCAACAGTGGAAGCCACATAGATACACTGTTGAAAAAGCATCGGCCGAGCTGTGAGCCTTCTTGACATGGGTGTGAGAAGACAATGTCTTGGATCACCTAGGCAAGTTTGAAGGTAGCCCTCTTTTTCCTAATTTTTTTTTACTAGAAATTGAACCCAGGGGGAACTTAACCATAACATCCCCAGCCCCTTTTAATTTTTTATTTTGAGACAGGGTCTCCCTAAATTGCTCAGGGCCTCGCTGAGTTGCTGAGGCTGGCTTTGAACTTGCAAACCTCTTGCTTCAGCCTCCAGAGTCTCTGGGATTATAGGCGTGTGTCACCAAGCCTGGCGGTAGTCCTCTTTTTCCTATCTGCTCATTCCTGCACCATCTTATGGGTGAAGTTGTTGTGGATATCTCTGTGTAGAATCTTCTGCTTCTGCTGAGGACTCTTCCGTCTCCTCTCTGTCTGGACAACATGTAATTTGGATTACATTTTCTCATGGGCCTGCACTTAGCCAGCTTTCATGGTAGCTGTCTATCTTGGCAATCAATTGAAATGTACGACTCCAACTGTGTTTTTTCCATAGGCACTGCTGTTGTAAATTGAGCTTCCCAGGGAAAGCAAAAGATTCCTGTTAAACTAGGAAATCACCAATGGACCGAAATTTCAACCATAAAAGAGTTCAGCATAGAAGAAATAATGCTGAAGGTGGAATAGTCTTCCATTTGGAGTCTTTAAAATCATACCATGTAGAATTGATGTCTGTATCCAACTATTAGTCATAGCACAAGTGCTGTCCCCAAAGTGCCTGTCTTCTAACGGTTGACTTCAATAAGTTGCTTGGAGGCTGGAATCTTTGAAGGAAATGCACTGTTAGTGCTGAGACCGCTGTGTAGATCATTCCTGATAGCATTAGAAGATGAACGTCTGAAAGGGTACTGGACTTAGACGATCTCTTCTGCGTGGAAAACTTGCCCCAACATATCATTCTCAGAACAGACATGGATTCTGGAGCTTTCCTTTTGCTTTTCTGGCAAGTCAGCCAAGTGGAGTCCATTATTTCATAGTAAAATAAACCTTTCTCTTTTTTTTTCTGTTCCACGGGAAATTGCTCAGTGCGTAGGTGAAACGTGTCACCCGCACATTTCCACAAGATTGCTTCCCTTTTTAATTGTGGATCCTGCTGTGTTTAATGATGATCAAAAGTTACAGAAGCCTGGTTTTCATTTCTCTTCTTTTGTTACTTCCTCATCTCCAATTTCATTTGCTTCCTTTCTCCCTTTCTTGTCCGATCAAGGCCAAGGAACAATGACTTATGGATTTGTCAGTGGGGATGATCCAGGAGTGGGTTTTGCAGATGCAACATGAGTTTTATTAGGATTGCCTTTTTCATGAAATGTGTGATTGATAAATAACTCATTTGTTTGTAGAAGTGCACATAGTTGTTATATTTTTGTGACATTCTAAGAAACCAGGTGTATTTTGTGGCATTTTCCCATTTTGAAATCAACATCAAACTTAGGAGATCAAGACCCATGAAGAAGCAGCTCAAGCGAATCTCCGGCCTTGTGTTTCCTGTTTCATAAAACAGAAAGGGAAAGAGAATAAATTCCTGGAAAAGGAATCTCAGATGTTTCTTGTGGGTTCTCCATTGATGTTTGTTATTGCTATTTTTTTTATTGGGGTACTTGAAAGAAAACGCTCGGCTTTCAATGCTTGATTAAATTGCTGTATGTATAAGAATCCAAATAGATGTTATCACTGAGTGTCCCAAGTTGAAAGCATTTCATAATCATACAATGAACCAGCTGTAGACTTGTTTAAAATAATATTCAAACCAGCAAAAGGTAAAAGAATGGGTTACTAATACCTGTATGCACAGTGAGTTTAAATAGTCGAGACATAAACCAACAGAAGCAAGTCCTTGGGTGGTTGTCCCCAATGGCACAGTAAATGAACGTTATTCTGAAAACCCATCTTGCTGATGCCTGTTTAATCATAAGACGTGATGAGTGAGAACACTTAGCTAAATGCTGCCAACCTTCCCCTACTATGCAAAATAAAAACGTAATCCCCCAGTACTAGCCTAGTGGAGATGACTGCAAAGCGTCACTTCTGTTTACAAAACACAGCCTGTTGTCAAACGAGTTTTAGAATTTATAGATCCAGTGCATGCCGCTTCTGAATGCATTAGCATTGCTTTGCAAGCCTGTGAAACAGTGCTTCAGAAGCAGGTCTTCCATGAGTAACTCAAGGAGTTAATCACACTGCCTTGTGGATGTAGAATTACCTTGCTGTGTCTTGAGAGTATTGCTTAATTAATGCTAAAGAGAGAGAATACCCTGGCATGGTATATGTAGAGCTACTTTCTAAAAACTCTGGGACCTGTCGTTGTTTGTGTTTTTCATTTATGCCACTCTAACAGAAGTGAGGGAGTATCTCATTGAAGTTTTGATTTGCATTTCCCTTATAGCTAATGATGTAGAGCATTTTCTCATATATTTATGGGCTTTCTGGACTTCCACTGGAGAGAGATTCCTTTTGCTGCTGGTGGGACTGCAAACTGGTTCAGTCACTATGGAAAGCAGTGTGGAGAATCCTCAAAAAATTAAGTATGGAATCACCTTATGACCCAGCTATCCCACTCCTGGGTATTTTCCCAAAAGAGTTAGAATCAGCATATTATAGTGATGTGGCTTCCTCAATGTTTATAGCAGCTCAATTTACTATAGCTAGACTATGGAACCAACCCAGATGCTCCTCACTCGACAAGTGGATACAAAAACTATGGTACATATATACATTGGAATACTACTTGGCCATTAGAGAAGACAATATTATGGCTTTTGATATCAAATGGATGGAGATGGAAAGAATTATGCTAAGTGAAGTATCCCAATCTCAGAGACTAAAGGGCCGAATGGTTTCTCTCATCTGTGGATGCTAGAATATATGAGGAAGCAGTAGGGTAGATGGCTAAACTAACAATACTTCAAATTGTATGACTGACTCTCAGAGTAATAGGGGGATGGCTCCCTAGGATACTTGGAGGCATAGGGAGGGGTATAAGGAGGGGGGTGTATGAAGAACTCATAGGAGACTGGAGAGTGGGAATATGGGGGAACCATCCCAGAACCCGATGTCATTCCTCCACGAGATACCCATTTAACGCATGAGTTCTTCCGGGGGAAACTTCAACAGGTGAAACCCAAGGTGTTCATCATGTTTTGGCATTACCCCTGGATAACTAAGAATATTTACATTGATTACTGTTGGTTTGATAATGTTTCCCCCTCAACTGTATCTCTATATACTTCTAATAAAAATAAAAATAAAAACTCTGGGACCTTGAAGAAAGTCCAAATTTATAAATTCTCTAGAATAGTGTGTGAACTTATTAAAAGAAAAGTACAGGTGTATTTAGGCAGGGCAGTTGTCTTGGGCCTCCCTCTGTGAAGACTCTAGGGTAACTGAGGAAATGTGACAAAGGTATCCTGTTACAAGAGGCAAACCTCTTTGGAATTAGGGGTGTTCAGAAGCTTCATCAGGACCTTTCAAACTTTCAAAAGTCAAGTGGGTCTTAAGACCAAGATGGAGCTAGGAAGGAAACACAGCCTGCGTTTGAATCCCAGATATCTTGTTTCTTGGCTATATTCTGTTAAGTGACTAAACAGAACTTGGCATTTATAAAATGGAGAATATTCAACAGAATAGAGGAAGGGGATCACAGGGAAAAAGCAGGGGAGGACCTGGGAAAGGGCTGGGGAATTAAATCTACCAAATTATGCTGTACATATGTATGAATATACTATGATGAAAACAGAATTACAATGCACTCATTTAAAAAATAAGAGCAATAATAAACAGGAGATCAGTAGATTAGACAGAACAGACAAGGGGAGAAGAGGGAAAGGGAAGGTACCAGGAAATGAGATTGATCAAATTGCGTGCATGTACTGATATCCCATGACTCATCCCACTTTTATGTACAATTATAATGCACCAATAAAAATGGAAGGGTGATTCAATACCAATAGGTATTCATTCCATAAGCTTCAAAGAGATGCCAGATATGAGGGACTGGTGTAGAGCCAAGCATATATGAGGTGCTCCATAAATAAAGATATTATTATTAAATGAATTAGAACTGAATGGGAATAAAATAATCATTGAGAAGATAGGAAGAAATCTATAATATGAAGCAAGAAGCTATTCAATACTAATAAAGTCTGTTATCTTCAGGCAAAATTATTCCCTTAACCAAGGTAGCTGGAATATTAAATGCCAAAGTAAAAGATTATATATGAAGCTTATCACCAGCTGCAAGTTTCCATATAGTAGTTAATGAAGACCTGGGTGGATAATTCGTTATCTTACTTAGTAAGTGTGAATGTTTACTGTTTTAGCTTTCTTGGCTCTGCCACTGGTCGGGTGACTGAAAATTAATGAGAACTGACACTGGTTGTAACTTGTGTCCACCAGTGGGATGAAGGTAAGTCATTCATTAAGGAGTAAGAGAAAATGTGATGAGTTGATATGATACCCCTTATTGACTACAGAAGCTGAGTGCTGGCAGAAAGAAAAAAAGCACATAAGATCACCTTCCAGAATGTTCTAGTCATTAAAATAATACGCTGTAAGCACAGCATGGTTCTTGGCCCAGACTAAACACCTAACAAACAGATAACATCATCGTCACCATCAATATCACCCTGGCCACCATCATCATTCAAATGCATCAGTGCCTCTACACTCAAAGGGTGTTTTATTCCCAACAGTGCAGGGATTTCAAACAACGTATATTTAATAAAAGGGAGGCTCTATATGGTGGCTCCCACACAGATAGATAAGCCACCTCATGACTAATGGAACTGCCATTGATCTGAACAAAATGAACATTCTGCTAAGTTGGAATGTCAAGTCTTGAGAATTTCCAGAACCGTTTTCTAAAATATCAGTGATCTTCATTACATGGTATCATTTTTTTCTGAGTTTCTCCATTGCTTATGGCACATGTTGAACTGAAGGACTCCAGTGGTTTGCCTGAGATGAGACTGGAGAGATGTGGGAAAATGAGGAATGGATTCCAGGGTTGCAGGTCTGAGGTGGGGTGCGACTCTTGGTGGTTCCAGTCTCTGATATGTTGAAGGGCCAAGAAGAGCCAAGAAGATGATGTGATAACAGACAGCAAGCTATATAGGCAGAAATAGACATCTAGGTGTGTCTCCAGCATTCATTTTCTTCCCCCCTGTCAAGCTAGCTAAAGCATGAAACTAGAAAAGGACAAGTGGACACAGGAGAGAAAACTGTCTTTGCACCCTGGAGCTCAGAAAGTTGCACAGAGTCATTTCACCATCGGCTGATGGCCAAAGGAACTCCAAGATTGTGAATCCAGAGAAGACCATGGGTTTTCTTCAGGAGGTGCTCTGTCAGCTTTGATGTGAACAAAGAGTGATGTTAATGGTTATCAGTATTTGCTGTACACTGAGAGCTGTTCAACAAACTGGGTGAGATTTCTTGGCCTGGGATTGGTGTCATGTCTCCAAATCCAGACTTTATTTCCAGAGACTTGTGGTTTGGAATCCTGGTCTGGAGTTGGCATTCCGGTTTGTCCTCAGCCTGCCACAGCTAGACTGAATTTGCTGTTTCTGGACCCATGTACTGAACAAGATCCTGGTGCCTCAGGTAGCGGAGGTTTGACCAGAGAGGAAGAAAATTCTGCAGACCCCTTTGCTGAGAATAAAATCACTGGTTAACATGCAGTAGGACTACAGTGTGGGCTTTGGATTCATGCATGTAACATGCTAGTGAACTAGTGTGGATTTTTTTCTATGGAAAAGTAAGGTATATTTCCTCCCATAAGTTGCCCAAATAAAGAAAATACAAAATCCTAGCAGTAAGGTAGTACAGTGAATCTGCTTATTCCTGTGCCACCTAGGAAATTTACACTGCTTATAGTTTTTCCAAAATTTATGTTATTGTTATTATTTTAATGACACATGTTGATGGGGTAACATGATTATTTGATAAATGCATATAATATATAATGATCAAATTAAAGTGGTTAGAATTTCCACCTCGTTGAACATTTTATAAAAATTAGATGAACACACGGTAATTGTACATATTTATAAGATGTAGTGTGATACTTAATACATGTACGCAGTGTGTACAGATCATGTCTTGGTGATTAGTATTCTGTCTCCTTATCATTCCTTTGGAACCTCCAATCTCCTCCTCTAAGCTATTTATAAAATGTGCAATAGGTCACTGTGGATGATAGCTAGGCCTCCAGATTGGAGACTTCCAGAGCTTGCTACTTCTGTCTAACTGTGTCTTGGTACCCATTATCCAACCTCTGTGTGTCGACCTCCCTCTGTGACCCACCTGCTCCTCACACCTAAATGAAATAAGTCAGACACAGAAAGGCAAATACTGCTTGTTTTCTCTCCCATGTGGGTGCTAAAAAGGAGTCAGTATGAAGTAGAACAGTGATTTCTGAAAACAGCCTTTTTTAGTCTTTGTCAATTTTAAAGAGACAATGACAGCATATTCATAAATGTAAATTAAGAACACCTTCATGTCAAGGGTTAAAGTTCACCCCTACATTTTTTCCCAGATGGAAATAAAACAGGAGAGAAAGACTGGGGGTGCAAATGGACATGTCACTTTTCCTTCCCAGAATGACCAAGCTCCTCTCAACATCATTTGCAAAACCGCATTTTAAACTCCCCAGATTCCTCCACCCCTGGCTTTTTTGCCACAACAGGTCCTCATGCCTGGTGCATTAAACAGTGGCCATTTCATTAGGCAAAATTAGACAAGTGGCCCTTTAATGCAAAGAGGCGATCGATCTTTACTTTTCTCTTTGGAAGGAATTTGCCATTGAATGAGATGGGAGAGAGGAAATCGTGTATCTAGTGGAAAAAAACATGTTGTGGTCCATCCAAATAACTGTATCGAAAGAAGTTTCTCCTTCAGTTTTTAAGGAGCACTACTAGGGAAGTCAGAGGGATCCTAAAACACATAAGCTCATCTAATAAGAATATAGTGGTGGAAATGTTCCCTATGAATTGAATGCAATTAATTGAATGCTAGTGTAGTACAGTGGGTCTCACTCTGCTGCAAATGGAGCCATGGACACTAGAGAAGGAAAAGGGAGATGAAGGAATGATTTCAGCCAAGAGTCCCAATGACTCTTCCTTTCTGTCTACATCAGCAACTTTACCTGATCCCAGGTTTTACGGTATTATCTCTGTATGGAACGTCCTGAGTCAGAAGCTCTGCCTCAGAACATCTCTGGAATTCTAGGTCCGTGTTTCCAACTGTGCTCTGGACATTTAAGTGAAGGGTTTTCCTTTCAGCTCATGCTAACCTGCAGTTGGTGTGTTTATCCATTCTCTAAAACTGATAACTTTTAGACAATTGACCTATTATAGATCTTTATAATAAATATTTTAAAATCTTACTGTAGAATTTTTGATAGCAGTATTTGCCAACATGAACTCATGGACAGTTTTTAATTCAACCTCAGTACATATTTCAGTTGATTGGCTCCATTATTACCTCCTTTTAAAAGTGGTGTCACATGACTATTCGTCAAGTTTGCCTCTTATTCCTTCTTGCCCACAATGCTTGCCACTGCTAATGGATTTTGTTTCTATGCTTGGACATAGAAACTAGGTGAGCATTTTGTTATGCACAACTTTTACAGTGTCATCTAACACACACACACACACACGAACTCTATTACCTTAAAGCATGATCTTATTGACTCCAATACTCAAAAATGCCTCATTTCCTGTTGACCTTTGCTGCTAATTTTCAGTGTTGCTAACGGAACCAGACAAGATTTTCATTTGCCCTGTTGAGCCTGTTCATTAGCACCATGAGGTGAAATTTAAGAACAAATTGATCACTGTGAAAAAGTCATCTTGTATAGTTTGGCTAAGACAGAGGTGGAGATTCCACAAAGTCCAATAAAATACAGTAAACTAAAAATACCATCCTTAGCTATGGCGGCATGAAGTTTCTCTCTTTTATTTTTGTATTTTTTTAAGAGAGAGAGAGAATCAGTTCTACTCGGTTGTTTCATGTGAACTTTCATAGCTCTAACACTTCATCATGTACATGATGCTGGGGTTCGAAACCTCCTCTTCCAGCTTGGCAGGCCCCACTGTAACCACTCCAGCCCATGAAGTTTCTCTTTCTTCTTCAGGAGTCTATTAAAAAAGATGAGGTTCCTAGTACACAACATGATATGTTAACATGTGTCCTCTATGTGTTCCTCAAAGTTCTGAACACAAATGTTGTTATCACATCATTTTTAGAAAAGGAAGATAACCTGACTATCTCAGCACAAGACATACTTTAGTTCTGAAAGTTGTTTTTCCCCCCAAGAATGAGACAGCATAACAGTGCTTATCTGCAGAAAATAAAGCCAATGGTTTGGGTGTTTTAATTCACATGTAGTCCCTGCCTACAGTGCTTGTTTAGGATTCTCAATTCCTACCTTACTCCACAATTAGCTTAAGCAGACTGTTCCAAAATGGGGGGACTGTCATTACAATGTGCAGGCTTTGGTCCTGCTGAATACACCAAATGCTTGTGGGTAATGTTGTGACCACATGCGGAGGCGGTTGGAGAAATTCTTGTTCCAGGTGACCATGCTGGCAAATGTACTCTTGAAACACATTCATGACTCTGAGATCCGTATGCTATGTAGGCAAGGACTAACTGGAAAGTATGAGATGCCATCTGCTGGAAACGGGTCATGTGGACTATTGTGTTTACAACAACACTGGGACCACATCCCCCTGCCCAACCAAAAAACTGCTGCTTTTTGTACTCTTCTTTGCCTCCTAATAGCTAGGATGGGCTGTGCTGTGCGTAGGGTCATTGAAATAGTGAGGGGATCTGTACCTCTGCTCTAAACACCTATCTGTGCTTAGATAGTTTTTGCTTTTTTTTTTCATGTTTGGGGAGACTGATGGGAAAGAAAATAAGACAAATTCAATGCATGCTATTTTGAAGTGCTCATATAGGGAAAAATTTGTACCTGAGTACTGCAGAAAAAATAGACAGTCTTGTAATAATAATGTTCGATTTAAACCGGTCATGAGCACAGTGGGTACCTTCAGAATTATATCATTGGTCAACGGATGTTTGCATTTGGATCAATTAAGTACGGATGACACAGGTTGTGTTTGAGAATTCTTCCTTGTCCGTCATTTGACACTATAGCGTAGCTATAGAGATGATCAGATGGTGCAGTCAACATAAGTCTTTAGCAATTCCAAGAAAGGTCTGTACATTAGGACACAGACTGACAAATTCCACATGTGTCTGACACATAGTAGGTGGATAATAAGTACTCACTGACACATGGGCTCAAATTTAGTTTTGGGTTTATGGGTCTATTGAACTTACAGGTTATACTTTTAACTTTGAGAGACTCATACGTGTACAATTTTAGTCCGTTTCTCTTACTTGATCAAATATGCTTGAATTTATGCTTTGGAATATAATTTGGAATGACGGCACCTCTTGTTTTATCCTTCAGCTTGTTAAAATGGCCACATTCCTTTATTTCTTACAGTTCTAAAAACAAAATTCAACCTACCAGTGTTGTTGTCTTACTGATCAGAGTACACATATGGAGAAACCATCCAGTTGGTGGCTATGTAGGTTGTCGAAACTCTTCTGCAAACTATAGAACCAGTATTATTTAGATCACATATCATAATTCTATGCAGGTTAATAATATAATGCTGTAATTTCAATGTTCTTCTTCAGCTGGAAATCTCAATACTTTTCTTCACCTGAACCCGTACAAAAGATTTTAATTTTCTCTGTGTTGGAGTTCAAGTGTCAATTTATTTTAAATTATTTTTTTTCTATTTTACTCTATTTGTAGGCAAATTTGAGAACCACTGCTTGAAATATAGGGGCTAAAAGGAACTTCAAAAAAATCAGTTGCTTTCCTATTTTTCACCTTCAAGAGGTTCATTTCTATGTTCCTGGTGGAACAATTTGTAATCTTGTCATGCATATTTCTTAGGAAAGCAAGACAGAACGACATGCAAGCATCCCCCACACACTTCTGCTGAGGCAGAAGATCTACACCACCGCAGCCCAGTGCAATTCCTAGGAAAAATGGGTGAAATGTGCAAAAGCCACTCAGTTTACCTCCTCTGCACTGTAAGCTCATTAAGTCTCAAAAAATCAATTACGGGTAGCATATTAAATTGTAGAAAAGTGTAAAATATGTGTATATTTTTATTCCCATCCCCCATCCTTATTGTGTGTGTGTACATACATATGTGTGTGCATACATTTATTATATAATTTAAATCATTCTGCCTACCTTTTGAGTTTTGCTTCATTTCAGGTCATTATATACCATAATAATAAATTGTAGAGCATTTTTCTATATTTTTATTGGTGCATTATAGTTGTACAATTGATGGGATTTATTGTTCCACGCACACAACATGATAATATAATTTGGCCAGTATCCCTTCCCAGAATTTCCTCCCCTCCCTCCCTGATACCCACTCCTGGGTTATTTTCTTATATTGATCTCCCCTTGACTTTTTAGGAAATCTACCCCAGACTTTGGTTTCCTTTTTCCTCTTTAGCTTCTACATATGAAAGAAAACACAGGACCCTTATCCTTTGGAGTTTAACTGTACATGATGGTCTCTTGTTCCATCCATTTTTGTGCAAATGCCATAATTTCATTTTTGCTTATGGTATAATAAAACTTCACTGTGCAATTTTTGATTGATAGCAAAATTGAGAGGAAAGATGGTGATTTTCCACATACCCTCTGCCCCCCCCACAAACTCCCTATTATCAACAACCTCCACCACAGTGGTGCATTTGTTCCAACCTGTGTTGATACATATCAAGGTACCATTGGATTTTTCTTGTCTGTTGTAGGAGTGATAAAACCTGTGATTTCAATTTCAGCATCAGCAACTGTAGAATGCTTGACAGTTTGATCTTAATTGCCATAATTACAGTTATTTTGTTGTTTTTTATTCATTTCCTCAAACTAGTAGACAGATAAAGCCCTCTAAAATAAAGAAGCTCTGTAACAGCTTGGCAAATGAGGCAGAAGACACTCTTGCCAACCCTTTCAGAAGTTTCCAGATGAGTTATAATCAAACCTTACACCATTTTTCGGGATCTCATTTCATATTCTGAATGGCTGTGTGAACGCTTGCCTGTATTCATTGAGGAAGGCATATTTATAAGTGGTTAGATGAATCTCTTGCCTTTGTGATATAAAATAGCACTTCATATTCCTTTCTAATGTTCCCTCATTGTGTTTGGAGTTTGATAAATGGTACTACTTGGAAATTTGTCTTTCTTGCTTTCCTGGTCTGGTAACCTTAACTGTCTTGGGTCTCTAAACTAATTCTTCTAGGATGTTTTTCTTCACCTTTGTGATAGCTAAGAAGATGCCAGATTTGTATGTTCCCTCCACTCCCTGGGTTATTTCTGCCGCCCAGCAAGGCCCTCTTTCCCTATTTTACCATATGTGGATGCCCAGAGAGAAAGTATTGTGTCTTTTCATTATGTAGCACTGGATACTGCTTGAGATTTTTTTCTCTTATTCTTTACACAACTACAGTCCACATGGCAGAAGCTCACAGGTCCCCTTATTAAGACAACACAAGAGGTGTCCCTGACAGTTTTCTCCTCCCCAGGAGCACGGCTGACAGCAAGACTACAGACTGACAGCTCTTCGTTCAGCAGGAAACCACAAGGACGAGGGCACATGGTTTCCATTCAGTGTCTTTCTCCAGCTAACGCGAACCATTTGTTCAAGCAACCTTGGTATCTGTTTGAGAATAAGAGATCTGCCTCAATACTCCCCAGACAGGCAAATAAATTCTCTTGGCTTCAAGACAAATTCAGAAAATTCTGCCCAACAATGGCATGAGGGTCAACTTTTGCGTTTATTTTTGCAGCATGGGAAGGAAGGACCCACAGACTCCTTGAAAAGTCTGAAAATGCCAATCAAAAAAAGTGGCAAATTGGAGAACCGTTTATTATGGAAAGTTCCTATATTACATTTAGGAAAAATGGAAATCAAATGATATGTCAAACAGGAAATAGAATTAGAGACTTGCCAGAAGCTGAAAACTTGTCAACGGTATTTTGACCCTGAGTTCTCTTCTCCAGTTTAACAGCATTGGGGGTAAATACTATTCATCTGTGGGGACGGGGAATCTCTCTGGGTAGAGATTCTGCTCTATTCATCTCCAGGGTGTGTCCTGTGAAATCTTTCACTGTCATCTGCTGGTCAAGTAAATATATCTCCTTCCCTCAAGGACTATTCTCATAAACCGCACATCTGCAGTCATTTTAGTTATAGTTATTTAGTTATAATTATTTAGAATAAAAAGAAAAGTGATTGTGTTATCATTGTTGGGAGGAATACAAACCTACTTCCAAGATGTTTTGAAACCTTCCTTCCTGTTGTAGTTTTGAAAGTTAAAACTTTGAAATAACCATCTTTTGGCTAAGCACTGGTTTAGTCTTTTGAAATACTTTGAATCTTGTATGAAATAAAAGGGCAGAAGACGGAGCTCAGGGTCAAAGTGCTTATGCCGCATGTGTGAGGCCAGGGTTCATTTCCCAGTTCTGCAAGAAAATAAAGTAAAATTAAAAGTATACAATAAAGTAAAAAGAGCACAGGGAAAGAAGCTGGTAATCAATCATGATAGCCAAATGTCTGTTTGTAAATGTGGGAATTATTTGAAATGCTTATTGAAAGAGGGGACACGTGCTCCACCCAAATACCAATGCACCAAAATAGGTCTCAAGCTCAACCTACATTCAACGTGAAGTATGAAATACCTTCACATTTATTGTTTAATTCATCTCAACAAGCATCCACAACCACTCTTCCTAAGGGCCATGTGACAAACTCTAGCAACGGACACAAAGACAGACCTGACCCTTAAGTTGCTTACTCTTCAAAGACTGCCAGGGGTATAAAGATGGAAACAATAAACCATGTTGGAAAAGTTATGCTAATGATTTTAATTGCAAATACAAAATGCAAAACCTGAAGCACTTTGTCCTCGGGAAAGGGGGTGGGTGTATTTGAGCCAGGACTTGGTGGTTAAAGATCTGGTGAGATAATAAAGGTCCAGAATATATATACACATCTTATACACATTTTATATTGTCTTGTTAAAATCTTGTAAGGTTGCTCAAAAATAAAAAAAATTATAAAAAAAAAACACAAGAATTCATAATGATGAAGTCTCTACAACATTTCTAAGACCCCCTAGATCATGTGAAGTCCTAGGTCAAGACTGATCATGATGATTGTCACCTCCTGCTCCACTTTCCACACCATGGTGGCACTTAACAATAATAACGCTCACATTCCAAAAGACAACCATGCTTTGCACTTGGAAGGTGTGAGAGAAATCAGTTTAACTCTGGGTCAGTGCTAACATCAGAAATGCTTAAGGATGGTTCTTCCTTCCTTTAAGCTGGTAAATTTCTCATTTACTAGATATCAGCAGCCATTGTAATTGCTTTACCTGCAGTGTGTATCATTTACATCTCCACCACAGGTTTAGGTGAACTCTTTTCCCCATTCTACTGAGCGGAATTTAAGGCTCAAGCTGCTAAATAACTTGTTCGGGATCAGACATCAAATAAGGGTAAAGGTTGCAGCTGTGCCCAGGAAGTCTTTAGATGGCATTTTATCTTCCCAATGCAACCCATTTCTGTTTTGTTATATGTGCATTAACCAACAAGTAACACTATTGCTGATGACGTTTAAAAATAGCAGATGTGGGGAAAGAGATTTGAGACTTGTAAGAGTCTGTACATTTTCTGACATATAATTGACATTGAATGAATAATCATTACTTCTACGAGAACGATGGTGCATCCAATCCACGTTCTTCATGGTATGCGGTGGAGATTCATTGTGACAAATCAGAGTTTGCAGATTAGCCAGTCTACCTAGTTTGGTATTGGATTTGTAAATCCATCATAGGATAAGCAATGCGGAATTGAGGCTTGCCCTTAAGAAAACAGTCTTCTATTAGTCAATTTTTGAACAGTGTAATTTCTTAATTATATCTTTATAACAAAGAGCAAAATATATTAAGCAGGTTTAAACTAAAAAAAAATTTTTTTCTGCTATGTGTCTCTATCTCCTAGTTAGGAATAAGTGACCATAAAATACCCAGAAGTGTGAAACCACAATATATTTCCCTGTTCTATCATTAAAAGCTATTTGCAACATAAATGGGAATCAGGAGCAGAGGGCCAGGGAGAGGGAAAATAGCTTTAAGATTATATATAAGGAATAATTTCCCAGCAAGGATTGGTTCTGGGAATTTGGGTTCCTTGTTCTTTAACTGTTATGGGAATCTTGAAGAGACTTCTAATGTTACAACCTCTTAAATTTCTATATAGGACTGTATCATTTATATTAGCAAAATTGAGTTCATAACATCAGAGGCTAATGTCACAGAGTTAATGAAGTGAGGCTGAGACATTGGGAGATGGATATACTGTAGGTACAGTATCAGGAAAACTAACTTGGCAAGCTGGTAACTGAAGGGAAGTACAGATTTAGCTTTTATGCCTGTTGTTTAAGCCCGTTGGCCAGGCATCAAGACTAGCATGGGGCTGAGCTGTTCACCAGAGTTTCCACAGCGTCCTGAGTCAGTCTGCTGTAAATGTAAGGTCTTCAAGAAGGGAGGCTTGGCAGCACAGAAAACTCTTAGACCGTGCGGGGACTGAAGATGGTTAAGCTCTGGGGGTGATTTTAATGAGAAGAAAAAGGCAAATAGAGAAACACCTAATTAGGAATAATTTTATGTGTGAAGGATCGAGAGGACCTGGGGACATGGGGTGTGTTTATGTACACAGCAGAGGTTGGAAGGAGGAAAGCTTGTTGAATCCAAAGCTCTGTTTATTTTTGACACGGGCCTCTGCAATCAGTCATCAATCTACTGTTTTGCTTAATTATGGTAGAAATGTTTTTTAAAAGATTTAGACATGGATGGAGTCATTAAAATGCTGGAATGGTAATGGATTTGAGCTAGAGGAAGCACTTTTATATCTTTCCCAGCACCTTGTGTAAGCACAATAAAGATGGATACTAACAAGAGACAAGACATGAAAATTGCTGTTTACACACTCTATGATGCCTAGTATTTTGTCACAAGCAGAAAGGTGTTTTAAAATGTACTGTTAAACTCAGCTGAAATAAGAATTGGAAGGCTCAATAGCTAATGAATTAAGGTTATATTTCCCTAATTACTTGTTTTACACTAAAGCCCATACATGAGCGCTTTTAGGTAAAGAAGTTGACTTTTTTTTTTTTTTTTTTTTTTGCACTAGGGATTGAACACTGGGTCGCTTAACCTCTGAGCCAGCCATTTTTGACAGACAACATCTTGCTAAGTTGCTTAGGGCCTCTTTAAGTTGCTGAGGCTGGCCTTGAACTTGTGATTCTCCTGCCTCAGCCTCCTGAGACGCTGGGATTACAGGTGAGTGCCACCATGCCCGGATCAGCTTGCTGTTTTAACCCCTAACATGCACATAAACTTAGATATCAGTAAACTCAGTGGGTTGGGATTTGGGGGGAATAAAATGATATACATAGTCCAAACTGACACAATCCGTGAGAGGAGGAAAAGGTAAAGGGTCACAGTTGGAAAGGAGGTGATGCAAAGCTTCTTGGAAATCTATGAGCTGAGGATGGTGAACAGTGTGGAATCTGTGCAGGAGATGCAAAGCAGAAGCCCGACATGGTGGCAATGCCAGGGGTGGACGTCAGGGTCCATCTGTAACAGCTCACTGTCTCGCATTGAAGAATGTGTGCACTGCTACAGAGACATTCTGAGCACTCGACCTACACTAACTTACTTATCTTCTAGTATCCTCGGTAGGCATGGCTTTTAGCTTTGTTTTTCAGATAAGCCAACTGACTGAAGAACAGAGAGTGCAAGGATTTATCCAAGCCACAGGCATGAGAACTGACAGAGACACACGTCGTTACAGATGGAGGACTTCGACCCGCGCCTGGTAAACGCATAGTTTTGCTGAAACCAGAACATCAGAGGTGGTATCGATTTTTCTCATGGCTCATATTTTGCCTGAAATGAAGGAGTCATTGGTGGAGGCTCAAGTACTTAATTTTTATGGAGCAAAAAAACAGAGGAAAAAAATAAAAAGCAATGATAATGGCCCAAGATGGAAATCAGACAGAGAGAAAGGAAACAGAACAAAGCAATATCAACCAAATACGTCACCCACAGCGTAGACAGCAAGGCAAAGTAACAATATGAAAACAGGGAATTTTATACTCATGAAGGTGGATTAAATACAAACATTAAAATACGCAGGGTTCCGAAGAATGAGCACTTCAGCTCAGAAGTTGAAAAGTTCTTTTAAAAGATGATGTATTATGTATGTTTGGAAGAAAATGAAAAGTAAGAATATAAAAATCCCCTCTTCATCCAGATACTGTGGTACACACCTGTAGTCCCCAGTGGCTTGGGAGGCTGAAGCAGGAGGATTGCATATTCAAAGCCAGCCTCAGCAACTCAGCAAGGCCCTAAGCATCTTACCAAGACCCTGTCTCAAAATAGTAATTAAAAAAAAGCTGAGGATGTGAGGATGTAGTAAAGTGCCCCTGGTTTCAATCCTCAGTACAAAAGAAAAATTAAAAAAAAATAATAATAATAAAGAAAAAAGAAAAAGGAAAAGAAATCCTCCTCATAGCTAAAATCTCTAAGAAATACAAATAGAGAAGACCATGGTCAGGGAAATAAACGTACAATATCGTAGTATACCTTAGAAAAATGTGTCACTTTTCCTGAAACGCAAATGCTTACTGACTTTTGCATTTTTTAATTCAGAAAATCTTAACATCTAACCTGTATTAGCAAGATGCATTCCTGTTAAGCCAGGTACACAAAGATACTGACTTGGGGCTTGCATGAAAATGTTCCAGAATGACAGCTATGTGACTTTTACTCTCTAGTTATTTAGGTAGATGTGAACACTAAACTTTATTTACCGGGGTTCTGCTACAGGTGCCTTCAGTGAAGTTGCCCATGCTGCTCACTCCAGCTGAGAGAGCAAATAAATTGTCTCCCTCTGGGGAGGTCTAGATTCTTCTGCACCCCTTTCCTCTGTGTTCTGCCCTTCTCCCTTCCTATCACCCCTGGAACACCCTCTTCTTGACTCATGGCCTCTGTTATAGCTACAGGTTGCTCTCTATTGTAATTGCAGAATCTGAGATATACTAACGGATACAAACCTTCCCCCACCCTGCTCAGACTGCTCACAATGCTTCTTCTCTCCTTGAAAACCTCCTTCCAGGGATTGGAGTGGTGCCTTAGTGGTTGCAATGCTTGCGCAAGTATAAGAGTTCAAACCCCAGCATCACATACACAGCGAAGTCTTGGAGCACTGAAAGCCACATGAAAAAAATAAAAAAATAAGTAAATAAATAAAATGATTCTTATTCTCTCTCTCTATCTCTCTCTCTCTCTCACTGTCCCTCTCTAAAAAAAAAAAAAAAGAAGAAGAAGGAACAGAAAAAGAAACCTCCATCAGTGGCCCAGTGGTTAGTTTGCCTGGCATGTGTGGGTATGTGGGTTCAAACCCCAGCACCACATACACAACAAGGTGGAGGAATGGAACGAAAGCAACGTGAAAAATTAAATAAAGTTGATTTTATATTTCTCTCTCTCTCTCATTGTCCCTCTCTCTCTCTTTAAAATAAACAAATGAATAAATAACATAACATTACATGAAACCTCCTTCCAAGCATCCCTTCAGTCCTCTGCACACATTCTTGAATTGTGCTTTTTCGGTCCTCGGCATTCTTCCGTAGTTTCACAGGGCACACTCTCTGGCCAGCTGGCTGCTTACCCTTCTACCTGGAAAGTCTACACAAACTTCCCAGAGTCCTTTCTCTTCTATCCAGGGCATTGTATCGTTGGTTGCATTACTTGGTATAATTCCAAGTGATACCAGGGAATTAAATTCTCTATAGTTTGTAAGAATTGCCTCTCATTTAAAGAATTAAAAAAAAATCACCCCTAAAGTAATCCATGACCCTTCCTATGTAATGCTACTGAGCTCTTCCCCTATTTTACCAATGCCCACATTTATGAAGCAGGAAAATTTCAATTTTTTAATGTTGGCATATTCAGTTTCTTTAGTAGTAGAACTGTTTTTAAGAAATGGGTTTTTTTGTTTTTTTTTTTACAATCTGGGTTTTGTTTTTCCAACACTTAAATGCTTATGTGGTGCTGGGGTTTGAACCTGGGTCCTCTCACATGGCAGGCAAGTGCTCTACAGCTGAGCCACCACTCTAGCCCCTAGAAAAGCTGATGATTTACCTAAAGCTGATGTGTAAATGAAGTGGACCTTGTTTACTCTCTACTGATAGGCAAAGAACTGGGAAAAATAATCTTTTGCCAACATTGGTATGGGCTGTAAAAGTGCCCATCTTCCTCATCCTTTTAGTTCATATTCTGGAAACCTGTTTGGGGAAATAATTCTAAATACAGAAAATCCTTATGTAACAAATTGAAGTAATGCTATTTGACACAGCACATCACCCTCTAAGAGAAAAAAAAACATCATGAACTTTCAATACTATATAGGGGATATGTAAGTGCAGACACAATAGAATATCATTCGATCATGAATGACACACTTTGAGAAGTTCTATTAACACAAAATAGGATTTTGAGACATAATTCAACACTGTCAACCGAAAATACAAAGTTGAGCGGATATTACAAATTATATACTTAGTATCATCATAATTATGTAAAATACATACTAAAGAACTATCATCATTACTATGTAAAATAGATACTGCCTTGGGTGATGGAATTGAAGCTAATTTCTTTTCCTATTTTTTAGGTTTAGCAATAGATCAACTATAAGCATGTTCTATTTAATTAGGAAGGGGAAAAAGTAAGCTTAATTTTAAAAGTTTTCTTGGGTGAGAGTTTCAAGGTCAACTCTCTACACACACACCCGCACACACACAAACACACACATCAGATATATAATTTTTTTTCCTTGAGTGGGAGGAAAATTAACTGAAAGATTTTTTAAATAGGGGTGATTGGAAAGCAGTAGCTCAGTGTAGCAGCTTAATAAAGACTGGGTTGACCTCCAAGACGTTGGGGAGAGATGACCTTGAACACCCCAGACAACATTAAACTCCAGGTTACAGCTGACTGGAATCCTGAGGTTTTATTGGCCATGTGCCAGTCTGCAGCCTGCTCTAACCACCCCAGTATTTTATGACATTGTAAAGACTGTATTGTTTGAAACATTTCAAAATTTTACACACAACTTGGCAGTCAGCCAAAGCCATTTCCAATGGTCCAAAACTATCAGCAGCCACCCACCTCCTCAGCCATAGCGGCCTGATTAATGATGTTCCACCAACGGGGTCTTCCATTAGAGCATCGACGCTGGAAGACCCCAGGACAAATAGGATCGCTGAGCCCCGTAAATCGTCTATGCATTTTGTGGAAGATTTTTACACACTTAGATGGAAGGGTGGAGAGCAGAGATCTGGTGTGGTACAGCTTGGCTCGGCTAACACAGCAGGGTTTAATTCAATAAAAAAGTAAAAAGATGCTCTTTGTCACAGACACTGTTCTTGCTTCCGGATATTTGTTATGGCAAGAAACATCTCTAAGACTTACAGTTTATTTACCCCTTGGGCTTAGAACTGATTTTTTAAAGAAAGAAAACAAAATATTAAATATTCCGCATTGATTCTTTTCATTTTGGAATGAATACTTTATACAATACTAAGTGTGTGTAATTGCTTCCTATCATAACTCTATTTACATCTATGCCAATTCTACAAAATACTGTGTGTACATTAACTCACACAATCTTTGCATTAACCCCATGAGGTAATTGGTACCGTTATCCCCTTTTACTAATGAGAAATCAAGACATGGAAAGGTGGAGACTGTTACCCAAACTTGTCACATCATTTATAATTGAAACTAGAGAATGAGTACATCGTGGAGCGTTTATGTAATTAGCCATTTTTTAATGTCACAGTGATTTTCAGACTCAAATTTTTTAACTTTCATCAGCAATACTTAGAAATTTTGCATCAAATGTGTATTTGGTATTCCTTTGGAATATAGAAGGTAGCAGACACAAATTACTCAATGAGAGAGAGAGAGAGAGAGAGAGAGATAGAAGGAGAGAGAGTGAGACAGGGAGAGAGATTTTTGCCAGAATTGCAGTATAAAGAGAAAACAAAAAACACCTTTGTGGTCAAACTGAGATGCTAGTTTTCTATGCTTTCCGGAAAACAATAACTTTATTTTTCTGGGTTTTTTCCCTGCCTTAGAAAACATCTTGTCTTTGTTTCTCAAATTATTTTTGTTCTAAATGATACAGTGACTATCAGAAGCACATTTGCATTATCATTTTTTTATAAGCGACTTTGTTTCACTCCAAGGAATGCTATTCATTAGGTTGACCTTGTAAGAATAAAGGGCTTTACTGTCAGGAAGGAGCAGACTGCTTCCCATCCTATCATCATGCAGTGTCTATCTGGAGGGTGGAACATGAAAATCATTAAGATTTTCCTAATGTCCACCGAGACATTCCAATCACTTCAGTCAGTTCCCTTCTTTCAATTATCCAAACCTCTGCTACCAATTTTAAAATAAAATTACAGTGGATGATAAGGCAAGAGCCACTCCATCTACCAGGATGAACGCTACACCATCAAAGGCCTCATATGAGTCCTCTCTTTTAACTGATATGCAATCCAAGTACAAAAGACTTCCTTTCCCTCTTGATAAAATGGATCCAATAAAATGAATGAGTCATTTTCTTAGGGTTGGAAACAATGTTTGTAGAGTGAATGAAAGAATGTGTGGGAAATAGCAGACTTTCAGTAAAGGGTATTGAGTGTTATTTTGCATGTGATACTTGCTTCAATCATCCACCCCAAGAAGCTGAGAATGCAGCTGTTCTTGGGGACCATAAACAAATGCAGAAGTAACTCCGGCATGTATTAAAGAAGGATGAAATCCTGTCACTTGTAACAAAGTGGACGGATCCATAGGACACAAAGTTAAGTGAAATCTGTCAGGCACGGAAAGACAAACTACTGTGTGATCTCATTTACATGTGATAGCTAAAAACGTTGATTTTATAGACATAGCAAGTAGAAAAGTGATCACTAGAGACTGTGTAGTATAATAGGAGGGAAGGTGGGTAGAAGAAGGCTGGGAAAAGCATACTAAAACACAGGTAGGAACATTTCACTGTTCTACAGTACTCTAGGGTGAGTATAGTTCACAAGTCTGTTGTATATTTTAGGAAGAACTAGAAGAGAGGATTATGGAGGTTTTTTTGAGAAGGGAATGCTAACCACCCTAACTTGATCATTATGTGTTATATACATGTAACAAATTATTGCACTGTATCCCATAAATGTGTACAATTATTATGTGTCAATATGTTTAAGTATGGAAATTTGCACACACACACATACACATACACACACACTCAAAAAGAAGTAACTATGGCACGTTAGGGTTACGTCATGAATGAAGAAATTAGTAGTGGTATAGGTGGGAGAGACTAGTAGTACACATTATCTAGTATCATTCCTCAAGTTTTGCATGAATGAAAGAAACCATGGCACAGTTTGTGGAGGTGAGGGGAGGAGACCAACTTATATTAGCCAACTCCTTTAGGTAAATGTTTCTCTTCCATTTTCTCAATACTTTCCTAGGCAAGTAAACCATGCCTCTGATGGAGATGAAACACAGATTAAAGCCTTTATTATTGAAGGTTTATACTTTCTGAAATATAATACAGTATTTTAAGATCCTGTGAGCAGGGAAAAGATTAATTGGATCATCCTTCAAGGGCTGATGTGTTCCACACTCCCCAGCAACAGGCCAGAATCAGCGTAAAAGGTGCAGGCGTAAGATAGTAACTCTAAACCTCTATTAACAATCCCTCATATTGTTTTAGCGCTTCCATTACAAGCCAGTTAGGAAACCAAGCTTCAATTTTGGTGGCTAGCGTGATTTGTAAGTTGTTTTTCCATAGCGATTATTTTGTCAGCTTAAGCCTGGCCGCTCGGAGATTTCTGTGCTGCAAGCCGGAATACATCTTGATGTGTTTGCTTGTGCTAAATCAGGGATCGCCACTCACCAAATGAAAATCTTTTTGTTATAGATGGAGCTCAAACAAGAAACCCAGCCACTTGGTTGGATAAAGAACACTTTGAACATTTGCTTCTTACAGCAGTCTCAAAACACAAGGGTGGAGTTAAGCCCACAATTTTGTTTTAAATTAAGTGCTCCTAAAAAGCGTGAGACTAATAGCACCAGCTAAAGCCAGTTATGTTTCTGGCAAGAAATATGTGAGTTTCCCCTCATCGCTAAGCCAGTAAAATTCAGCATTACTGTGGCAACTCTCCTGCTGTTCCAGCTATTGGACCGCATCTACACAGGACCAAAATAGCTAGACGAAAACTTCAGACAGTAATGAGGGTGTTGCCAGATATTAGAACAGACTGTGTTGTAAGTTATCACCATGTTTCATCACATTTTCCTCCTCCTTTTTACTCCATACTTTGGCATTGTTTGAATGCCCAGTTAATCTTTACCCAAAAGGGTATTCATGGATCCAGACCCAAGAATCAGGATGGAAGACAGGACGAGATATCGGTGGAAAGGGGGCATCTCAATGCAAATCTGTACTTTCTCTGTTTCTTTTAGTTTAAACAAAAACAACTTCCTGTTTTAAGTCTGCTACAACCATGCATCTGGGTTTTGAAGCTCTGCTTCACGTGTTCTTCAAACAGCTTTTTAGATAACGATTTGTACATGTAAAATTGCCCATCAGTGATAGCGATCGTGTGTCAGGTACTGAGTACGTTGCAAGCACTGCGCTGGATGCCAGCCCCAAAAGAACGTGAGATATATAGTTCGTGCTTTCCAGGGATGACTGCCCTTGAAGGAGCAGAATATGTTCAAGCATATGAATAACAGATGTGTGGCAAAATAGAATAGTATTTTCTAAGATAATGCAGAGGAATTGTTGCTGAATTCAATAAAGATCTCAGAGTGTGGTTGAAACTGCAAAGGTTTTGCTGAGGATGGAAGGCTTGAGTTGACTATTACAGGAAAACAGGGTACTTTGGTAAGCAAAGAGAGAGAAGAGCTTCCAGCCAAGGGAAGCTGGAGGGGGCTAGGAAAGAGATTCACAGTTCACTCAAGTTGGCCTGGAACTTTCTTGGTTCTGGCGCTGGAAATGCTGTGTTACAGGAATCCTTTCAGTCCTAGGCAAACTAGGAAGGCTGGTGCTCTACTTGGTACTGATGGCCATGATACGTTCAGGAAAGAGTGGGTAGGCTAAACTGGAATACTTACCGAAGGTAGAAATGGAAGAAGAAACGGTACAATGGTAATTTGGGTCACAGGTCAGGGACCTTGAGCCACATATCAAGGCATTGGGATTTCATTTTATGTTCAATAGAGGAAATTAAGAATTATATAAATATATATACATATATACAATCACTTAATTTGGGGAAATTCACGGTCTTATACATCTCTGTATATGGACACTTATATTTGCTATAGAGGTCAAGAGACTGGGGTGTGAGCATTGTGGGGGTAACTGTGGTTTAGGATCAAATGCATATCTTCTTGTTACTTTGTATGCATTTGTACAACAACTCAACTCCTTAACAAAAGAAAGAATTCTTGTTGACAGATCAGCCAGATCCTAGCATGATGATAAAATTGAACACATTTATTTGACAAGCATTTATTGAGTGACTATTATAAGCTATAAATTGTTCTAGACGCTGAGGATGCTGCTGTGACAATTTTGGTTTTCAGAGTGCTTAATAAATAAATGACAGTCTAATGATATGTTGAAATAGTACATGAAAGAGGCATGAGAAGGACAGGAGGAGAATGGTAACAGGGTACTATTTAGAGCACTCGGGGAAAATAACTGAATGAGATACCAAATGAGCAGGGAACAAGCCAAGTAGACACCAAGTCATTATCTACATGCATTGCAGCTCAAAGGTCCTGGACAGGAACACACACATGTTGTAATAAACACTCAAGGCCCCAGTGTCAGCGCTGTACAAGGGAAAAGCAGTAAGTGGTGCCTGTTGGCCGTGTGGCACCTGTGGAGGCCAGATCTGGCCAGGACCACGAGCAGTGAGGACTTCTGCTGGATTTCTTCAACAGAAAATTTAGAAAAAGTTGCTTAGACTGAGGCAGAGCAGGATCAGAGTCTGTGTTGTCATTATCAATGTGAGGGAGGAGATGTCAAGGATAGAGGGCAGGATAGGTGATGCACTGTAATAAGAATGTGCTAGTACTACCAAGAAGCAAATGGTTTATTAACAGTTCAATAACACTGGAGAATTGTGTCCTCCAATGGCCCAGTGGCCCACCCTCTCCAACATAGACAGCCAATAGTACAATCTAAAAAGTCACTTCATAAAGCGAAGGAGCCAAAATTGTTGGATATCTTACCAGTATCTTAGTAGAAAGCCTTCCAATGAGATGTGGTGAAGATAAACAAAACCAACAAACTCTCCTATGTTTAAATGATTAAGCTGGAAGTATTGAATCTTACTTTGATTCCACAATTCAGGCTTAGTATTTTAGAGTGACAGCCTCTTCACAGGGCACAGTTTTGTGGTTGATTTTACCTGGTAGAGATGGAGATGTTTTGTTTTGTTTGGGTACTAGGGATTGAACTCAGGAGCACTTAACCACTGAGCCACATCCCCAGCCTTTTCATTCTTTTTATTTTGAGATAGGGTCTCATTAAGTTGCTGAGGCTGGCTTTAAACCTGCAGTTTTCCTGCTTCAACCTCCCGAAGTGCTGGAATTACAAGTATGTGTCACTATATACAATAAAGTTTCTCACTTAATACATAAAATTAAAGGAAAAATAAATAAAAAAGATTGAATGCACAAGACCAAACTGATACCAATATTTACTACTCATGTTCATGTACATACGAGTTCTATAGCTCATTAGAAAAATATTAATAAATACACAGAAAGTCATAGTATTAAATCATCCCATAAATATGTATTTGCATGACAATAATTCTGTTCAATGAGTGCTTTACTAATATCATTATTTCCCTTCATCTTGTGGCTGGATTTTATACATGATTTGTCTAAAGTCTGTGTAGCATTTTGGGGAGAATTGGAATCTTTGCCCCATCAAGTCTTCTAATTCAAAGACTTAGGCCTTTCTACTTATTTAGATGTTTGAATTCATTCATGAGAGTTGTAGATTTTGGCATAAAATATTGAACGAGTATTGATAGCTTTACACTTACGAACTTTTGAAAGCTTTTGAGTGATTATAAATTGTGTTTTTAATTAACTGTTCATGTATTCTTGACCTGTGCATATAAATGTAATTGACTTTTGTATTTTTATCATATATTCTATAAGCTTAAGAAACTCATTATTTCTTAAGCTCCCTCCTTTTCTGGGTTATAGAGCTCTTGAGTTCTTCCATGTAGATAACCATATCCTCCATAGGCAGGATGATTTTATTCCTTTTTTTGACATCTATGTGATTTTTTACTTTGTCCGATTGCTCTTTCGCATGATCACACAATCCAGCACCGTGTAGAACAGAGTAACAAGAACGGACATCTTCATCCTCTTCCAGTTGGGGGAGGGCTCAATTTCTCAGCACTCAGCATAATGTTAGGTGTACATATTTTGTTGTATTTTGATATTCTGGTATGTATGCCTTGCAAATTTGAGCAACTTTCCCTGGCTCATTACTTTTCTGAGAGTTTTTATTATTAATGGGTATTGAATTTTGTCAAATGCTTTTTCTGCATTGAGCATTGCTTGAAAGAACTTGCAATTTTTCTTCCGTATTCTGTAAGATGGCGGATCATGATGATGGATTTTCAATATTTATCAGGCTCATGTATCTGGTATATGTTGTATTTGGCCATGGGGCACAGTTGCTGTTACATATTGATGAGTATATTTTTAGTATTTTATTAAGAATTTTCCCACCTCTATTCGTGTTCATTCTAAGTCTTCTTTTACTCCCTCTCTTCTTTCTCTCTCTCTTTTCTATTTCTTTCCTTCCTTCCTTCTTTCATTTCCTTCTACTATTCTTGATTATGCTCCTATCACGATAATACTAACTCCATGAAAGTAATTACAAAGAGTTTCCTCCTATTTTCTGAAAACATTTTGCAAAGTTCATATTTTTTTAAAGAGAGAGGCACAGTGAGAAAGAGAGAATCAACTTCATTTAGTTTTTCATGTGTCTTTTGTTGCTCCAACACTTGATTGTGTACGCAGTGCCAGGGTTCAAGCGCTGCAGCTGTTGACCCACCACCCTAGCCCCACAAAGTTGGTATTAATTCTTCTTTAAACATTTGGTAGACTTAACAAGCAAAACTATCTGGACCCGGAAATTCCTTTTTGAGGGAGTTTAAAAATTATGAGCTCAATTTTCTTAATAGAGAGTGATTAAAATGATCTACTTCATTCTAGGTGTGTTTTGTAGTTCACGGTTTATGTAGAGCTTCTCTTGAGAATTGTCTTCTCATTCTCTTGAGGGTGTCTTTTGCAGAGTTTTTAATCATAAGTCCACCTTATCAATTATGCCTTTCATAGATTATACATTTGCTGTGACATCTAAAATGACATCACCTTGTACAAGGTCATCTGAGTTTTCTTCTGTTTTATCTTCTGGGAGTTGTGTTTTACATTAAGCTTTGAGATCCATTTTGAGCTGATTTTCATGAACAGTTAACAATTGAATCTAGAGTCACTTTTTTTGCATGTGGACGCCCAGTTTATTCAGTACCTTTTTTGAAAAGGGTACTGCATGATGTTGCATTTGCTTCTTGGCCAAGAATAAGCTGGACATATTTACGTGGTTTTATTTGTAGACTCCCTATTCTGCTTCCTGGTCTACCTATCAATTCTTTTGCCAGTACCACACTTCCCTGATTATTACTGCTTTAAGTAAGTCTTAAATTCAGATTGTGTCAGCCCTCTAATTTTGTTCTTCTATTTCAAAATCCTGTTTGGTATCTTGGATCATATCCCTGTCCACATAAAGTTTAGAATTAGTTTATCTATACCCACAAAATAACTTACTAGGATTTTGGCTGATATTTTATTTGTAGCTATAAAAATGTTGGTAATGACTGACAATGACAATTTCAGAGCTTCCCCTCTATTCCTAGTTCAATGGAAGATTTTATCATAAAGGGTGTTGGATCTTGTCAAGTGCTTTTCCTGCCTCCATGCTAATTAGGTGATTTTTCTTTTAT